>CM076579.1:1278568283-1279019841 GCA_034641835.2 Pinus albicaulis
TAGGATTTCCCAAACTAAAACCCTTAGTAATCATGCTTAGAGCATATGATGGTCGTCCATCAACCCCCGTCAACCTCTACCCAAAATTCCCAGTCTTCTTAGCCGAAAATACGGTCCACATAGACATTGAAGTCTTGGACACTCACGTGACTACAATATACTCCATGGGCAGAGTTATATGTATGTAATTTCTGCCATAGCTTCCTCTATCTTCTGCATCATGATGTTCCCCCATGATGACCACATCATTACTATATACCAATTGACGCATAGTGAGAAGCGGCCCCTAACAAAAATTGATGTAATTCTACCCTATGTAGACACATCCTCAGATGCTCTCTCACGGTACCAAGAATATGGCCCGACCAATTCAAACCATCGTCCATTCTATGGTCATTCCTAGGAGATCCTCCCATAATCCCTGAGTCATCGCCCGATGTCACAGAGGCTCTAGTGGCATGATGTCCACATCAAGAATCGAAGTTATTCAGGAAACGGACACAAGCAATAATGGCATCGAGTCATCGGCCATGGCAGCCTCTCTAGCCTACGCTGCCTCCCAAGCTCCTTTCCTCTACCCCCCAGCTGGTTTCGTCTCCCAGCAGGTTTTTGCAACACTAGTATTACCAAACATATCATTGTCAATCCCATTTTGGTACCTTGTTCCCCCTGCAGGAACAGGAGTCACCCACGTCACTACCACAGGATTGAAGCCCCTAAATCTCGAGGAGGCCCCACCCATCCAAGAAACTGTTGAAATCACCCCTCCAAGGGAAATTCCCATTGCAAAACTGGTGATCACAGCTAAGAAAACCGAGAAGAGAGGAAAGAAGATGGTGACCCCTGCCATACAATGGGAATCACCAGTCTGTGCCATATGTGACGTAATAGGTCACCCTACCCATATCTGTCTAGAACTGGATGAATTAAAACCACTCCTTGGCTCTGAGACAGACATCGCGACGCCGCATTCCCATAAAAAGGAACCTACCACCAAAGGTAAAGGAAAATCACTACGTACCAATCACGCATGCGCCCTCTACAGCAACTACGAGCACTATACCCATCATTGCCTAGAAATCTCGCGATATAGGGACGCCTTACACGCCATCGAGCAATCCTATCAGGAGGATGCCTCCACCCAGGCATCCGGAAATGAACCTCGTACCATCCTATATCTACAGGAATAGCGAAGGGCACAAGAAAGACCCCCAGTCATGCCCCCTCCTCTTATACGCTGCACATTGTGCGATGAACATGGTCACTTCCTTGAAGAGTGCGCAGCCCTGGAACTCATCCACAAATGGTATCCTATAGAAATTTTTTACTACGTTGGATTGCGGGAAGCGCAATTCACATGTCTGTTATGTGCCGACAATCACCTTTTGGATAATTGTCACTATATCCCCCGATACTGGCTTGCCCTTCCTAGCTTACGCTCAACCATTGTCTGCCTCTCCCAAGAAGATGACATGGATGTGGAGTCCACGGACAGCTCCACCACCTAAGAAGATGTGACGAGCAGATCCATCATGTTCTTGTCAGTTGAAAAGCGACCAATCAAAGAACCCCTAGTTACCTCCAACCACTCTCAACAGAGAATACCAACATGCATGTTATGCAAAATGCCCAATCATGTGGTCGCCACTTGTCTTGATTTAGTAGCGTTACGACATTGGTTCCCCACTAGACCTCAAACTAAGTATGATGGAACCCCCATATCAAGGATATTCAGCATAATATGTTAAGGCAACCATTACGAGTGACACTTCACTTATGCCACGCAACTTTGTCCTATCATTGAAATGATTCATATGATAGAGGAGAGGTAAGATTACCTTCGTAAGTGGTATAAAAAATACACCGTTGTGTCAACAACCCCACCCCCACAGGGGCTTGGGGGGAAAACCAGGATGACACACCAACCAAACAGAACCTAGGCTAAGCCAAGGATAACATGCAAACTATGCGACCTGAATGACCACCGAATCAACTAGTGCAAAGAACTGAAGCCCCTTGTGAACAGTTTTCGCATAGTCTCTTCTCTCCCTCAGAAAATTCTCTCTAATCAAGAGGATCACGCGCACCTATTGTCGGATTTGTTCACACTTTCACCATACGATTAAATGTGTACACCTCCACAAGCGAATAGTGGCAAGAGCAGCATTGAGTCTACACTACCACAAACGATTAGACACACCTAAGCCAACAACATGGAAATGGAAACAGAAGACAACCTCTTCTATGGTGGATCCTTCCCAAGCGTTCACATCCGAGACGTCGAGTAGCGTTGATTCCCATACAATCTACTCCATTGGCACAGTGATACCATGCACTATCTTCACTGGCCAAAATCACACACTAGAGGTATGCCCGCTAATGGAAACATTCAGGCACCTCTGCAACAGACACAATTTCCACCTACAGGAAATTGACCATCTTAGCGGGAAACCCAACCTTGCACTCATGCAAAATCCCATCACGGAGATTCTTCCCCCACCAAACATCGATGACACAATCCACCATATACGATTTTTATCATCACATATCGGAAATAGGATTGCAGCCTCCCCCACATCATAGGATTTCCACCCTATTCCTGTCGCAAAAAATCAAGGTACCTTGCACACTTGCGTTGATTTCCGCAAGATCCCAAATTTGCATGCCGCCATCAAATTCCTTGATGATACCTAGCCTCTAGAAAAACGCCTAGTACAACTAGAGCTTGTCAAAAAAACTCGACAACAGTCGCTGCACCACAAAGAGGCCCACAAGAAAAGGGTAAAAGCATCATTCGACCACCACATCAACCCTCGCTCTTTCACCGAGGGAGAACGAGTCCTCTGCTATGATGTTGCAAAAGAAGCCCTAGGGCCAGGAAAGTTTGAAACCTTGTGGAAAGGACCCTACATCATCAAACATTGCCTCCAACAGGGGGCATACATCTTGACGAAACCGAACGGGAAATGCCTCAGCAATCCCATCAACGGTCTTTATCTCAAGAATTTCTACCCATAAGGGCCAAAATGGCCCTTCCCTAGAGTTAGCGTACACAAAATTTTTGACCAAAAGACTTATTTAGAAGCGCTCAAAGTGCCATCATGGATCACCAACCTGAACCCTATTTCAGATTTGCTGATGGAGCATTAAGATGGTCTCAAAGTTTAGCTGCAGCTGCTTGGGTCATCTACCACCCTGATCGATCGCCACTCTGCTCAAACGGTGTGTGCATCAGCTCAGAAACAAACAATTAGGCAGAATATGACATCGTCATCAGACTTATGTGTGATGCCCTCTATCAGGGCATACACCATATGCATGTCTACCTCGATTCCCAGATAGTAGTGTCGTAATTAAAACAAACATTTGAGACAAGAGATACACATCTGTTTAGAAAATATTTGCGTGCAAAAAGATAAAGCGACAATTTTAATATATCACATTTACACATGTACCAAGGAGTCAAAACCAAACAGTTGATCACATAGCTAACAATATCCTAAACTGGAATGCATCTCGAATAAACCATCATACATAAAAAACCAAAAAATAGATATCCATCAGCATAACACCATACATAAACCGAAATAGGTGACACATCATGTATAGCCGCAAAAAATATATCTCATATATATATATATATATATATATATATATATATATATCACAATGTATATGTCTGAGTACAAAAAATAGTGTCGCTGACCCAACGGCCAGCCCAAAGATACAAAAATTCGTCAAAAATAGGGGAATCATCCACATGGTGCTTTCCCCGTGTACAAGTATACTCTAGGGCGGTTTCCCCTCAAGAGGGGCACCTGGACCCATAACCGTTCCCAGTGCCACCACTGGAGCTGCCATCACCACCGACACTACCACCCGATGTAAAACAGGCCGATAGTCCCTCTCGCGGGCCATCATAGTCTCCAACCATACCACCTCAATATCATCCATAAATCCCCAAGCAGGCATCCCCTGGGTCAAGTGGCCCACTCGACCCCAGGCATCCTCTAGAACTAACACCCGAGCAGTCAGTTCTACAATATGAGCATCTGCCGTATCTGCACGTGCCACCACTGCGTCGGCACGAGCTTGCTCGACTGCAACCTCAGCAGCAGTCGAGCTACTGCCCTCTCTTTAAGGGCCAGCACCACCACCAGGTCCTCTAGCAGCACCTTTTCCCTGCCCACTTCTAGGTCACTGTAGAGGATCATGGTCAGCCAACCGAGCCACGGGGCAACCCACCTCGCCAACATCTGCAAAAGAGTAACCAAAACTATGTCAGTGTCACTAGCAAAACACATAAGTACATATATACTCAAATAAATGCTGAAAACATAACAAAATGTACCTGTTTGCCCCCAAGCATAACTAGGAGGAAGACCCATATCCAGACCCCCCCGGAATTCCATCCCCGCATATGGGAATGGAAATAACATCTACGGGTTCATCTCGAACCAGGCCTCTATCATGGCGTTCCAATAATGCCCCACCATGCCACCACCGCCTCACGGCATCACCGGAGCCCACCTCCTCATACGAGGCTCTTGTGGCCCCCCAGGAGGTACCGCCACCACTCGCCTCAGCAGCACCATCCTCTCGTACAAAATGTTGCACAAAATGCTGGCATATGCAAACAACTTCGATCCACTGTGGACCTCGTTGAGTTGCGCTACCATCCCATCATAGCAAAAGTGGGCAAAGCCATAAAAATGCCCGGACCTTAGCTGGCAGAATACTCCAACCTGTGGGCCTGACACCCAATGCAGAGCTGACGACCGTGCAAGTCGTACAATCACTGCTAGAGCACATCGCTCTGCTAAATCTGTCATGGATGCAATGTTGATGCACCCCTTTGTAAGAGGTGCCCCAACACAATGACGTCTCTAAAACCTCTCCAAATCCACTCTCCCAGAAGGGAGTGGATACCTCAGTTCCTCACCATGAGGTAGTAACCCGATCACAAAATACACATCTGACTCAGGACGGATGACTAGGTTCGTCCCCCGCAACATGAACATGTTGCACCTCCTGCGCCAGTGTTGGATCAAGTAGCGTAGCAATCTATCCTGCAACTGAAGAAGCTTGTTATCCGTGAACTTCAGGAGCCCCCATTGCACTAGCTGACGGTGCACCCCCAGCATAATCATCCAACGCAGTAAGGAGCTCAAGCCAATCCCGCTCCCTCCACAACAACCTGTCATCAAAACAGGTACCCATCAATACAGAAAAAACACAAAAATAGACAAAAAAACAAAAATATTTTTTTTGCCTCGAATTTTCACGCCTGTCCCTCAGATAGGCGCACGCCTGCATTTTGTACAGGCGTGCTTAAGGTGTGCCAAAGAAGGGGAACATAGCACTTTTAGCGCACTTATCCCTCGAAAATGCGCACAGAGAGGGCGCGCCTTTGCCCCGATTGTCCACACAGTCTAGGGAAAAAAACACCCAGAATTTGTACAAACATAGTCTGTACAAACCTTGACACTATCAAGCTGAAAAAATTAAAGTGCAGGATGTCATGGAGGTTACCTAGGCATGGTATCGCTAATCCCTGGTGCTCAGGTTGACCGCAATGGCAAGAACTGCTACGCAGAAGCCTCTGACCTCTCAAAAACTTAGCAAGTACAAATGAATTGAATTAAGGCCATATTCACCTATGAATCACCCTTTTCAAAAACTTAGGAGGACCATAATGAGAGATCAGAAGGTCTGTTCTCCGAACCATAAGTTGCATCGCAATCAGCCCTCCATAACAAACAGAGGCAATCCCACATAATCGCACTCCCAAAAAAATATTTTTTCGGCGCCGGCAAGTATGCCCTCTCTCATCTTTTTTTTTTAAAGCTCATGACTTTCAATAATATTTGATAAAGAAGATGCTTTCACTTGAGTTAGTTGTTTTTGCAGGAAAAGCTCGCAAACCATCCACAACGCCATCTACTGAGAGTTCTAGAGCAGGTATCATTCTACCCCCAGTATGATAGAGTCCCAGTCAGCTCTGCATATCCTGACATCATTTCTCCATCAGAAATCAACCATAGGGTCCTCATATCCGACCGTGTTTATCATCACCTCACCCTGCACATGATAAACATCCTCATTGGTCGACAGAGCCTCCCCTCCATGGCACTCGTCACCAAAAGTAGACCATATATCACAAAAAATTGACGCCATGGCCATACCAATTTAGTCTGAGAAGCACATCATGCCCATCTATTCACCATGTATAAGGTCAAGTTTACCATACAAGCTAAAACCCCCTTCTAGGATGATCAGGTTGTATAAGCAGATCAAAAGCGCACTACCGTGCCTTTCATTTGGCCCACCATACCTCCACCATCATAATCCCATCTGCAATACTTTTTCATCTGCTTCATCAACCCCACACATGAGACCAACCAATGGGACCCCCACCCTCAGCAAAACACCTTCCTCACAATGTCAGTGAGCGAACACTTTGATGTTTTGGGGTACCCGTCTCTATGTTTTGTACAAAACAAACCCCATTATTTTATTCTTTTGGTAAGTGTACAAAGACCTCGAACGGTGCACTACATCCCTTCACCCTCCCATCGATATTTTTCTCCCATGGCAGCAGTCCCTGAACACCCTTGGTCAGAGTATTACACCCCCACGCACAAGCCACCATGACATTCATAGCCAATTTATACCCACCCGTGAAGTCCTACCGACTCCAAGGATTTCCCCATCATAAATAACTATCACTACCACCAAGCTGCTTAGTATACTCCAACCTTGGGCCGTTGAATCCCCATCATCAGTTTTCAGTCACCAACATGCATATGTTAAACCCATCACATCTAGGTCCCCATCCCCTCATGTTGGCGACCCCTCGATCGGTTGAGGCTTCCTTTTTGTCGACTTCGACACCTATTCTCCAAAAAGGAAGCGGTACCTTGGATACCCCTCTCCATAAAAGGGGCATCCTCGGGTGGAACTATGGGAGACATCAATGCCCAAAGATGTCATTGATCCTCCTAACATTCGACTACAACAAAATCTTTCATGTCAAGATGGTATTGTACCTTACAAACATTGCACTTTGATCAAATTCGTCGAAGACCCGTGCCTCCATAAGCATCTCTTTCAACAATCCTTACACGGGAAGGTCCCAGCCAACACCTATGCATACAATGTGTAGCTATATGCCATACCAATTTTACACATATGGGTACCATATTCCACCTATTTTCAAAGAAAAAACGCCCCTGAGGGCATCAGTAGTCGTCGTTACCAACCACCATATCACTACCATATCAGTGATACAGACAGAACATATATCTGTCAAATAGATATGTTTAAATAGCCACAGCATCACGAGCATGGGACATGCCTGCCTCGTAGAAAAATTTTATATATATTGTATTATATTTGCTTATAGGGGTCCCTTAGGACACGGTCATTCTTGGAACCGATGCAGGGTGTTTTCAATCCCAAGCTTCACGCAGGTCTCTCTCTCTCTCTTTACGCACGATATACAGAAAAGAAACTATAATGTATTTCGGCTATACAGTTATTCCTAGACCTCACACATTAGGGGGAAATTGTTAACACTGTAAAATCGTACAGTAGAAGACGACATTATTTATTGTCAAGCGGAAGGTTTTATAGGGCTAGAAGACATTACAGAATCTAGAAAGTATTTAAAAATTGCTAAGGTCTGAGGAAAAATAAAATTTGAACAAATCCTAAATGCTTTTTCTTGCATTATCCTTTGTGAAGTGTGCCTTTGCGCGCCTTATGACCCGAAATGCGTGCAATCCTGGGAGTGGATAAATTTCACTTTTCGGGACCACACAAAGCATAGAACAAGTGATTCTACACTTGAAGTCGACTAAGGACAGCCACCAACGCCTCCTTAGACACCAAGTGAGCACACAATGGAATATTTGGAGCACACAAAGGAATCATAGCTCTCTCTTGGGTCACCATCCACAATGTACCAAGAGAGGGAAGGAGGATTTAAAATCTCTTATATAAGGCCACCATGAGATGAATAATTTGTGAACACATTGTTATGTTGGCTATAATTTCCCAAGAAATACCAGCAGTGTGTGATCTGGAGCTGAAGATAGAGGGGACTCAATTGTTGGCCATCCAACAAGTTCAGTCCACCACAATAGAGAGAGAGGGATACTGCACTGATGCAAGCTTGGGATAAAAACATCCTTGCATCGGGACTTAGAACCCATGTTCTAGGGGTCCGTTGGCAAGAGGGTAAAGTTTCACTCTTATTCCTACCAGTGCTCAATAAGAGATGCCAAGAGCCACCGTTCGTATTATTTTTGTCGTTTGACTCTTTTTAGAGCTCGTGTTTATTTGTTTTAGTTTTTAGTTTAGTTTTATTTTATATATGCATGTTATTTCTCTATCTAGTATGCTTATGATTCTAGCTTGTTCCACTAACTTGCTTGACTCCACTTATTTTCTACATGTTACCAATAACTTAAGTGGGTAGACCACACCCCTTAATTTTTTGTGATTTCGTACATACGTGCACCAAACACACTCCAACAATATACATCAATGGAGTCTTCATCATCAAAATGATGGTTTTGAAATACTTTAGATTGATTAATAAAATTGATTTCATTTGGTTGACTGTCAAGATTACCATATTCTAAATCAGCCAAGAATGGAGGAAAATCATCTTAACATAGAGAATTCTGAAAAATAGAAGAGGGATTGAAAGAGTCTTCACCTTTTTGTTCCTCTACCTGTGAAATGTGACTACCTTGCACCTAACCATTGTTTGGATTGGAAAACTGAAAAATGAATATATTTTGAAATATGTTGATCAAGCAAATCAAGGGACAAGGATAATGAGAAAGGGATGATAGAGGATGATAGGTATCCCTTGAAAATATCATACTTTCAATAAAATTAGATTCAATATTGAGATTATGAGTGTTAATATCATCTTGAAAGTTCAAGGGACCAGTTTCCACCTTATGCTTTGTGAACCCAAAAAAATATCGACCAAAGAGATAGAATGAGGATGGGATGAATGGGTCATCAATATGATTTTCGGAAACTTAACTTTAACAATAATACTAGAGACTTCCTTATTGTGAAATGAAAAGGGAGGAGGAACAGGGAAAAAATGGATAGTAGGTTCCTCCTCTTAAATCAGAGGTGTCTCATGGTTTTCAAAAGTTGGGAGAGCACAATCACCCAAGGATTCAGATTTGTAATGTTTTAAATACATTTGAACCAAATGTTGAATTTTTTCTTTAAAGAAATCACGATCCATATCTTCTTTAGGAAATTCATAACATAGGTGAAGGAATCCATTAGAAAAATCTTCAATTGAATCATCATGCTTCATTCTTAGTTTATTAATTATTTTATGAACATCTTGGTAATCATACCTATCAAAGGATTGAAGAAGCTCCTTAAATATTTATTCAAATGAATGAATGAAAGCATATGATAAGGTATGACACCATCAGTTAACTCAACCTTCAAGTGTGAGGGTGAATATGATACAAGCAACATCTTCACAATCGATTTCATGAGATTCACAAAAATTGAGAAAATGAGATGTATTCTCAATTATGGATATTCCACCCTCGCCATCAAACTTTAAATGAGACAAGTTATTAAAAATTTCCATAGGGGTTGAAAGTTTAATACAAGATCTATTAGAAAAACATATTAAGAGTATGATTTGGGAATGATCCACTTAAGATAAGAGGTTAAAAACAGACTCAATGTACATAATTTGTCATCTATCCCTCCCTCTAGCACCAAATTTGTTGACAGTGTTGGATTCCGCCAACATTTGGGGGTCTCCCCGATGTGAGGTCCCAATTAGACCTCACACATTTGGAGTAGGAAATCCATCCAAAATATCAACATAAACACCATAACTAAAAGGTTTTACTTTTTTGTAATGAATAACATAAGAGAGTATGCACATAACCTTTGAAATCAACAAGTTGACATTGTCGAACACCAATTGCAATGTGTAAAAGGAGATTTCAGGAGAGGAGAGTAAAGAGTGAGTCTCTAGAATGAAATCAATAATACTATTCTAAGAGAGGCACACGTGAGAAAGGAAATATCCATTAATTATCTAGTGAAGTAGTTCACATAAACACAATGATCATTAAAGCAACTACAACACATCCAACAAGATAAACACCAAAGCCAATGAAGTAGTTCAATTTCTTTAGTACATATGAACATAACATATACCACAAACATCTAAAGAATAGTCTTACAATATTAAAAATACATGCATGAAAGTGATTTGGCTCAACAATCTTCTGATGATTAAGTGAAAGATCCAAGTACACAGTTATAATGGTGAGACACTAGCTCCAATAGTGGAACATTAATTCAATACTTGCTTCTCATAAATAATGATCTTATCTCAAATTCCAAGCTAGAGAACCCAAGGCTATCTTTCCAAAGTCTAAGCCTCCAAAAAATCCATTACTTTAGTTATGATGTTTCTTTTATAGCAAGAGGAATGACCTTTCATATCCCATATGAATCTTGAGTTATCCTTGTGACTCTTGGACTTCCTAAGTTACTTTTGAACTTCTATTGAATCTTTGGTCCACATGTTTCTTTTCATATTCCACATGTGACTCTTGGACTTCCACACATTTACATTTTGTAATTTTTTAAAATAAATAATTACATTCCACAACATGTGGGAAAATATATGGTCAACATAGGACTATGTTTTGACACTTTTATAGGCCATGAGTTGGCCACTATGACATAAGACTTCATTGTGATGTATCCATGCCAAGCGCCTCTCCTTGTTGCTATGTCTTGTATTCTTTATGATAGATTTGATGTGTACTTCATATTCACAATCTAAAGGATATTGGATCATTGTTGAAACCTTCTGAGTAATCATGAAATGCCATCATTTTATCGTGGTCCAGGATCTCTTCATATCTATACGATGGTTCCTCTTTGTGCTTCTTCTCTGCAAGCACTTATTTTCTTCTTCTCCTTGACTTATTCCTTGAGAATAATCTTGCCATGTTGAAGCAATACACCTCCTAATGAATTTCACTCATGACAAGGTAATAATTGTATGAAAATCATCTATTTTACCCCTACTTTTCTCATGGAATGCGTTTATTTTGATAAGTCGATGTAAGAGCTGAGAGAGAGAGGCTTGTTGGAAATCGTGTAGTTGATCTCAGCAGTGGATGAGGGAAGACACCATTCTTCATTTCAAATGATAAATGTGCTATAGTAGGGTATATTTAGGGTCCAACGCAATGATAAAGTGTAAGAGGAAAGGGTGATGATCTTGCTGACTGAAACTACATAGTGCGCAAGGCTCAAGGGAGAGGAAGGAAGTGATAGCGTAGTTGAGCTTCACATTGATTGAGGAAAATGATCCCTTTTCACTAAAAATTCCCAATGCACAGAAGAAGATAAGGCAAAACAAAGCATGGCGCAGTGAGGGTTTCCAATCAATAGAGGAGGAAATACTAGGTACTGCAACTGCACAATTCATAGTACTTGAGGGGTAGACTCCAGGATTTCGCACTTGAGGGCTGAAGTGGCTCAAGGATGGACTCACTATTCACTATAAATTTGAAATGTGCATAAGGAGGCTCAGTAGAAGAGAGGATTGTGTAGGTGGCTGAGGAAAGCAACAAAAGTCAAGTCACTTTACCATGAAGGTTCTCACTGCACTATGAAGGAAAGGTAATATATGTATTGTGTAATTTTTCATTCCAAGGGGGTGAAGGAGGTCCTTGATATCAACTACAAGTGATTCATGCAATATACAAGGAATAATTGATCAAGGCTCAATACAGTGAGTTAGTACAAGCAACAAGGGTTAGTGACCTTGCTTTGAAGGTTATTAATGTGCAATGATAATGGTTTTCATGAGAAAAGACTCAATGCACAAGTATAGGTGGAGATATTTCATCAATGAGGCTCATAGATAGGAATTACTCATCACCTGGTGAAATAGTAATACTTTCATAACTTGCACCTGACAAGAGGAACAAGAAGAGTTCCAAAATAGTTGAGTGTGGGAATAGTGGGGTAGGAGAGAAAAATACATTTGAATAGGTCCAAAACACATATCGCACATGTGAATTCCATCAATACAAAGCATGGGAATGCATAGGACTCATGATCAACAATCACACCTTGAAACGACAACAAAGTGGGACTTATTTATAAGTGTGATAGTTGAAACATAGGATTGCGACACTTAGAACAAAATTTGTCACAAAAGTGTCGATTGTGATCAGAAAGTGTGCTAAGCTGTAGGAATGTTTCTAGTGCATATTATTATGTTATATATGAACATATAATGCAGAAGAGTATGCTAGAGACACCTCTAGTGATGCGGAAAGGTGCGACACATGCAAGAGTGGAAATAATTGGGAGTGGCACTTGTGACAGTAAGAAAAAGTAAAAATGACACATGAAAAAGCTAAAGAAAGTGAAAGAAACACATTCCAGAGCAAAGATAAACTAAAAATGACACTTGTTAAAGTGAAAGCGGGAAATAACAATAGTTGCAAAAGTAAAATCGACACTTATGAAAGCAAAGGTGTGTAAGAGTGACAATTGAGAAAAATCACTGGAATAGTAGTATAATTGCATCCTAAGTGAGAAGGACTATCAAATGATATTGCACATTGAATTTCAACATAGGTTGTGCATTGCACTTCCCTCATGGGCTATGCATTCACTATCAATAGTGATTGCGCAAGCTCTATAACTAAACATTGTGCAAGCACTATTCCTAGAGACTACGCAAGCCTTATTCTCAAAAATTGTGTTGTGTATGTCCAAGCTTGCATAGAAAGAAGTGTAATTATTAATTCATCAAGGATTTAGAATGTGTGAGAAAGTGGCTTTGACACTTAGAACCTGAGAAGAAGACTTGAGCGCCTAGAAAAACATTAACCTTCCATCATGTTACTATGATACACATAGAACGACAGACCATAAGATCCATAGTAAGCCCCAAAATTCAAGTGTAGGAAAAATTTAGAGGGTGTTTGTTATAGCGACAACAATTTGATAATAAATATAATTTATTGGTTAAATATTTATTAAATAATGTATTTCAATTTAATTGCCTTAAATAATTTAATAATATGCTTTATTAATTTAATATTCTAAAAGTAATTAGAGGGGATGATAACATTTGTTTGAGTTCTTCCTCGTATGGTGTGAGAAGGAACACGTCTCATTATCTAAATTGAAACGACATTGTCACCTCACTCAAAGAGTGAGGTTGATGTGCCTCCAAATTTTTATTTTCATGTGAATTTCATATCAATGTTCAGTTATTGCACTCTGGGTGGTGGTGTTTATGGTTCTCAATGAGTTGTATTCTAGCACAAATCCTTGAATGTTGCTTCACATGGAGGGTTGTGGGTTGGGTAGTAATATCTTCGTTCTCTGAATAGGTCTATTTTATGGCATTTACTTCACATTATCCCCATTTTCAATAGGTTTCATAAAGTTCCCAAGGCATGGTCTCTGATATTTTTTCCTTCTTTGTGTTTGCAACAACTTGAGATTTTCTCTTATTTTTATGACCGCTTCTACTGGTCACAAGGTATTTACACAAGTTATTTATCCAAACATTTATGTCGATGTATGTTGATCCTTTTTCCAAATCATGTTCTTGTAAGCTTCCCTTTGTATGCTAAGATGGTTTGAAAAAAAACGTGTTTTCGGAGAGGACAAGGTGGTCGTGTCTCGCCAAGAGGCTCTTATGCCAAAATAAGAGTAGATACCTTTGTAAGGTTGTATAAGGAGTAGTTTTCGCTAGAGGCTAAGGAGGAGTTACAGGAATTAGATGATTACATTGTTGTAGAACATCAGTGCTTCTCAGATTTAGAGATGGTAACATATGTGAAAGAATAAGTGTCAAATATGGCCCACAATTATGGACGATAAAATTATTATCTACTTACCATTGACTTGTATTAGAGGATGAATTCATTGTTGGGTCAAGTTCTATTGGATTGAAATGATGCTAAACACAAAATTATCATGGTCTTGGATGACATCATGCTTCAATAAAAGGACATGAGAGAGGGCATCAAGAGGATAGCAACAAGCGTTGTGTTTGGTGCTAGTCCAAGTTACTGCAACATAGGGGATATTGTTGAAGTCCAAAAAGAAATTGCAGCACACACACTAGTGTGGGACCAAAAAGTCCTAGCGATACATTAGTGTGAAGGCTAATTTAATGAATTAAATTGGTTCAATGTCTAATTTAATTTTCCCTTAATTAAATTGGACAATAAAATGTAATCCTATCTCATGATCACTTGTAACAGTTAACTGAGTGTGATAAACTCAGTTATAACATGTATTTTGAGTTGAGGGTGGTTGGTGAGGCATGTAGAGTAATTCTATTATTTGTGGAGTTCGAATTGCAGTTGGTGCATTAGTTTAATGCATGAGTAATCAGTTAACTCAGTTAGGTGAGTTAGAGTCAATTGAACTAGTTGTAACTATTTGTTGCACTAGTGAGAGATCAAGTGAATTAAATATTATTTAATTCACAATCACTGATCTTCCATGCAACTGATGATTTAATATTAATAGTTTCATGCATGTTAGTTCCAGTGGAGACCCAGTTGAGGCAAAGGTTAAATGGATGTTAACTATCAGTTGTGTGATTAGTAGGTTGTCTGCATGCAACCAGACATCCATTGGATTTCCCATGATCTTTGCATAGTTTTGGAAGGCTAAAATTCCTAAAGAATAGGTATTTCATTCCACATGAATTTCACAAGAAAGGTAGGTTGTTTAGAGGCTGAGAATTGGCTAAGTGTTTATCGATTTTGTTTAGGATAGTGTGAGACAGTTGTGAGAGTGCATGAGACTCTTGTGAGAAGAGTGCATTGTAGTTGTTTCATGATTCCATGGTGAATATACAATAGAATATAGAGGTGTTTTGAGCAACAATATTTCCCCCAAAAATTATCTGTGTTGTGGTTTGATTTGATTCTTTATTTTCTTATTGTGATTGGCGATTATGTTTAATTTCCGCAATTGATTTATAGAAGGATTCAGTATCTAGCTTTAGCACATTGCTTGATTGGATTGAATCCATTGATATACATATGTTTGTATAATTTATATATGGTATCAGAGCACAAGAAATCACTCTAGTGGAGGAGAAGTTGAGCTTGTGACTTAATAGAATTCGAATTTGCAAAATTATTCTTGGTGTGACAGGTGAATCAAGATTGAAATGGCTTTCAATGGCTTGAGATTGGAGTATGAACTCAAGGGAAACTCTAACTATATTGCATGGAAAGACAAGATGGAGGCATTACTGGAGGACAATGGGTTGAAATAATTCATTAATAATGATGTTCCCAAACCCATTGTAGCAAATCTTGATGCTTGGAAAAATAAGGTTGCAAAGGCGAGGAGGATCTTACTGGAGGGAGTACGAGACCACATTGTCTCAAGTATCCACGGAAAAGTGACACCATATGAAATTTGGAAGCTTTGACATATCTGTTTCAGAGCAACAGTGATCATAGAAAATTGGCACTGAAGGACAAGCTCAGGAAAATCAAAATGGAGAAAGGCGACACCATTCCGAAATATTTAACAAATTTTGTCCAATGTCGGGATGAGCTTGGGAGCATTGGAATTAATGTCGTGGATGATGACTTGGTGAGCCTATCTCTTCTAGGACTTCCCAAGAGTTGGCATAGTTATCAGGACTCTGTCAATGGGAGGGAAAAGCTGCCATATTGGGAACGACTTTGGTCAGATTTGGTGCAAGAAGAATTCAGGCGTAATACCAGGATGGATCTTCATCTAAGAATGATTATGAAGAATATTTCCTTTTGGCTGCCAAGGTGAAGAAGGGGAAAGGAAATAAATTCCATTCCAAATCTGAGTCTGGAAAATATGGCACGAAGTGAGACATGTCCAGAGTGAAGTGTTTTCACTGTCACGAACATGGACATTATGCCACTAATTGTCCACAAAAGAAGAAGAACAAGAAGGCTTCGGGATATGCAATTGGTGAGGCTTTGGCCTCACAATTTGAGCTTGACTTCTTGCTCATTGCATGCATGGTGTCAAGTGCAATGGAATCGGTGTGGTACTTGGATAGTGGTGCATCATTTCACATGACAGGAAACAAACAAATTTTCAATAGCTTGGAGGAGAAGGACCTCCATATTCATATCGAAATGGGTGATGACGAGTAGTATAGTGCTACCGGGATTGGTACAGTTACCTTTCAGAGACAATTAGGTAAACCCTTCTTATTAAAAGATATAATGCATGTACCAGGATTGAAGAAAAATTTGGTCTCAGTTGCAATGTTGGAGGATAGAGGCTATGATGTTGTTTTCAGTGAAGGAAAAGCTTTCCTTCAGCACAAAGCTATAGGAAAAGCCAAGAATATTGGGATTCGTGTGAAGAATATCTCTAAAATTGATGTACATAGTTGCGCTACACTTATGGGTAAGGCGGACAAAGTGGTGAGCCAAGATGAGGGTGAGTTATGGCATAGGAGATTGGGCTATCTATACCACAGAGCCTTAAAGGTCATGCAGCAGATTTATATGGGTCTTCCCAAGGGTACTCTTGCGCAGTTATACACATGCAAGGGATGTACTATGGGGAAGTATGCAAAGGCCACTTTTCACGAGAAGGAGAACCAACATTTGGAAATCCTTAAGAGATCTCACTCAAACATGTGTGGGCCATTCTCTACTACTTCGACAGCAAAGCATAAGTACTATGTGATATTGAATTTTCTAGAAAGTGTTGGATCTACTTCATGCAGAAGAAAGATCGAATGTTCTCAATCTTGAGTTCAAAGCATTGGTGGAGAAATACATGGGGAAGCATATGAAGGCTCTTAGGAGCGACAATGGTGGTGAGTACATCTCCAATGAATTCAAGAACTTCTGCAGAAAAGAAGGAATTCGGAGAGAGTTGATTGTGCCTCATAACCCACAGCAGAATGGGGTCGCAGAAAGAAAGAATAGAACAATTGTGGGTGCAGCACAAGCGATGTTGCATGATCAAGGCCTATTTTTTCATCTATGGGCGGAGGCATGCAACACAAAAGTATTAGTGCAAAATCGTAGTCCTCATCGGATACTTGGCATGAGTACACCAAAGGAGGCTTTTACTAGTAAGAAACCTAATGTTTCATATTTTAATATTTTTGGCTCATTTGTTTATGTGCATGTGAGAAAATACGTCAGGAAGAAGCTCAAACCAACAGCGGAGATTGGGATATTTGTGGGGTACACTGAAAATCTTCACAACTATCGGGTGTATTTTCCAAACAGCAGGATGACTGTTGTTAGACGGGATATAAAATTTGATGAGGAGAAATCCATGTGATTGTCCCTTGAGAGGGAATTGGATTTGCATGAAAACGAGGAACTCTTAGATCCAAAGAATGAACCTCAAGATGTGAAGCAGCCACATTCGGAGGATCATGGAGTAGTAGAAAACACTCATGCAGATCCATCCACTAGAAATGGTAGAAGGCGCACCACAAAAGCTAATAGATTGAGACTTGATGTGGCAGAGAATGTAGGAGCCCATGTTTCACTGCGCAGACAGAGACAGTCTCCAGACAGGTTTTTTGGATACATGGCTCTTATGAGCAAGTGTATTGTGACAGAGCCATCTTCCTATGAGGATGCAGTGCAACAACCAATTTGGGTTGATGCTATGGTAGAGGATTATGACTCCATCGTCAAGAATAGTGCATGGGAAGTTGTCCCAAGACCGGTCGGAAAATTAGTGGTTGGATCTAGATGGATCTATAAGGTGAAGCAAGCAGTGGATGGGAGTGTAGAGAAGTACAAGGCCAGATATATGGCCTGGGGATTCTCACAAGTTGACGGGATTGACTATGAGGATATTTTCATACCAATCACGAGGTACTATTCCATTAGATCTATCCTTACACTCTCAGCACAAATGGGGTGGCACATTCATCAGATGGATGTGAAAATTGTGTTTCTTAATGGATTTATTGAGGAGGAAGTGTACATAGAGTAGCCAAAATGTTTCGAGATATTTGACGATGAGTCACATGTGTGCTAACTCAAGAGAGCATTGTATGGGTTGAAGCAAGCACCTTGTGCTTGGTACACTCTGATTGACAAATATTTCACTGGGTTAGGCTTCATCAAAAGTGAAGCTGATGCAAACCTGTACCAGATTGTGGTTGATGGTAAGTTCTTAATTATCATACTTTATATTGATGATCTGATTTTGACAGGTGATGAGAAGTTGATAACTTCTTGCAAGGAGGATATTGCAAGGGAGTTCTAAATGAAGGACATGGGACTCCTTCACTATTTCTTTGGTTTGGAAATATGGCAATGGGATGGTGAACTTTTTGTTTCTCAAGGCAAGTATTCCAAAGAGATTCTGGGTAAGTTTCCCATGGAGAGTTGTAAATGCATGGATACTCCTCTTCCAAGAAAATGGAGGAAAGAGGATGCTACTTTAGGAGAAGTAGTAGACGTTATTGTCTATAGGAAGCTAGTGGGTTCACTGATGTACTTGGTGAACACCAGACCAAAAATTTGCTATGCAGTTAACCAGCTGAGTCAAGCTATGGTTAAGCCGACCAAACTCTTTTGGAAGGTGGGGAAGCATGTCTTGAGATATCTCAGGGGCAATACAGAGTATGGATTATGGTATAGATAGACAAAGGGAGTGAAGCTTCGAGGCTTCATGGATGCAGATTGGGCAGGCAGTCCATAAACAGAAAGAGCACATTGGGAGGGATCTTCAGCATAGGATCGACAACAGTTTCTTCGTACAGCAGGAAGCAGCGATCTGTGGCACTCAGTTCATCTGAGGCAGAGTACATGGCAGCAATTCAAGCTGCATGTGAGCTCATCTGGATTAGAAAGATCCTAGTTGGTTTGTTTGGTTCTCAGATGGATCCGACTGTGATACAATGTGATAACCAGAGTTGCATTAAACTCTCGGTTAATTAGGTATTCCATGATAGGTCCAAGAACATAGAAATTCGGTACCATCATCTCATAGATTGTGTTCAGATGTGCATTATGCTACTTCAATACATTCCCATGGAGGATCAGGATGCAGATATTATGACGAAGGCGCTCGCCAGGAGAAAATTCGAATACCGTAGAGGTAGGATCAGGGTGGTAGATAATCCCTTTCTTTTTGAGAGGGAGTGTTGAAGTCCAACAATAAATTGAAACACACACACTAGTGTGGGACCAACAGGTCCTAGAGATACATTAGTGTGAAGGCCAATTTAATTAATTAAATTGGTGCAGTGTCTAGTTTAATTTTCCCTTAATTAAATTGGACAATAAAATGTCATATTATCTCATAATCACTTGTAATAGTTAATTGAGTGTAATAAGCTCAGTTAGCTCTTGTATTTCGAATTGAGGGTGGTTGGTGAGGCATGTAGAGTAATTCTATTAGTTATGGAGTTCGAATTGCAGTTGGTGCATTATTTTAATGCATGAGTAATCAGTTAACTCAGTTAGGTGAGTTAGAGTCAGTTGAACTAGTTGTAACTATTTGTTCCACTAGTGAGAGATCAAATGAATTAAATATTATTTAATTCACAATCAGTGATCTAACATGCAACTGATGATTTACTATTAATAGTTTCATGCATTTTAGTTCCAATGGAGACGCAGTTGTGACGAAGGTTAAATGGATGTTAACTATTAGTTGTGTGATTAGTAGGCTGCCCGCATGCAACCAGACATCCATTGGATTTCCCATGATCCTTGCGCGGTTTTGGAAGGCTGAAATTCCTAAAGAATAAGGATTGCATTCCACATGAATTACGCAAGCAAGACATGTTGTTTAGAGGCTAATAGTTGGCTAAGTGTTTTTCGATTTTGGCCGAGACAGTGTGAGACAGTTGTGAGAGTGCAGGATACTCTTGTGAGAAGAGTGCATTGTAATTGTTTCATGATTCCATGGTGAACATACAATAGAATATAGAGGAGTTTTGAGTAGCAAGCTTTCCCCATGAAATTATCTATGTTGTGGTTTGATTTGATTCTTTCTTTGCTTATTGTGATTGGCAATTGTGTTTAGTTTCTGCAATTGATTTGTAGAAGGATTCAGTATCTAGCTTTAGTACATTGCTTGATCGGATTGAATCCATTGATATACATATGTTTGTATAATTTCTACAGATCTCAACCCAATTGAGGTGGATTCTTCCACCTCTTCTTAGTTTTTATTATGATATTTTTCTTTCAACCTATCTCATTTTTTGGTTTAACCTATCTAGTGCAAAAATTGATGAAAGGATTGCATTTCAAGAAATTTGATTCATCTCTATGTTTGGTAGATCCGAAGTTGAGATGGATTTATGTTGGTTCTTTAATAATATTATTTCTATTTAAATATAAATTTTACATATAGATAGATATTATTTTATTTTTTATTTTATAAAAACCTTAATGATACATACATATTTTATAATTTATTTAGCGCAATTTTTTTGTGTGATATGTGTGTGTGTGTGTGCTTTGAAATATGAATCATAATTATTAGTATATGCTAAGGAAAAATTCTAGCAATTGATTTTCCTGCTCACCACTATTAGTTTAGCATTGATCAATGCAACTTATAATATTTTACTTTGAGAAATAAATATTTATTTTTCAATATTATTTAAAAAACCATTTTTCAAACATTAGATTGGACCATAACTTTAAGCCTTAGTGTCATATTTTATGCCATAATTTATGGACATGGTCTCAATATTCAAGCATGATTTTTAGATATTTTTGTAGTGATTTTTCATTCTTAAGCTTTGTAGGAAAACCATCAAAAAATAAAATACTTGAAAATAGCTCATACTCAAGTAAATAACATATTTACCATCAATTACTTTCCACCATAATTTAAGCAAGTATTCAATTAAAAAAAAATGAATAGGAATAAGATGTAAATAAATATACTTATCACTAGTTACTTCCACCTTTATTTATGTATTTTTCAACACTTCCGTAAGAGTAAAATTGTAAATGTTTAGACTTACTAATTGTTACTACCCACCAAAATTTATACAAACCCTTATAAGCAATTAATTTATCCACTTAAAATTTCAATTTATTAATTTCTACTACAACTAATTTAACATTCACCAATTTTATATGCAATTTTTCCTATAGCTTAATTTATAACTTGAGTGGTATGAACTAAGAAACACTTGTTTCTCTTGTTTAAATTTATTTAATGTGATATGTATATTATGATTTTTCACTTTTTATTATTTTTTAATTAATTTGACGTTATGCTTTGCTATTATTATTTTTTCATATAATGGTTTATTTTATGGGCATTATAACATCTCTCATATTACAGACATTTAAATGTTTACACTCATTGAACTAAGCAACACTTGTTTCTCTTGTTTAAATTTATTTAATGTGATATGTATATTATGATAAAAAAAATAGCAAGTATTCGATAAAAAATGGATAGGAATAAGATGTAAATAAATATACTTATCACTAGTTACTTCCACCTTTATTTATGTATTTTTCAACACTTCCGTAAGAGTAAAATTGTAAATGTTTAGATTTACTAATTGTTACTACCCACCAAAATTTATACAAACCCTTATAAGCAATTAATTTATCCACTTAAAATTTCAATTTATTAATTTCTACCACAACTAATTTAACATTCACCAATTTTATATGCAATTTTTCCTATAGCTTAATTTATAACTTGAGTGGTATGAACTAAGAAACACTTGTTTCTCTTGTTTAAATTTATTTAATGTGATATGTATATTATGATTTTTCACTTTTTATTATTTTTTAATTAATTTGACGTTATTCTTTGCTATTATTATTTTTTCATATAATGGTTTATTTTATGGACATTATAACATCTCTCATATTACAGACATTTAAATGTTTACACTCATTTATAACCACTACATCTCCCCCATGTTGTGTTCACATTTAAATACTTACACTCATTTATGAACACTGCAACATCTCCCCCATACTAGGTCGTCTCAATGCAGATAAATTTGATTTTGAAATTATAATAAAAAACATTAATTATTGATCCGTAAACTACCATGGATATTCCACTAGACAGCTCGTCACAATATATATGATAATATTATATTTAAAATCTAAAATTCTACACTATTACAATTTTATTAGATTTCTGGATATGTAGATTTACTATTAATAGTGCATGCATGAAAAATTAAAATTATGTAGAAAATAGAGAACAACAAAATAAAAGCTCACACACACATAAGACACAATATTTTCTATGGAAAACCCTTTCGGGAGAAAACCTAGGGGGAAGGTAAGTTCGCTCCACTCTCTTTCTCTGTCTAGAAATATGGCTGCAAGTACAAAGAAGAATGGCATGTGGCTCGTGGGCTGCTACAATGCAAAAATCCTCTATGTCTGCTCTACATCCTATCCCTCTTGGCTATCTTTGCTCAATTATGGAACAAATTCACTAGAAAGAATGGAATGTCTCTTCCTCCTAGTGGCCTCGTTATAACACAAGCTGATAGCCTACAAGTGGTTAAGTTTGAATACCTCAACTATTAACCATAGTTACAATATATACTCTACTAGAGTCTTTTACACCATAATCACGTGAGTATCCCATTTTCCATGAATAATTTGGGTTGACATAACATCCTCCCAAATTATAGGTGTGAAAACAGGAAGGTCGACTTCTGAGTGAGTTAACTTTTGCATACAGACTATGATTGACACACTTCTTGTGTCGTTGGAAAGATCTTTGTGTAGAATAACATGAAAAGGTGTTACACTAAATCGGAAAAGTTATACCCCTAAAAAACATCATTTGATGTCTCATAACACTCCTAGGAGGTTTCAAACCATATTTTGACAAACTTTCCCATGAGTTTATTCCTCCACTTTTTCAACTCTGAATGCATCAAGATGGATGAAAAAAAATATAATGATCTGATACAGATCACATCTCCTCATTTTGGGAGGATTTTTGTCCTGAAAATATTCTGCTGAATGAGGTGAGGAAATTTTTGCTCCGCCTTCTCTCTGGTCTACCATTTAGATTTGCCTGGAAGTTGTCCTTTCAACACAATATGCTAAAAGTCATGTTGCACATGCCTTGTAGTTCTGAGACCTATTCTATAAAACCACATCTTCTGTCAAATATTCCTGAGCATTTGGTGCCAAATCATCTATACAAGGTAGTACCTATTCCTCTTCCCGATCTAGCATGGAAGTTTCATATAGTTTCATATTATCTACATTCACAACTATGAAAATTCACATATATGGTGGAAAACTGAGTCGATAAGCATTATCACCCACCTTTTCCAGTATCTCAAAGGTACCATACCTAAAAGCCTTGATTTTCTTACCAGGCCCCTACAATCTATCCTTTTTTAATTGTAACTATACTTTGTCTCCCACCTTGAATGATGTCTATGTTCTAAGCTAATATTGTGTGGCCTTATACTTCTCTTGCAAATTCTGCAATATTTATTGTACATGTATATGGATATGTCTGATCTTATCTATAAAAATTTCATCCCTTAAGACGTCCCTTCTAAGTTCTTTCCTCGCTCCTCCTTGCTTCCCATATACAATATCCAAAGGCGAAGGCAACAAATATCCCAAATAAGTTTTGAATGGGGACTTTCCTATAGTAGTGTGTAATGTTATGTTGTAAGAATGTTGTATGTATACCATATTTTCATCCTAGGTCTTCAGATGTTTCTGGTTGTATCCCCTTAGAAGTTGCACCAAATTCTTGTTGACCACTTATGTTTTCCCATCTGTTTGTGGATGGAATGTTGTAGTCTCTTCAACTCCACGTCCATATTCTCCCACAATGTCATCCAGAATGCATTGATGAATATTGTATCCTTGTCTAAAACGACGCTCCTTGGTATCCCAAAGTGCACCCAGACTTGTCCAAAGAACAAGTTTGATGCTTCTTTCCCACTCATGGTATTTTTACAGGGCATCATAACACACATCTTGCTAAAGATTTCAACTACCATGAATAGGTATTCATGTCCCTTCCTAATTGTTGGTAAACCTCCCACAAAGTCCATGGAAATTATTTCCCAAGGATGAGTGGCTACAAGTAAGGGATGATATATACCTTGTTTCATGTTGCTAGACTTGTTGGTACAACAAAGAATTGATCCCCTTATGAACCTAACTACCTACTCTTGCATCTTGGGCCAATATACATTCCTATGCAAGTTGGTCATTGTCTTCCCTACGTCAAAGTGCCCTGCAACCTTGGAGGTGTGAGCCTCTCTAATCAACTACAAGCGCTCACCTTTAGGAACACATAGCTTATCCATCCTGTAGAGTAACCCATCCTGGAGATGGTAGTCAATGGTGTTGTCACCATCATGCACATGACTCTGACTCTGCAACTCATGATACACCTCCTTAAAGTCCTCATCCTATGAAGATCCCTCTATGTATGTATCATGGGTGAATGCCTCCATGTGCATAAGAGTCCCCAAAGATATGATCTTTGGTTTGGGTGGACTTGAAAGAATGTCAGACAACTTGTTTGTGTTTCCATTCTTGTACTTAATCACCAATTGAAACTGTTGTAAGAACCCTGTCCACTTGTAATGCCTAGTCTCTTGTAGCTTAGTCTAGGTCTGCAATAACTGTAGTGTGTAATGTTCCCAATTTTAGCCACAAGCTAAAATGGAACATTATAGTGGCATATTTTTATTTTGTTTAATAAAATGGGTAAGGAGACCCCTTAGCCCCTTGGTGATAGAGAAATAACACTCCTTATGAGGAAGGAGGATAAATAAGCAGCTGAAATAAACACCTAATTGTGTGAACATTATGAGGATCACCTTGAGTTGGCCATCTTTGACCAAGTCAACAGCGATGCCTTAGAGGGGTAGCTTGCTTTATAAGACAACACAGTTTTTGGAGGGAAATCATTCAAAGGTGAATGGAAACCCTAATTGTGGGACCTATGCTGAGAGAGAGTTCATTTTCTTTATAAGAAAGAAGATAGCAGCTCATTTGTTCATGCTTTGATTCAGAAATTTCGTGGTGAGGCCAAGGACTTGCACATTCAGGCTATTTAGCAAGATTGCAGTGCTCTTAAGCACTGGGGGTGTTCTCGGGCGGGGATCCCCCACCTCTTCCTCATGGGAGGAGAGGATTTGAGCTGGATTTCCTCATTCTGGCATTTTTCCAAGCTCACTCCTTCAGTTGCAACGTTATTTTTGTAGCAAGATGGTGCTGTGTAGCTGGGGTAGCAACAGAGGAACTCATAGAGTCCTTCCTTACTTGCCTTTTCAGTGGAGGATGGATTTCTTCATTAGAGGAGCTGTAGAGAAGACTCTTGGGCCATATTTCAGATCTGTGGCATCAGGCCACTCATTCACCATCTCCCATTGCACAGTCACTTGGAGAAACTGTGTTATTCCATGAGGGTAGTGTTGAGGGAGATTCTTGTGCTCATCAGGAGGAGTGCCTTTGAGAAAAAGGGGATCAGCTCCTTTTCCCTTATCAGAGGAGGGCATTATCAGAGGAGGGCATCAGCATTTCAGATCAGCCTCAGCCTCATATTCATTTGGTTTTAGCTGCAGTGACAATTTGTTTGTCACTATTGTATTTTATTCGGCATTTCTAGCAATCTCCCTGAGATTGGCTAGAAATCCCATATTCAGCCCATTTTCCCATTTGTGGGAATTTCTTTGTATTCCTTCAGCTACATTATAATTTTGTATGTATTCAGCAGTTGCATCTCTCATATACACTGCACATTTATGGTCTTCCGGCATTCTTTGTAGTTGCAGCTACTCCGGCATTACATTGTATACTCATTGGAGGTTGGCTCTAAAGCCTGAGGGCCTTGTTCCTCATGATATTTCTATATAATCTTGCTGATATACTAATATAATGATGGCTGTAGTATTTACCCTCTCATGATACATTCATATTTGCAGAGTTTCAAATTGATGTTTTGCATATTGCTATAGCTCACTCTTTGAGCATTGTTTTAGAGACCTAGATTGGGGAGATCTGAATAACCCATCTAGTGTTATTTCTTTGAGCTCATTTTCTGCAAGGGAGTTATATTCTATATATACTAGGGCATCCCAGCATTGGATTGTCTTATTTTTGCAGCAGATTCCTTATACAGTGTCCTCAAGGACCCTGTAGCAGAAATTCCTGAAGTGGAATATTGCATATCCATAGGCAGAGTCTGTGAAGGGCCAACTAGCCTCGGGATCTCTCCCTTCTTTGAAAGGATTTATATCCTGTAAATTCCCCAACATTCAATCTCTGAAATGGACTTGTGATGTCTCACTAAAGAAGGAATTGGAATATCTTAAGATATTCCCGAGAAAGAAGAAAATTCCAGATTTGGGATATTACATAGTGGCTGGTGATATGTGTGGATTATTGTCTCATTTCCCATCAGATGGTGCTTTTACTTCTTCACAACTTTCACTAGGGCATAGAGCTCCTTTTCGTAGGTAGGGTAGTTAAGAACTTCCCCATGAAATACTTCAGAATGGTAGCATATCGACCTTCCTTCTTACATCAAGACCACTCCCATAGCATACCCACTCGCATATGTCTCCACTTCAAAGGGTTGTTGCAACTTTTGTAATGCCAAAACTGGTGCGTGATTGATATTCTTCTTTAACTCCGCGAAAGCTCTTTGTTGACCTTTTCCCCAATGAAAACTCTTGCCACTTGTTGTTATGGCATGGAGTGGTGTTGCTACAGGCGAAAATGAGGCTATGAATTTCCTCGGGTACTATGTTTCCCCAATAAAAATTTTGACCTCATAAACATTGGTAGGCACCGACCAATTCATGATGACCTCCATATTAACAGGATCTATCTTCAACTCTCCTCCACCTATCACATACCCCAGAAAAGCAAAATACTTTCGCGCAAACTCACACTTCTTGAGATTTTCTAGCAGTCAGTGCTTCTTTAATGTCTCTGGCACCTGTGTAAAATGTGAGATGTGCTCCTCCTAGGTAGAACTGTATACCAGTATATCATCCAAATATAGAATAACAAATGAATCTATAAAAGGGCGCAATACATCATTCATTAATCTCATAAACATAGTTAGTGCATTACATAGGTCAAATGGCGTGGCTAACCACTCATACAAACCTTGAGTGGTTTCAAAGGAAGTCTTCCATGTATCTTCTTCTTTGACTCGAACCTAGTGATATCCAGACTTTAAGTCCAACTTGGTGAAGTAATTTGCTTGTTGCAACTGATCCAACAGATCATCTATTCTAGGCAAGGGTATTTGTTCTTGAGCATGGTTTTATATAACGCCCTGTGATCTATACACATCTGCCAACTCCCATCCTTCTTTTGCACAATGATGATGGATGACCCACATTATGATGTACTTGTTCGAATGACACCCTATTCCATTATTTTCTACAAGTGTTTCTTCACCTCACTTGCTTCTATAACAAAATGTTTTTGAAACCCATTTTTTTGTAATGGGGAGTCTGGCAATAGCTAGTTCTCGTGCTCCACTTCCCTCTTAGGTGGTAGTCTTTTAGGCTCTCGGAACACATCCATGTATTCCTTTAGCAACTCTTTCAATTTTTGCTTTTGTTTCTTAGTACACCCCTCCAAGGATTCCTTGCCTCTTACTGACTCTTCTACAAACTGACCTTCTCTTTAAAAAAATAAAACATACTTCTTGCTAAAAAGGATCAATTTCTTGGCTTGGTTGGCACTTACCAATGAAATTTTTGACTTGCCTTTATGCACACTGATAATGAATGATTTTCCATCCTTGATGAGCCGATACTAGTTAGCTCTCCACATGAATATTACATCTCACATGTACATGTAAGGACTCCCAAACACGACTCCACATACATCGAGGGAACCACATCTATTTCTACTTCATCAATAAAATCAAAATTGATAACAAATCTAATTTTGCATTGTATTTTTGCCTTCACCTTTGCATCCTTATTTACCCATACCAATGGATATGAGTTTGGATGACCATGAACTTCCAACCCCAACTTCTTGACCAACTTTGTTGTAATGAGATTACCCTATGATCTTGAGTTAAATAGAGAATCAATCTTCTTCTTGACATGTATCTTTATATGAAAGAGTATGGTTGTTTCTTTCTCTTTATGTTGTTGAACGCTACTCATATTCACCTCCTTCTACACTAATTCACAAACGGTCTTCTCATCCACATCTAAGTTGATTTCAACTTGGTTTCTTGAATAATTGGCCATGAGGTTCTACTTCTTATTATCTTTCTTTGTGTTCTTCATTTTTAGCTCTGGATTCAACTTTCAACACTTCTCCTCTATATGGTCATTAATGTTGCAGTCGTTACAATGGTTGTTGGGATCTTTGCACTGGTGTGTTGTGGTTGTCGTGTTTTTATATTTCCCTCCTTTTTTCTTATTTTTCCCCTCCTTAGTAGCAACTCGGTTCTCCTTCTTCTTTTACCCACTTGATTGCGCTCTCCTCAGGCCTATGTTCTCTAGGTATTGTGTTTGTACATAAACCTCGTCGACTGATTTGGGCTTGAACAACATCACTTTCTCACGCATATGGCGGTGTAGACCCCCAAAATGCTTAAATATATATGGGTTCTTTGGGGAGATACACAAAATTATGCACATATTTCTAAACTTTGTGTTGTACTCTTGCACACTTTGGCCCAACTTTTACCTGAAGTAGTGCCACTGGATCCACTTGTCCTCTACGTACCTAATGGGATTAAATTGTGACTTAATGATGGATTTGAATTCCTCCCACTTAGTCACTAGAGGCTCTCTCTCCAACCTCAGAGTCTCTATTTGGCTTTCCCACCAAGTCAGTGCATGGCCTCCAATTTTAGTCATGCAAATGAGATATTTTTTCATTCCTCAATTTGATGGATGTTGAAATAAACTTACAGTTGTTACAAACAATAATTCAACTTTAGAGCTTTGATCTCATTATGGTATGTCTTGACTCATCGATTTTTGCTTCCATTTTAAACAAGCACTGTGATTTTTTCACGATATTTGAACTAGCTTGATCTTTTCTAGGTTATTTCGTCGGTTGGTTCTTCATTTATTCCTAATCTCCCAATTCCCCTTATGATTTGTCCTTTGTTTTTGAACCCCCATCTTCTCCAAATATCCAAAACTTATTATCCAAGGTTGCAATGATGAGGTTTACATTGCGATTTATATATGTGACTTGTTGTTCCAGTCATGAAAACCTCACCTCTGCAGGATCACGAGGGTCACTCAGATTTGTCGACCATGATTAGGGTTTTACAATTATCAGCCCCGCCAATCTAGATACCTTGAAAATATCCACAAAACACCTAAAGAAACCAACTTTGATACCAATATGATCTGTAAACTGTCGTGGATATTCCATTGGACAGTTTGTCACAACATATACGATAAAATTATATTTAAATATGAAATTCTACACTCTTACAGTTTTATTAGATTTCTAGATATGTAGATTTATTATTAATATTGCATGCATGTGAATGAAAACTATGCAGAAAATAGAGAATGAAAAAGTAAAATCTCACGCACCTCATAAGACACTATATTTTCTCTTGGAACCCTTCTGGGAGAAAACCCAACTGGAAGGTGAGGTCGCTCCACTCTCTTTCTCTTTCTGGAAATATGGCTGCAAGTACAGAGAAGTATGGCATGTGGCTTGTGGGCTGCTAAAATGAAAAAATCCTCTATGTGTTGTCTACCTCCTGTCCCTCTTGGCTATCTTTTCTCAACTATGGAAGAAACACACTCTAAATAATATAATGCCTCTTCCTCCTAGTGGCCTGGTTATAACACAACCCGATAGTTTGACTGCATCAATCTTAATCAGAGTTACAATATAAACACTTCTAGAGTCTTTTACGTCATAATCACACAGCTAACCCCTTTTCCATGAATAATAGGGTTTGACATGACATCCTCCCGAATTATGGGTGTGAAAACATGAAGGTCAACCTCTGAGTGGCATAACTTTTGCAAACGGACTTTAATTGACATGCTTCTTACGTCATTGGAAATATCTCGGTGTGTAGAATAGCACAAAAATATGTCCACTAAAGTGACAAAGTTTTAGTCCCAAAAAATATCGTTTGATGCCTCAAAACACTCCCAAAAGGTTTCAGACTTGTTTTGTCAAACTGAGTCCCACCAGTAAAAACAATCCCATGAGTTGATTCCTCCACTTTTTCCACTCTAAACACATCAACATGGATGGAAAACAATATAATGATCCAATCTAGATCAATTATACTTGTTTATTTTATCTATTTTTAAATATAAAAATATTAATTATATATTATATTTTAAAAATCAAAAACTAAATCTCTTATCAATATTATGATTTCATGTTTATTTTATGGACACTACAAATCTCTCCTATATTAACTTGAAATTTATATGTTTACTCAGCTCTAGAGTGCCTCTCGAGACAATCAATTTATTAAATACACAATATAATTTTAAAAATCAACATTTCATATTAATTAAATTAATAATTTGAAAAAAAATAATAAATAATAAAAACTATTAAATTAAATACATATAAACTAAATTCATAATTAAACTTAAAAATAAAATAGCAAAATATCAATGTAATATAGATCATGTAGTTTTAAATAAAATCAACATAAAATTAAAATTAATTTATTTGTTTCAATAAATTATTTTTCAAATTAATTAAAATTGAAAAAACTTAATAAAATCAACATAAAATTAAAATTAATTAATCTTTTTAGTAAATTATTTTTCAAATTAATTAATGTTGAAAAAGCTTAGTTCTAAAGAGATTTAGTTTTTATAGTCAACAATTCCTAAAAATCAACTATGATACTATAAATTATTTTAAAATAATATTTTTATGTTTGTTTGCTGATTTTTTTTAATAAAATAATCTTGTATTTTTATATTATAAAGAGTACAATGTTGAAATTCAATCCAATTAGGATTATGTAAAACACATTTATAAAGAAATACTAAAAACTTGTAATTAAGTGTGTTTTGCATTTGACAAAAATCATGTAAAAGATGCTTTCATATTAATATTTATTTCAATTAAACCCTAACTCTATTCTAGATAGGCCAAATTATATTGGATCAAACAAAAGCCCATCACTTTCAAAGAAAGGTATCACCACAACCAAGACTAAATCTATCTATTGAAATATTTCACTTTACATTCCCCATGGTTCAAGATTTGAGAGGATGGGGGAAGATAAAGTGGGGTAAATTTTGCCTTCCTACCCTTACCTAAGATTAGCACTCCCATTGCATGGATGTTAAGGCATATCACAATTTACTCCAAAGGTTGTCTTTTGGAAATAACAAAATCTCGGAGAATTACCTAGTCGATACCTCCCCTTACCACTAACTCTTATTGGTTGGTTGCTTCCTTCCAAGTATTTATGTCCTTGTCCAAAACTTTCTTGACTAAATCCCCTATTTAAATTGGGAATCTACTCTTAACCCAAAATTCAATTATTATTGAAAAAACAAGACTATTTTCTACAATCACATGTACTTCATTTTGGAAATGAAGAAAAGACTTCTCCTATATATGACATCAAAGAATGAACATCCCCCTTCTACGTCATCATCTTCATAGACTCATTTCCACCTTCACATAACAATCTCAAAAATGAAAGGACAACTAACATCCTCTGAGATAGCTCTCCAAGAAAATCCATTGTAAAAATATTTTCCATGAATTAGTATATCCACTTGAGCATTTATCATTTTATGAGGAGGTTGATTCTCCAACTTCCTTGAATCTTTCCTAGGATAAATGAAGGTCCCTTAATACCTAACTCAAAATATGAATTCTCTAAACCTCGAGGACCAAAAGGAGAGATTGGAAGTGGATCATTCGTTTCTTTACAATGTGCAACCAACTTCAAAGCCTTGTGTGGAATGATCACTCCATGACGCTTAGTAGGAGAGTTCTCGAGGGAAATGATGAAAAATATACCCTATTTTATGGTTATATTTGCATGGGAATGGAAATATTTCATAATAGATAACCTTATACCCCAATGATTTCTCACTCTTCAATATGATTTTTTTTGGAAACCCTCCATTGGTGCTAATGAGAAACCAAAGGCAAGGGATCCCTTCCATCGAAAGAGTTTTTGACATTGCTCAATAAAAGGTCCCAAGAGTGCCTCTTATGACATCAAATATTTTTGGTTTTCAGTGGTTGGTTAAGTAGTGTTAGAAGATGAACCCACAAACATTGTAGGTCCTTTGTTGTCATCGCAAAGTTGAACTATTCATTCTAGGGAATAAGCATAAGATCAATTTCCTCATACAACCATGTTCCTTCCTTGGTCACTACCTCTTTTTCCATGGAATAAGAAAAAAACATATTTAATTTTAGCCTTGTGAATATTGCTCGTTCCGTTCCTGTCTAGTGAATCATGTCCAATAATGACAAATTTTCTCCAGTGAATATTCAATCAAAGGTTTGTCTCTTAGCTCTACCAATTCTTCCAAAATCCAATTGTAACGGAGGAAATCCTTGTTATCACTACTAGTTTGAATGTTGCATTTTTTCTTTTCCAAAAATCATGATCACCTAAGCTCTTCAAGTGAGCTAGCTTCTTCAACATTTGATAATCCCAGACTTCTATAGCATGCTCTTATTGCCCCTAATCCTTTAAGCCACTCAGTGCCACAAAAGATAAAAGTGATTATTCCACCTCAACACTCTCTTCCACCTTGGCAACAATAGATGGCCTTTGTTCTCAATATGGTCTTCCTTAATTATAGAGATCAGATTGACCAAATGGAATGAAACCCCTTGAACTAGCCATGTAAAGGTTGTCTTCCAAACCAATCAAAAACCCTCCAAGGCAAAAATACCAAAGACAAAAGCCCTCCTACAAACAAAGCAATTTGTGAACGTTATTTGAAATGGGTTTAGAACCGCAAGTCCAATGGCAAGCACTCCACCACTACTACTTGCACTAATACTTCAAGAAAGGGAACCAACCAAAGGCCTACATTTTCGTAATTTCTAGTTTCCATTGAATCACACCAAATACAAGATTCATATATTTTTTATATCTCTATAAATAGGGTACCCCGAGTAATTTTTATCCTTTACTTTCTTAGTGTTGAATAATATGCAAATTTTGACTCATTTAACATACATTTATGTTGAAACTAGAATCATGGAGAAGGTTATGTGTCTGTGTTATGAATAAATATTCATAACACTACATATATATATATATATATAAATATTCATAGATTAAATAGTAATTAAATATTAAATCATAAAACATCAATAATTAACAATTTAAGTAATTGAATGTCCATTAATTATGAAAGGGCATTATTGTCAAAAACCATGACTTTTAAAAGAACCATGTGGAATGTCAACGCTTATTAAGGTCAACCACCCAAGGCATTGTAATTCATCATTCAGTATTCAAGTTTATTAAAAAAATTATAAATTTACAGTGTAAATGTGAAGGAAATACAGTGCACATGAATAGTTTTCTTGTTTAAGTGGTATCAGAGTATCGAATCCTCCTAACTATGATGGTTTCACTCGTCGTCGAAGAACCTCACCCATCCGTCCCGCGCTTCCCTCACAGTACCAACTGTACCATCGTGTCCCTCTCGACCTCTTGTCCACCGTCGTTGTGTGCCCATCCGCTGCCCCTATCTGACGCTTGACCCATGTCCAAGTAACCACCCCGCTCCACGTTGTGTTTATACTCTGCGTATAGCGCTCAACCATGCCGACACCTCTGCCTGTCCTCGTTGGTCTCTCCCAACCATCGCCAGTCATTCGAAACTTTTTCTCGTCGGTCAGCACAAGGTCTCTCGCTCCTCGTTCGAGCCTGTCGTTTGGTCCTGATAGTCGCATCCAGTCAAAATCCACGACAATCTCCCAACCACATCATATATGCAGGTTTAATGTTACACTGTTCAAACTAATATTCACAACCCTGCGTTTCATATCACAACAAATAAACTATATAACTATATTATAAATACTTATAATTATAATTATAATGATATACTTCATAATTATATTAATTAATTAATTCAATTACTTTAAAAAATTATATATTATTATTATTATTATTATTATTATCATTTAAGTTCTAATAAGAAAAATAAAAAATAAAAAATTAGGTACGAAGAAAAAAAAGAACAAAATGGGGAGTATCAATGACGATGCGAATTCAAGGAAATTTCAGGAAGAAATCGATAGAATGCGCTAGCACCTTGACAATGTCAAAAAGAAACAAGATGAATTTGGAAAAGGCCAAAATAGGATAATTAGTACTCAATACCTAATGGCAAATAATATTATTAAAATAAATAAATAAAAAAAGGAGAACATGATGAGCCAATTAATGGGGGGAGTTAGTGCATCTTTTAATCCCTTGATCACACGAGTCACCACAAAGTCCCAAGACTCCAAAAGGAGAAGTTTTTCCAAGTCATGAATTTTCGTCGATGCACTAAGTCCCACGAATATTGCATATACAATTCCAAGGGAGTCAATACTATACAAAGTTTCTCGAAAGAGACTACCACAAAATTAAAAGGTAATTACCTAAGTACGATGGTAAGGACCCTAGGGGCGCCATTATGTGGGTAAATAAAATGGACGCCATATTCAGAGCAAACCCGCCAATAGGTGAATAAGAGGTCGTGACCGGATCCAACAAGCTGGAAGTTGAAGCATATGGTTGGTTCCTATGGTGGCCCAACAGATGTGAGGCTCGTTTGTTCAATTGAAAAAAAATTGTGGACGTCCTGCTAAAAAGGTTCCATGACGAAGAAGAAGATGATGTTGACGAAAAAATCGTTCACCTCATACAAAAATTATCTAAAAGCAAATAAACCCATGAGTGGGAAGTATTAACTATAAGACAACAAGGGTTCTCTGACGAAGCACAACTAAAAAAGTATAGATGTGGGCTTAAAGAGTATATTCGAGAAGAATTAAAACTATGTAACCCAAAACCATTGAAGAAGCTAGACATGCCGCAATAATTATTGAGCGAAAATATAAATTCCATAAAATACCATATGCCAGTAACGAAAAATCAAACAACTAAAAATGAAAGTCAAGTACGTCTTCTTTAGAAAAACACCGGTAAGTACATTCCACCACCAATGTGCGAAGGAAAACAACAATGAAATTTCAAAAGAAAAAAAGATGGGAAATGTCGGACATGCGGAGATAAATATTCTCTAGGACACAAATGCACTACGCAAAAAAATTACAACTACAAAGCAGAACAAGAAGAGGAATCTTCAGATAGTAACTCCGACGAAGAAACCAACAAAGGAAACGAGACTCCTAAACTAGATCCAAAAGAAGAAAATATGCAAAGAATTTCTCTAGCGGTTATCGCACAGATAACTCAACCCCAAACATTAAAGCCTAAACAACATATTAAGAAGAAGAATATTATTGTGTTAATAGATTCAGGAAGTACACACAATTTTATAGATGTCAATGTCACAAAAAGGCTGAACATTTTTGTCTATCCCGTGGAAGATTAAAAAGTTATGGTTGCAGATGGGAAACGAATAGATAGAGTAGGGAAGTGTCTTAAGTTTAAAATGCAACTAAATGAATATGAAATGGAGTCCAGATTTTATACAACCCCCTTAGATGTAGATATCGTCTTAGGAGTACAATGGTTGCAAACACTAAGCACATATTCTACAAATCACCAAAAAAATTCATAAAGTTCAAAATGGATGGGAGAAAGTATAAGTTGTTTGGATTCCAAGTGCCACCTACCCAAATCGTTTTTGCTCAGCAAATGAAGAAGCTTGTTCGCAAGGGAGCTTTGATATTCGTTGCACAATGCCAACAGTTATTATCGATGGAAGGGATTCACCAACAGTTTGAAGTTACAACCTTAATCCAAAAATATGACAAGGTATTTCAAGAATTGTCGATGAAATTACCTTCTAAAAGGAAAATTGAACATATCATTGAAGTCAAACCATATTCGACATCGGTAAATGTAAAACCATATCGCTACCCCCATCATCATAAAACATAAATAGAAAGGTTGATACAAGATATGTTTAAGTGTGGAGTCATTACAAAAAGAAGAAGTCCATATGTTGCACCAGTAGTATAAGTCAGGGAGAAGGATGGATCCTTCTGGTTGTGTATAGATTATAGAGGATTAAACTAAATTACTATTGAACACAAAATTCTCATTCCATTTATTGATGAGATGCTAGACAAATTCCATGGAGCAAAATATTTCTCAAAATTAGATTTGAGATCAGGCTACTATCAAATTCGAGTAAGATTAGAAGACGTCAAGAACACTGCATTTAGAACTCGTGAAGGGAACTATGAGTTTAAGGTGATGCCATTTGGTTTAACAAATACACCAGCCATCTTCCAAGGAACCATGAACGAACTCTTCCAACCATACTTGCAAAAATTTATGTTAGTCTTTTTCGACAATATTCTCGTCTACAGCAAAACGTGGAAGGAGCACCTCAAGCATTAAGATGAAGTACTTTTTGTATTGGAGAAGAATCAATTTTATGTCAAGTTATCAAAATGTATCTTTGGGAAAAAGGAAGTTGAATACCTGGGACACGTCATATCCTGAGGATTCAAAGTGAACCCCAACAAAATCAAAGCGATTAAAGAATGGCCAAAACCCAAGAACATATCAAAACTAAGAGGATTTCTAGGTTTAACTGGGTATTACAGAAGGTTCATAAATAACTATGCACATTTGACTGCGCCACTAGAAAACTTGTTAAAAAAGAACACTTTCCAATGGAATAACCAAGCAGACGAATGCTTCAAGAATCTAAAAATAATAATGACAGCCACACCAGTGCTGGAAACCCTAGATTTCTCCAAACCATTCGTAGTCGACTGTGATGTTCAGGATTTGGAATTGGAGCATTATTAATGTAAGAAAACCATCTATAACCTTCGAAAGCAAGGAGCTTAACAAACGGGAAAGCTTGAAGTCAACTTACCAAAAGGGGATGTTTGCCATTATACATGGATTAACTAAATGGTGACACTACTTGCTCGAAAGTAAGTTCTCAATTTGAATCGATCACAATAGTCTTCAATTCTTACTTTAACAAAAAAAAATTATCAACAGAACAACAAAAATGGATGGAGACACTTTCGACATTGACCTGGAAATACTGCACAAAAAGGGAAAGGAAAATGTCGTAGCTGTTGCACTCTCACGGAAAGATTATGACAACACAAGATGTGTCACCTTGGTAGTTTTCCTGACTGGTTAAATAAAATATAAGCGGAGTGTGCGAAGGATTTCGACTGTGGTTCTATGATTGAAAATATCAGTCACCACGCCAACTTTGAATTAGAAAATGACATGGTACAAAGGTAGAATTTATATAACTCCATCATCCAAATTTAGAATGAAATTTTTGAAAGAATCTCATAGTTCTCCTGCAGTTGGGCATTTTGGATTCTTCAAAACCTACTACAACATTCCACAATCATTCTATTGAAAGGGTATGAATAAGGAAATCGAATAGTGTGTCGTTGAATGTGATGTTTGTGAGAGAAAAAAGAGTGAAAATATTTCAACTCCTAGTTTACTACACCCATTACATATTCCAGATCAAAAATGGGAAGAAATCTCGATGGATTTAATTGAAGTACTACCTATGTTTGATGGTAAGGAGAAGATATTTGTCATAGTAGATAGACTCACCGAATATGCCCACTTCATAGCAATCAAAAAAACCGACACAACCACTCAAATTGTGGAATTGTTTTGTAAAAACATTTACAAACTACATGGTTTCCCAAGGTTATTGTCAGTGATAGAGACAAAATTCAAAGGAAATTTTTGGAAATATTTCTACCACTAAGCAAGAATATCTCTCAACATGAGTTCAGATTATCACCCCCAAAAAGATGGTCAAACTGAAGTTGTAAATAAATGTTTGGAAACATATCTTTGTTGTTTCGTCACAGACAAACAAAACAAGCGGTCACAATGGCTACACTTAGAAGAATGGGAGTACAATGCCACATATCATACTTCAACTAAAATGACTCCCTTCCAAGCCCTATATGGCTATGAACCACCCAAGTGAAAGGATTTTGCGCTACACAATTCAAAGGTTCAAACAGTAAGGAACCACTTAGAAGACAACTAAAGAATTATGAACTTGTTAAAAGAAAATTTAACAATGACACGAAACATAATGAAGCAGCAAGCCGACACAAAAAAAGAATTCGAAGGAGATTGGGTTTTCGTCATACTTCAACCCTATAAGCAGTTATCACTAAAACAATAAGGGAAAAAAAGTGATCTCCTAATTATTATGGACCATACCAAATAATCAAAAAAAATAAGTAGCATGGCTTATGAATTAAGTTAACCCTATAAGCAGTTATCATTAAAACAGGAAGGGAAAAAAAAGTGATCTCCTAATTATTATGGACCATACCAAATAATCAAAAAAATAAGTAGCATTGCTTATGGATTGAAGCTACTAGATAACTGTCGCATCCACAACACATTTCATGTATCAAGTCTCAAAAAAGTAGTGTATCAAATGAAAGACACTACCAGAAAAAGATTCTTCGTGGGAGACGGAACGTTTTTGTCAACAACACCCGACCTTACCTGTGCTTTGAGGACAAAGTATTTTAAGAAAGTGACAATGTTATGAATAAATATTCATAACACTATATATATATATATATATTAAATAGTAATTAAATATTAAATCATAAAACATGAATAATTAATAATTTAATTAATTGAATGTACATTAATTATGAAATGACATTATTGTCAAAAGACTTTTAAAGAAACTTTATGAAATGACATTATTGTCAAAAGACTTTCGAAGAAACTTTGTGGTCTGTCAATGCCTATTAAGGTAAAATGCCCAAGGCATTGTAATCCATCATTCAGTATTCAAGTTCCATTTAAAAAATATATATATATAAATGTATAGCGTGTAAATGTGAAGAAAATACAGTGCACATGACTGGTTTTCTTGTTTCAGTCTGTATTCAACTCAATTGACAAAAATGTATCTCTGTAACGTCATCATCCCAAACATATAGATCAGACTTGCAGAAGGTAAGTTATTTTAAATTGTTCCCCTTCCCACTACTAACTCAAATCCATGGGTTGATGTAGGGGGCAGTCTAATTAGATATAAAACAGAACACCAATCACACAAAGATTTACGGTAGAGGATGAGTCTAATTATATATCAAAATGAACACCAATTACACTTTAATTACACTTGAGATTTACGAGATACAAATGTATTAGTCATAACTACTGAATGACGGTTTTTAGTCTTGGAAAAGCCAAGAAGATAATCTTCTCAGCTCACAGGTACAGTACACTGATGTGGATTAAAAAATCCCTTCAATGTACTGTATTCAGTGGGGGTAGCCATTCCATGTTAAGAAAAGGCTAATCACGGGCACTCATTTCAACTTGAAATTATAATTAATAGTAACTTTCATATTAAAATTATAATTATCAAAGCACATTTACCACAGGGCAGCAGGTGTGGGGAAGGGTTATCTTCAATTTCAGCGGGCCAAAAGTGTACACATTTGCATGGAGCCTTGGAATAACTACCAATAACAAAGAAGAAGCATATGAGTTATTACAGAAAATTACAAATTACATCGAAGCATCCAGATTAATAGTGTTGGGAGACACATCTGTAATCATCAAATTGCAAGTATGTCACTAACATCAGTTGGCATCAATCCTGGATTAAAATGGATATGAGAAAGAGAGCTCTCACGCCCTATCTTGTTTCCTCCAATAACATACAACATAAACAGGAAGCAGATCAGCTAGTTGAAAACAAAGGAGAAAACAGTTCTTATTATCAACTCCAAGGTTTATGTTCAACCCATTCCATAAACATTTCATAAATCATAATATCCATAACAACATCACGAAGCTAATAATGGACCATGATGTGGAAGCCCACCAATCTATCGATGGGGGACGATCGACAAGACTATCCCACCAGCCTCGCACATTTAGCATTACATGCACTCCGAGTTCAATTTTCGCATTTAGATGTGTTGCATCTGGGATTGTCACCATGGCATACATGTTGTGGGGAAAACAAAAAACGAGGAGAAATGTAACTGAATTGGACAACTGAAGGATAAAACACTTTCAAACTTTATTGATCAAATTCTCCGTGCATACAAGCCTCTGGGGCCACCTCTTTTAACTTAGACATATTTCGTTATCTCGTTATTCAACCTACATTTCGTTATTCTAACTACATAGGTAATAAGTAAATTTACATTTGTTGTCACATTTTTAACAAACTCCACCTTGACAACAAATTTCCTAATGCCCATTCATCATCTTTTCTGCAAGCCGAGAGAAGCGAGACACCATCTCAACTTCTCTACTGAAACTGGCTTCGTGAATATATCTGCATGGTTTTCATGTGTGCGGACCTTCTTGAGGACTACTTTGTCGCCTTTGATTATATGTCTCACAAAGTGATACCTTACATCGATGTGCTTGGTCTTGCTATGATACGCTGGATTTGTAGCCAAATGAATAGCGCTCTGACTGTCACAAAACACATTCACTTTCTCCTACGTCTTTCCAATTTCATCAAGCAGACCTTTTAACCAGATTGCCTCTTAACAGGAATCTGAAGCAGCTATATATTCTGCTTCAGTAGTGGACAAAGCAACTGTGTCTTGAAGCTTTGACATCCAACTGATTACTCCACCTGCAAGAGTAAAAACATAACCTGTAGTAGACCTCCTTTTGTCCAAATCACCTGCATAATCAGCATCCACATATCCGCAGACTATACCTTCACGACCATCAAAGCTGATGCAATGGTCACTTGTGCCTCTCAAATACCGAAGCACCCATTTCACTGCTCGCCAATGTTCTTCCCCTGGATTTTCCATGAACCTGCTAACAACTCCAACTGCATGTGAAATGTCAGGTCTTGTAGATACCATCGCATACATTAAGTTGCCTACCGCATTTGCATATGGTACACGAGACATATACTGCTTTTCTTCATTAGTTCTAGGACTTACATCTGAAGAAAGCTTAAAATGGGAAGCTAATGGAACATTAACAGGTTTCACATTGTTCATACCGAACTTTTCAAGTATTTTCTCCACATACTTCTGTTGTGATAACCAAAGCTTACCATTCTTCCTGTCTCTGTGTATCTCCATGACCAATATATGTTTTGCCGCTCCAAGATCCTTCATTTCAAACGTCCTAGACAGTTGAGCCTTTAACCTGCTGATTTCTTCTATGCTTTTGCTTGCAATAAGCATATCATCAACATACAACACCAAGATAATGAATATGCCATTGAAACTTTTGAAGTATACACAATGATCATACTCACTTCTGATAAAATTATGGCTCATCATGAAGGAATCAAACTTCTTGTACCATTGCCTAGGTGACTGCCTCAGGCCATACAATGATTTCCTGAGCTTGCAAACTAATCTTCTGCTACGACCTTGTACAAAACCTTCTGGCTAACCCATATATATCTCTTCATCCAAATCACCATGAAGAAAGGTTGTTTTAACATCTAACTATTCTAACTCAAGGTCAAGTAAAGCAGTTAGTGCTAATACAGTACGAATAGAAACAAGTTTAACTACTGGTGAAAAGATCTCATGAAAGTCAATACCTTCAACCTGAGAATACCCTTTTGCAACCAGTCTCGCCTTATACCTTTCGATACTTCCATCAACTTTTCTCTTCAACTTGAAGACCCATTTGCACCCAACAATGCTTCTCCCTTCAGGAAGTTCTACAAGATCCTAGGTATTGTTCTTGGCTAAGGAGTCCATTTCTTCTTCCATAGCCTTTTTCCATATATTGCTATATGCATCATCAACTGCTTCCTGATAACAAGATGGTTCCCCATCTTCAGTAATCAATGCAAATGATGAAGCAGAGTCTTCATACCTTTTTGGTGTTCTTCTTTCCCTTGTAGACCTTCTTAGAGTGACTGGTTGCTGACTGGATTCTGGAATTTCTCCAGTTTCCTCTGCTTCTCCACCTTTTTCAGAAGTCTCTCCTTCCTTTCGACTTTCTAGAAAAGGTACAGTCTCCAATTGAATCTGCTGACCTGGCGATACCTGCTTCTATTCAACTTTTTCAACATCTGATTTTAAAAGAGATGATTCATCAAATGTTACATCTCTACTAATAACTATCTTCTGTGAAGTAGGATCCCACAACCTATATCCCTACACTGAATAATCATATCCAACAAAGACACAACATTTTGATTTTGGATCTCATTTTGAACGTTGATTTCTAGGAATAAGAACATAGGCATCACAACCAAAAATCTTCAAATGTGAATAATCACAAGACTGACCCAACCAAACTTCTTCAGGAATTTGACAGTTTATTGCAACCGAAGGTGATCTGTTAACTAAATAACAAGCAGTAGATACTACTTCTGCCCACAACTCCTTTTGCAGATTAGCATTACTAATCATGCTTCTGGCTCTTTCCATAAGAGTTTGATTCATCCGTTCAGCAACACCATTCTGTTAAGGAGTATAAACAGTTGTTTTATGTCTAACTATCCCTTCATCCTTACAAAATTGTTCAAATTCTAAAGAGGTAAATTCACCGCCATTGTCAGTTCTTAAACATTTGATTGATTTGCTTGTTTTCTTTTCCACCATTGTTTTAAATTGTTTAAACACATTAAACACATCAGCTTTCTTTTTCAACATATAGACCCAAACTTTTCTGGAGAAATCATCAATAAAAGTTAAAAAATACAAGGCACCTCCATAGGACACAGTAGGAGATGGTCCCCACAGATCAGAATGAATGTAGTCCAAAATCTGCTTACTATTATGATTGCTAGACTTGAATCTTTGTTTACATTGTTTTCCAAACACACAATATTTACAAAAATCCAACTTCAAGGATTTCAAATCAGGAAATAGCTTGTGTTTCATCAGTACCTGAAGACCTTTCTCGCTCATGTGACCCAACTGTTGATGCCATAGACGAGAGCCTTCTTCTGCTTTATCTGACAGGATCGCTGCTTCACTAACTTGAGTACTTCCCTTGAATCTGTACAGGTTTCCAACCTTTTCAGCGTTCATAACAACCAAGGCTCCTTTCGAGACTTTCAGCACTCCATTTTGACCTGTAAACTTATAACCATCCGAATCCAAAACTCCCAAGGAAATCAAGTTTTTCTTTAGATCAGGTACATGCCTAACATCAGATATGATTTTAATTGTACCATCATACATTTTAATTTTCACATTTCCAATCCCAACAGTCTAACAAGATGCATTATTTCCCATGAATACAGAATTACCATCTACAGTTTCATATGATGAAAACCAATTTCGGTGCGAACTCATATGATGAGAAGCACCAGAGTCTAATAGCCAATAGTTAGCATCTTGTGAGATATTACAAACAAGGAGTGTTTCAGCAATTAAAACCTCATCATCCATACCTGAATCAACCTGATTTGCTTCCTTGTTGTTTTCCGCCTCCTTCCGTTTCTAGCAATCCTTTTTGAGATGTCCCGATTTGTTGCAGTACCAGCGTTTTTCTTTACTCTTCTTGTCGCCCTTTGACTTCGATCTGGAAGAACCTCTTGTCTTTTCCCCCCTTTCTTTTGACCGACCTCTAGCTACCATGGCTTCAGGTGCAGAATTCTCAATGCTAGATTGTCTTCGTACCTCTTCAGATAAAAGAGCACCCACAACAAATTCAAATTTTAATGAATTGGCAGTGCTCAAACTGACTGAGGTCACGAAGTGATCCCATGACTCAGGCAGGGAACACAACAAGGTTATTACCTTTTCTTCTTCCTCCATCTTTACTTCCATATCAGACAACTGACAAATAAGCATATTAAAAACATTTAAGTGATCTGCAATTTTCGTACCCTCCTTCATCCGAAGGCTGTACAGTTGTCTTTTTAAATAGATTCAGTTTGTCAAAGATTTTGTCATATAGAGAGTTTCCAATTTCTTCCACAATCCTGCAGTTGTACTCTCTCCAACAATATTGAAGAATACTTCATCTGCTAAACATAACCGAACAGTACTGAGAACTTGGGCATCCAAGTCCTCCCAGTCCGAATTTGACACGCTTGCTGGTTTTTTAGTTACCCCGTCTAATGCCTTGTGCAACCCTTGTTGCACCAGCAAATCCCTAACCTTCAGTTTCCACAGAGCAAAATTGTTTTTCTCGGTGAATTTCTCCACCTCAAATCTTGCGTTTGTCATTTTCGTCATTTCTCCCTCCTAGGGTTTCATATTTCCCCTCTACAAATCAAAAAATTTCCACTCTTCTTCTAGGGTTTCAAGATTTCCTCTCTTATTTGCAGATTTTCCTACTACTATGGTTTTAAGAACAGAAAACTGAGCCCAAAAAAAAAAAAAAAACCTTCAATATCAATTTCTGCTCAGAAAATTTCTTCACAATTTCTTTTAAAAATCTGCTCAAACTGTACTCAGATTTTTCCTGAAACGCTACCAACTTCTTTAATATGCAGGAAAAAACCCTACTCAGATTTTAAAAAAAAAATCAACAGATTTTCTGAATGCTCAGAAAAAAAACCTTACTCAGATTTTAACATCAAGAAATTTTCTGAAAATCGATTTTTTTTTTATACTTCTTCACAGTTTCTTCTCACAGTAAATCTTAAAAAAATATTGTTTTCTGCCAGCAGTCCGCGTACTTGAGCAAATCCTTCTTCGTCTCCAAAGCCATTGATCACGCCTCTACCAGCATTGTTGCCACACTCCTCCACCAACGTCGCTGCCACGCTACCAGGTTGTGTCGGAACTCATTCAACACTACTGCCACAACGCACTTCGAACCAATCTCTCCGGGTTGCAAATGAAGTTCGAACCAGTCTCTCTAGGGCCAATGGAGTTCGATCCTGGCTCTTCTCTTCCACGCAGGCTAACAGCGAAACCCTCGGCAACGATCCTGGCTCTTCTTGATTTTTGGAGCGGCTTTCTTTCTCGGTTCTCCGGCTCTTCAATGGCCCCAGCAAATGGCAACCGGCGGCGGACACTCCACTATGGAAATCGATTTTGGCCTTTACTCTCTCACAATGGATGGGGCTCCTCCCTTCGACAGCATCTGGACAGCAGCGGAACCAAAAATGCGGCTCGACGACTCCTTTGACTCCCTCGACTGATTTTTGTACACCTCACACGGTTCTTGAAAAGCAGTCGAATACAGCGGATCGATTAAACAATCTACAGTGGATCCTCCAAGCCACCTTGGATCCTCCAGGCTCTGATACCACTTGTTGTGGGGAAAACAAGAAACGAGGAGAAATGTAATTGAATTGGACAACTGAAGGATAAAACACTTTGAAACTTTATTGATCAAATTCTCCGTGCATACAAGCCTGTCGGGCCACCTCTTTTAACTTTGACATATTTCGTTATCTCGTTATTCAACTATATCTCGTTATTCAACCTACATTTCGTTATTCTAACTACATACGTAATAAGTAAATTTACATTTGTCGTCACATTTTTAACAATACAGATTTGTTCATTAGTCAGTCCATCCACTGGACACAATATTAATTCATCTCAACGTAGAAATACCCTGCCTCAATTACACCCTCCTTGACAGTCATCTCCTCTCTCCTCTCAAGAATTTGAAAGTACCAGCGGTGAGAGTCTCGTGTCTATCAAGCGCAAGGTTGGCTCATGCAGGCTTTCCCAGGCATAACTCTTCAAGTTGCATTGGCTCTCAATTTTTTCTCGCCTTTGTTTATCATTTACACGCTAGGTATTCTCGGTCCAGTTCTCTGAGCGGCAACGGAGAATTGAATGGCAAATTCCAATGGTGGTATGGACTTTCGTCGTCGCCTTGCTCTCCTGTAAGCATACATTCCTAGGTGGTTGTTATGTCAATCTGCCCTCGTGCACTTCAATCTGCGGTACAAGCAACGACCCCAATTGGAAGCCTATTTTGGTGACCAGAAGTTTAGAGGATATTCAGTAAAGCATTAACATGGATTATTCTGAATTGCGTAGAACAATTTAAATATTAGAAAGTTATGAAACCCGAATTTAAGGAATTGGAAAACCGAGGAACAGAGATAGAGACACTCCAGGCCAACGAAAAGCAAATTTGCTTTCACGAGTCGAACTCGTAGCAAACGAAGTTGTCATGAGTTCCATAGTATTTCCAACTCCCAGAATTTCAGCGTGGAAAAGGAAATTCAATCAATTCTACATCGGCTTTTTTGCCTTGTCCCCAAAATTTCTACTCCTCTTGCTCCCGGGATGTTTTCACTTGGCCTTCTCAAGGAAAATATGGAGACAATCCTCAATGAGAACAAGGATCAGCACTGGGAGTTCCTACACCGCGACACTAGCACTCTGGAAAATATCTGGACTGTTGACTCAACAAATGAGAGCGCACCGGATGAGTAACCCATCCTCTGCCTTTTTACTTTTGGAAGGTCTGTTTTCTATTAGGATCATTTTGATTACAAACAGATTCAGAAGTGTTTGATTACAAACAAATTCAAAATTAAAAGTGAAGTTCCTTTATGCTACCCTGTTAAGTGAAACAGGGGCTGCTCCTATTAAAGCAATTGCTATGGTGCGAGTCAAAGTATTTGAAAAAAATTGAGCAAATGGAAGAGGGTAGATGGCCTAAGATTGTGTTTAGTGACAGATTGTGCAAAAGAAAGAAGACTTGGATGCAGCAAAATAACAAATGGTTTAGTAAATGGGGTATTTGCTTGAGGATGTGTCCTACAAACAGTCGAGAGATAAAAACTTTTGTTATGGATAAGTTCCACAAACGTACTTGGGAGAAAGAGCTAGGGAGAAAGAAAAGATACTACATTGAAGAGTTTAACCCCACGCATAACCATCAGCGAAAGGCGTACATAGGGGCTAATATTTCTTGGAGATCTAAAATCCTTATTGTTCAATTAAGGACTAATTCTCATCAACTCCGTTGTGAAATAGTGCGCTGGAAAAGCCCTAAAGAACTGTGGGAGGAAAGAATATGTATTTTTTGCTCCTCCAGAAAAGTGGAAACAAAAAAACATTTCATTTTAGAATGCAAGGCCTTCAAAGACAACAGGGAAAATTATGCAGGTATTCTGGCAGCTAGTTCTTGGGATAATCTATTCAACGAAGAGTTTGTCGAGAAGCTGGGAACGGTTATTGTAGAACTTCACAAGAAAAGGGCCGAATACAAGAGCCAAATAGAGAAACAATCTGTCCCATAGGCTATTGTTAGCCTCGTGGACATTAAAAATATTTTCTTTATTTCTTTCTTTCTTTTACAATATCTATGTATCTAGATTGGATCTAGGTTGTTTAGAAACATGCAATATTGGGAATACTCTCTGAACATAGTAGGCTAAATTTTGAGGTGGAATGAAATATCTCTTCAGGGCAGTAAGCCTACTTTTTATGTATTGCTGCAAAGATTCCTCACTGCGGTTTTTTTATTAATATAAATCTTTAATAGGTTCGGTTACAAATTGATAGTTTACCAATGGAGATTACTTTTCTAAATTGTGGAGTCAGTAATAGATGAATATATATTGGCATAGATTTATTGTAACCCAGATCTATTAAGCATAGAGAATGGTTAAAAACTCACATGCAAATTCTCATTGCTTAAAACATGCAGAATTATGATCATTGATAAGCATTTATTTTACAACATAACAGACATCATTTTTTTCCATTTTAATTTAGGCACACATATTGCACGCATCTCTTCCAACTGTGCCACAGAGTGCACTTCACTTCTCTCGTGCAATTATGTGAAATGCTCCGACTCAACTACATGTCAGTGGGTTGACCCTATCTAATCTAGGTGTCATATGGAGATATGATCCTTACGACTTGGAGGTCGACAGATAGCATTCATATGAATTTCGAAAGCCTATGCAAACCATGTTTACATGAGTTATATCTCAAAAACTCATGTAACCACATTTAGATGAGATATAGATCTTCAGTGGTGCTTAAATAGTATATGTTTAGAACTTTAGATGGGTTGCACCTCTAAAGCCCATGTAAACCACATTTAGATGAGATATATCTTTGGTGGTGCATAAATAATGTATCTCCAAGTCTACAACGATCAAACGGGAGCGAGCAGCCAGCACGTCTGGAAACCTTGCCTTATGTGCTTGCACCACAGGCAATTTTGATTCAGAATAGCCACCTTAACCCATCATGATGTAGTTGGGCTTAACTCTCTGTTTGTATGATCATCAATGTTATTGTTTTTGGTTAGAAAGTGTTACTATTCAATGAATCTACAGTGCAACGTAACCTTTCTTTTGACTTTGTTTAAAATCTAAACACAATCTATATAATCCCAGTTTCTTTTGGGTAATCATAGAACTGTGTGGAAAAATGTATAATTTCCTTTTACGCAGTGTAATTATAATAACAGGAAATCAGTAACCAAAAGAAACAAGTTAGGCGCTCTGCATATACATCCTCTACTTAACCTGGATGAAATGCAAATACAAACTAAACGATAAGAAGCTTTTATGAAATGCAAGTACACCTAAAACAAACTTTAAAAACAAATCTATGACAAACTGTTAACTAAAAATATGTCTGGATTCAGGATCTGAACACTGTGAGTATACTAGAGATATGAGCATCCAATGAGGCTTCCGATTCAACCATAGTTCCCATGAAATATTGTTTCACATTGCATGAAGTTAAATAATGTTTTATTCAAATCTACATTCACTTTATTTCCTGGGCAAAACTCATATATGTTCCCCAGCTACATACAAGTCAATCAATTACGACCCTGAAAAGGAATCTCTGAAACTTTCAGAGATGCATTTCCCTTCTCATACAGTGGAAACAAATTAAAAATGTTCCCCAAGCGGTATTCTTTAGGCAACAAAAGTATAAGATGACATAGTTTCCCTTGTGTTAGATTCCTGCACCAGAGGACACAGTACTTAGAATCCTGCACCGGAGATACGATCACCCAAGGTTGCACCAAATGATGGACCCCCAGTACGATACTGGAAAAGAAATTCGATAGGATAGCCCTTTAGCTTGTGTGGCACAACTCCCAAGTCTGCAAATGTTAATGCTGCCAAATGCAACAGAAAATTACATTAAAACATGTGAGAAGTTTTAATGATATTCTTTATGCACTGGGCAAAAGTATGAAACTGAAAAGGAGCCACATACCATCTGGAGACACCACATTATCAACTAAAAGTGAGTCCACGTAATCCTGGTTAAAGACCTCAGGTATTGGAAGTGGAAATGGGACTTTGTTCAGCAAGAACTCTCTGGGTGACGAAATAAGCTGCAACAGATTTGATAATTATTTCATGTGTGTGTGGAAAAAGGAGTATAAAATTCCTATCCTCAATAAATAAGGCACCTTCTGAGACAGATCATTCAGTTATACATACCCTAGCAATCGGGATGGGAACTTTTATGAAACGAGGCTCTTCTCGTATCATTTCAAACATCAAGTGGACCTACAGAGAGTTTCAGATTTGCAAGCCACTTAGCAAACTGTGCCAAGAGATATTTTTATGAAACAAAATTGTAGCAGTACAATTGTTGAAGTCCAAATCATTTAGGAATTAGAATAATACCAGTTGCTCTATGGTGAACACGTCTGGACCCCCAAGCTCATAAGTCCTTCCCATACTCGTGCCATCATCTTTCAAAGCCGCAATAATTGCAGCAGCAACATCAATTACATAAACGGGCTGAAGCCTAACAAGATACATACCTCATTTAAAAATTATTCAAGAAACAATGTAGCTACCTTTACAATTAATAAATTTCATTTTCTCAAAAACTAAATAAGGTTTTAGGATTGAATTCACTATTTAAAACTAAAACCACGTTTAAAGGGCTTCTCAGTCACCATAAACATCATACCTTGTGGAACCATCTCCAATAATGGGAAGAACACTCCACTTCTTTGCTATCTGGGCCCACTTATTTAAAATACGGTCTTCTGTACCAATCATAGCAGCTGGTCTTATAATGGTTGCCTGCATCCATCATGTCATCATTAAAAGTAAATCAGAACTACTGGGTAGTGAAACAACAGATGAGAGAAGCAATCATCCAAATAAAACATAGCAAGGATTATTCCAAAACGTTTAAAAAGGGGTCATGACACAGATTCCCAAAATTTGATCACTGACGCAGGTTCTATCTTGTTAAATTGTCTCATTGGAGGTATTGTAAAATTATAGCCTTGACTTTTATCTCTGTTTAAATCTATGATTTCTTCCTGTAGAAGAGAACTAAAGAACTAGTTGTGTCTGCTAACCCTTCAAGGTAGATGCAAAAAGCATAAAATCATCAATAAGCAGATAAACTAAAAGATTAAAACAACATTGAAGATGTGGTAGTCTTGAGAAGTTTGTCCTAAATCAGTGCCAAATGAAGATAAAATAAGATAATTTTATTAATGCCCCAACAGGTGACTACAAATATATCAACGGGACTGCTGAGTACAAAAGTATAATACACTCTGGGAGTGCAAGGTCAATTCCTACAAAAAGACTAACAGCAGATCTAATCTAAGATCTAAGCTATAATATATAGGAAAAATGATGCTGTTGTAAACTATGTAGTGCACAAAATGCTGTAAAGGCAGGAAGCCAAAGTTGCAAAAATTCTCTCAAGGGATCTAAAAGGAGGGGCAGCCTCAGTGCCCCATGGACCTGTCACCTGCAGAGGAGGTAAAGTTGTCATGCACCCCCATAATTGTGTCTCCTCCAGCGTCCAAGGCCAAAAAGCAAAAGCTCATTATAGAACACTGACAAAGATAGCTGCTCGAAGAGTTTATCTGTAGTGTGTCTCATGTTAGAAAATCGGAAAGGCAGAAATATTTTCTTGTGTTGATAATTACTTGTGATATTCTTGTAGATTTTTTTATCTTCTCTTATGTTATTCTTTTATCTTAGTTTCATCAAGCAAATACAAAACAAAGCATGAAGATCAACAACACCAGATGTAGGCACTCAGCTAGGGCTAAAACCTCTCTATAACTAGTAAATCAAATTGAGATAGATAAGACCTTAGACCCAAAAGACCTTCCTCCTCCACCAAGTCAGCCTTCCAATATGATTCAGCAAACTTAAGTTGTCTCTTCTTGTCCAGCAGCTACAGCCCAACAACAACCCAGAATTTCGACTCCCGGCAACTTCAAAATTTCTGCCCAGCTACAATCCAAAACTTCGACCCCAACAACTTCAGAATTTTGGCCAAGCTACAATCCAGAAACTTCGCATGTGTGAGAGATAGATTGTCCAAGAACTCGATTTTGGTCTTCCAGCTTCTTCAATCCTTCTTCAGCAACTTCGCTATCTTTTTCTGCCTCCAGCAACTGCAGATCGAACTTGTTTTGTGAGTGTGCTCCAAATGAGATAGGCTAAAGACCTTAGACCCAAAAGACCTTCCTCCTCCACCAAGTCAACCTTCCAATATGATTCAACAAACTCCAGTTGTCTCTTCTTGTCCAATAGCTACAGCCCAGCAACATCCCAAAATTTTGACCCCCAACAACTTCAGAATTTTGGCCCAGCTAAAATCCAGAACTTCGACCGCAACAACTTCAGAATTTCGGCCCATCTACAATCCCAGAACTTCGCACGTGTGAGAGATAGATTGCCCAAGAACTCGATTTTGGTCTTCCAACTTCTTCAATCCTTCTTCAACAATTTTGCTATCTTTTTCTGCTTCCAACAACTACAGATATGAGTGATCTTGGTTAGGTGTAATAAATTTGTGTCAGTTTCAGACATCTTTCGTTTCTTAGTTTCTCCTTCAACACCATCTTTCTATCTTGGTTTGTACTCTGGCATGACTTGGTTAAGGATGCGCACGTCTCAAAGGCATACTTCTTGCCCAAGAACTCTATTTTGGTCTTCCAACTTCTTCAATCCTTCTTCAACAACAACGTTATCTTTTCTGCTTCCAACAACTGCAAAATTGCAAATTGAAGTTATTTTGTGAGTGTGCTCCAAATGAGTAGAATTGCTACCTTTATATAGTGTTTGTGTGATGTCGAATTCCCTTGATGAGGTCGACATGCTGGAGGAGACCTAAAGAACCTATTTTACATTAAAATAGATTTCTTTCTCGATAGATAAAGCCCAAGAAGGGTCTTTTATATTCTAACATGGACAAGGACACTTGACATAAACCCTAGAAGCCTACAATGGAGGCTTTGACCTAAGAACCATTGACCCAAGCATGAAACCCATGCTTTAATAAGACAATCCCTTTTATAATAAAAAATATTTTTCTTTCTTTTGACAAATACATTACATCATGACTAAATTACAATTATGAAGATCGACACTAGTTAGATTCTTCAACATCTAACATTCCAAGGAAGCGGTCGTTGGTGTTGTTAAGATACATAGGACTGTATGTTGAAAGGACAAACCATGTCCCAAGATCAAAGCCTGCAACTCCACACAACTCTTGTTGATAGGGGGCAAGATGCCCCCCTCAAATCTCCTGGTCTAGAACCTAGTGCCCCTCACCGCAGGAAGCACTTTAAAAAAGGATGCATTCATCCAAATTTTATAGGATCAAGAGGGTGGCCTAAGCGTGGAGGATCAGACACACAGTGCCTCTCTCATAAACAAAGAAGCTAAACATTGCTAATTTCCCACTACTATGGTCTTTTCTCAACTTTTTTTTTGTAAGCATGGCAGGACTATTCTTTTTTTTGTAAGCATGGCAAGATGTTAAATTTAGATAACCATGGTGTGTTCTATGCTTAATGAAAATTTATTTCAATCTTTCTTAGGCCCGATCCAATTTAGCAATCACATAAACATGAAAGTAAAATGTTGATAGAACACAATAATAGATCAACAAAAGACAAGCCAATAATATAGATCAAATTTTACAATTCTTCTTGTCCAGGAAAGATATAGGATAATGTGCATTACGGCTGTCAACAGGATGCATCAGCCAACAAAGTAATTCTTAGATCAGCCACAGCCACAACCCTCAAAGACATCTCATCAAAAGTCAACATTGGTCAACCAAAAGTCAACACAAAAGTCAACGCAAGACAGTCAACAAAAAGTCAACGCTGCATATTTAGGGATTTGATCAAACTATTCATTTTTCCTCGATTTTTGTGCCCATCTGTATAGGCTTCAAAAATCAGAATTTTAGCCAACATTGGAGGTCAAACACTCAAGGGTTGACCACGGTCAACCCTGGTCAACGCTCAGCAAAATAGCCCTAAACAAATCCGTAGATTTTCCCCAGCTTTGGCTCCGCACGTGTGAAGGAAAGAGGCCTCCAAAGGCTATCGAACCAATCAGATCACAATGAGAGAATGTGTGATGATTTGATGAGCAAATGACCTCCAAGTCTCTCCAATTTATATCCAATAGTGAGGGTGTGACACATCTATTAGGTTTGTGAACCTACATTACAAATCTGGCCAACCTTGCACATGTGTGGAAAATAAATTCAAAATATATGTTCTGCTCATCCAAACAAGATGATCTTTAGATCAATCTTGCACCTCTCCGAAAGAGGAATCCGACAAAAATATGATCATCATCATATGAGCAGTGTAACATGGAATTTGGACCTAGTTGCCCAAAAATCAACACTCCCTCTCAACTAGGGAGAACTCCATCTATCCACCTGTGTCATTCATCAGTACCATCGTGTACTATCATCTAGCATCATGCGCCATCCTGCCGTAACTTGCTTTGCCGGCTCTCGTCACAAATAGAACAAGGAGAGTGAGTCACAAAGCCATCACTCTGCTGACCCGAAGTCAGCTTCAACTCAAAAGAATCACATACTAAAACAAAGTTAGTTTACTGACCTGAAGTCATTTTAGAGGATAAAACCTCAACAGACTCAAAAAGAGTAACATACTAACCCGAAGTTAGTTTATTGACCCAAAGTCAGTTTGCAGGTAAGAACCTCATCAGACTTGATCCCAGATCAAGGTGTTGGACATGTGCCATCCTAGACATAGAGAGTACGGTAATCTTTGATGCGTCCATCAGTCTTGCTATTGGTCTCTATCCACATTTCCCACATCATTTTCCAAATGAGAGGTACTTCCCATGAGTCTGAAACTCCATGGGTAGGGTGCGTGCGAGGCATAGATCTAAGAGAGGTGAACTGACTCAATATCATAATGGTGGGGCAGAAGCACAACAAGGTTCCACAAACCTAGCCCCGTGTGTACTTATAGCTCCAAGAAGCTTTCCCCAAGCCCCTTGGAGCTCCCAGAGCTCATAGTCCAACTCGAGCAAGACCCTCAAAATAGGGTCTTTCCACGATTCCAAGCTTCTCACGGAAGGTTAGGATCTTGACCTTCCCTAAGGGCTTCATGCGAATATCTGCGACCTGCTCATGAGTTCCTATATGATCGAGTCTTACGGCAATTCATTGTACCATATATCAAGTGGTACCTGATATCAATGTGCTTGGATCGATCGTGGAACACGAGATTCTCAGAAAGACGAATCCCACTCTGGTTATCACAAAGGATAACAGCGGTATCTAGCACATGCCCAAACAGTTCATTGAAGAGCTTTTGCAACCAAACAGCTTCACAACATGCCATACTCGTTGAATCTATTCGGCCTCAGCGGTGCTCAAAGCCACCGACGTCTGCTTCCTGCTCATCCAAGATATCGAAGCAGAACCCAAGGCGAAGCAACATCCAGATGTTCTCTTGTGATCCACCACACTGTCAGCCCAATCGGCATCAGTATATCCATGGAGTCCCAAACTCCCGACAGTGTATCTCAGCCCATGGTTGATTGTGCCCTGAAGATATCTCAATAGATTCTTGGCACCAATCCAGTGAATGTGATGAGGCTCAACCATATGTTGACTCATACGTCCGGAGGGGAGTTCAAAAGAACATCAGGGCCCCCACGAGTTGTCGATACTCTGTAGGATTTCCCAGCTCGAGCCCAACAGTGTTTCCACACAACCTAAAGTTGAGTTCCATCTATGTCAACATAGACTTACAGACCACCATACCAAATCTCTTCAGCAGCTTCACGACATATTTTACTTGAGAAAGGAAAATCTCGCCTGGCCTTTGCCAGACCTCCAAGCCTAGGAAGTAGTGCATCAGTCCTAGGTCTTTCATCTCAAACTCGGAAGCTAGCTCCCTTTTAGACTGATGAATGAGAGGGTCAACACATGTCAAGAAGAGATCATCCACATAGAGAACTATAATGAGAGGCCTTTCTCTATCAACCTTAGAATAAAGGTTTGGATCAGCATTACTTCGAGTGAAGCCCAACATCATCAAGTTGCTATCTATCCTCTCATACCAAGCCCCAGGGGCTTGCTTCAACCCATAAAGGGCTTTCCTCAACCTGCATACATAGGTGTCTCTATCTTAGACTTCGAACCTCAGAGGTTGCTCCACATACACCTCTTCCTTTATAGAACCATGCAGAAAAGCAGTCTTCACATCCATCTAATGGAGACTCCATCCTTGCGTTGCAGCAAGGGAAATAATAGATTGGATGGTGGTATAGCGGGCCACAAGTGCAAATATATCATCATAAGTCTATGCCTTCAATTTGAGACAAGCCTCGAGCAACAAATCTTGCCTTGTACTTTTCAGCACTACCATCAGATCCATGCTTGATCTTATAGATCCATTTCGAGGTGACAACAAATTTGTCCTCTGGTCTCGAGACCACTTCCCAAACATCATTTCTCATAATGGACTCGTATTCTTCGTGCATAGCATCCTTCCAAACTTGATACTTTACGGCTTCTTCAAATGATCCAGGCTCAAATTGTACAATTGTTCTCATGGTTTCTAGATAGCCTTGGTATCTATTCGGCTTCTTGCTTTCACGAAATGTCCACCTTGGGGCAATATGTCTCTCGACATCTTCAAGAGTATCCTTGAGCCATGAGGGTCTTCTCTTATTTGATGGAGGTGGATCAATAGGATCCATAGGTCCTTCAACATCAGGGATCGGTTCATCCTTCAGCTCTTCCTGCTCCCTTGCTTCTTCATCTTCTTCGTCTTCCTTGGAGCTAGGAAGATTTCTCACTTTCTTGAGGGCAGCATCCTCATCGAAGGTGACATCGTGGCATATCTCCACTTCTCTTTGACCAAGCACATAGATTCTATATGCCTTCAAAATTTCAATGTAGCGCACAAACATTCCCTTCTTTCCAGAAGCATCTAGCTTGCTTCTCTTTTCTTTCGGCACATGAAAGTAAACAAGAGAACCAAAAACTCTAAAATCAGAAACATCGGGTTTCTTACCAGAGAAGACTTCTTCGAGAGTTTTGGAACCCAGAGCGAAATGTGGGCATCTATTTTGAACGTACACAACAGTGTTCGCAGCTTCTCCCCCTAGAAACTTCGGAAGACCTTGGTCACAGAGCATGGCGTGGGTAGCTTCCACAATGGTCCTGTTCTTTCTCTCAGCAACACCATTTTTCTCTGGAGTATACGCAGTTGTGGTCTCCCTCTTAATGCCAGCTTCTCTACAAAAGTCTTTGAACTCATTTGACTCATCCTCGGTCCCATTATCGGTCCCCTAAAAACTTTGACTCTCTTCTCGTTTCATTTTCCACCAAGGCCTTGAAGGTACGAAACCATTTGAATGCTTTGTCCTTCTTCTTCAAGAAATATACCCAGGTTTTGCGGGAGAAGTCATCTATAAAAGTCATGTAATAGGAACATCCTCCCAAGGATGTTTCGTACCATTTGAATGCTTCGTCCTTCTTCTTCAAGAAATATATCCAGGTTTTGCGGGAGAAGTCATCTATAAAAGTCATGTAATAGGAACATCCTCCCAAGGATGTCACGGGCAGCATACCAGATAAATCAAAATGAATCTATTGTAAGATATCAGTTGTCTTTGTGACACTAGAGGGGAATGGTCCCCTTGTATGCTTCCCTTCGGCACAACCCTGACATATACCTTCATGATCATCTTTGAATTCGAGCATCCATGTCACCACCTTCCTTGCCTCGAGAAGGGCTTATTAATGAAGGTGTGCAAACCTCTAGTGCCATAACTCTGTTTGAAGAGTTGTATCACATGACATAGCCCCCAATGGACTTCCTCCAACCTGGTAGATTGTATCAACTCTAAAACCAATAGTTAGAGCTTTTCCTTGAAGTTCTTCTTCTAGATATATACCTTTCCATCAACAAATGCCACCTTGAAGCCTTTGTCTTCCATTGCCGAAATAGACACAAGGTTCTTCTTCAAATCAAGTACGTACAACACATCTTGTAAATGGAGGACTTGACCTTGAAATAGATGAAGGGTCACAGTCCCTGTCCTTTCACAGGATAGGTTGCATTATCTCCAAGGAGAATTTCTAGATTTGTATCCTTCTCAATCAAATCAGAGAGGGCTTCTTTATAACCAGTGAGGTGGCTTGAAGCACCACTATCAATCAACCAGACATCCAGGGTGTCGGGAGGAGATGCAGCAGAGAGGGCAGATACAAGAATAAAATCATTTTTCTTATTATCGACAACATTAGACTCATCGTACCTAGAATTTCTTGACCTCTTGAAAGGTTGCCCATTTCCACTACGATCAAAGGGAGCCTTCCTTTTTCCTTTGAACCTGTTGTTCCTTTGATTGCCATTCCCACTGGAGTTGTTGTTGTCATCATCCCTGGGAGAGTCCCTCCTATTAGGGCACTCTCTTGCATAGTGACCAAACTTGTTACAAGTGTAACATCTTCCCTTCCTTCCCCTTTGGGCCCCGCTCTTCCATGGTTTTGATTTCTCGAGCCACCATGGTTCTTCTTCTTTGCGTGAGTGGTGAAGGCAATAGGGTCACCTCCATTTCCATTAGAGGGATGATTTCTTTCCTTCATTCTTGTTTCCTCTTGAGTGCATCTCGTCAATATTTCATCAAAATCAGGAATCACATTATTATTAAGAATAGTGATATTGAATACATACCAATCACGAGGTAGACCTCCAAGAACAATGAGAACCATCTCTCAATTGGCTATTTCTTCTCTAATAGCTAGAAGATTGTTCCTGATTTCAGTGAGCCTCATAAAATAGGACTGAATGGATTCAACCTTGCCCTTCTTGATATTCTTCAATTGATTCTTGATCAAAAGAACTTGATTAGCATTGTTAGCCCTGAACATGCTAACCAACTTATCATACATCTCTTTAGATGTGCTTAGCTCAAAAATGTAAGCAACCAAATGCTTATGAATAGAATCCCGGATAATCATCTTTGCTTTGATTTCCCCCTTTCTATACTTTGTCTTTGTGGCAATAGGTACATTTGATGGAGGCTCTTGAATCTTCCCCTGCACATAGTCCATGACATCTTGATCTTCTAGTGCCAAATCCAAGGACATCTTCCATGCATAGTAATCAGACTTATCAGTCAATTTAACATCAAACATGAAACCCTTATAGGTTGAGGAGGCCATTGGTCCTTGATAGGATTTCTTCTTTGGTGATTGCTTCTCACACTAGCTTGGGCTTTGTCTTCACCTCGGCTCTGATTCCATGTTAAATTTAGATAACCATGGTGTCTTCTATGCTTAATACAAATTTACTTCAAACTTTCTTAGGCCCGATCCAATTTAGCAATCACATAAACATGAAATTAAAATGTTGATAGAACACAATAATAGATCAACAAAAGACAAACCAATAATATAGATCAGATTTTACAATTCTTCTTGTCCAGCAAAGATATAGGATAGTGTGCATTATGGCAGTCAATAGGATGCATCAGCCAGCAAAGTATTTCTTAGATCAGCCAACCCTCCAAGTGTCACACCCACAGCCCTCAAAGACAGCTCATCAAAAGTCAACGCAGGACTGTCAACAGAAAGTCAACGCTGTAGATTTAGGTCTTTGGTCAAACTGCTCCTTTTTCCTCGATTTTTGTGCCCAACTGTACGGCCTTCAAAAATCAGAATTTTAGCCAATATTGGAGATCAAACGGTCAAGGATTGACCATGGTCAACGTTGGTCAACACTCAGCAAAACAGCCCTAAACAAATCCGCAGATTTTCCTCAGCTTTAGCTTCGCACGTGTGAAGGAAAGAGGCCTCCAAAGGCTATCGAACTAATCAGATCACAATGAGAGAATGTGTGATGATTTGATGAGCAAATGACCTCCAAGTCTCTCCAATTTATATCAAACAATGAGGGTGTGTGACACATCTATTAGGCTTGTGAGCCTACATTACAAATCCGGCAGATCTTTAGATCAATCTTGCACCTCTCCGAAAGAGGAATCCAACAAAAATATGATCATCATCATATGAGCAGTTTCACATGGAGTTTGGACCTAACAAAACTCAACACAGGACTACATCCTTTCATCATGTCCAATATATCACCCTGATCGGGCAAGGAATTGAACCGGTGACTTCACATAAAGGAGTGCCTTAAAAGAGCACCTGATCACTATCTATCCAAGAGCATGTGGACCGGTGACTTCACATCAAGGAGTGCCTTAAAAGAGCACCTGATCACTATCTATCCAAGAGCATGTGGACGCCTTTGCTCAACTATTGTTTTTATTGAAACAAAAAATTTATCTCCCTTCCAAGATACATAGTAAAGTATGCTTAGCTTTTAAAAAAGCAGGAGATGAAAGACAACACATGCCATAATATTTTCAAAAATGTGATTCTCTAACTTTGTATTGCCTAGTAGTGCATATTTGTAATCCAATTATGACAAAGCTTGAGATTGAAGATGAAGATAATTCAAGTTTTATATAAAAGGCCAAGAATAGACTAAATAAATTTAACTTGTTTTGCATAAGGAACAACAAAAGTAAAGAGTATCTTTATTGATCATCGTGATCTTATATAATATTTATCCAAACCTATATTTTAATTTTAGTGCATGTGCAAGTGCTTTTAACTAATTAAGATTCTTTTAGCTTGTTGGTTTGGTGAACACCATCTTGCAATCTTTCTTCTTGTCTTGTCCAAAATGGGTTGCCATCATTCCAATCCAAGCCTACCAAGTGACAAGGGGATGCCTAAATGTAAATTTTCGTAGATGTTCTATGCTTGATGCGACTTTTACTTTATACCCGATATCAAATAACAATCACATAAACATGAAAGTAAAATGTTGATAGAACATATCAATAGATCAACGGAAGACAAGCCAAAAATACACTTAACTTGATCAGCAAAATATATGTGTTGTGGTGTGTTACGGCGGTCAACAGGATGCTTGAACCAGCAAAGTCTCTTCACGATCAGCCAACCAGAATGTGTCACACAACCCTCTCGGACAGCTTCTACAACAGTCAACCCAAAGTCAACAAAAGTCAATGTTGTCCAGTCAACGGTCAATGCAAAACAGCAGCAACAAAAAGTCAACGCAGCCAAGTCAAAGTCAATGTCCAGCCTCGATTTTTGTGCCAAAAAATGTGTATCGAGGAGATCAAAGTTTTGAGAGAGTATCGGGTCAATTTGACCCAGCGTTGACCAAAGTCAACGCTGGTCAATTCTGCGCTGGAAACCCTAGAATAGTCTGAAACCCTGGCTGCTGCTTTTTCCCACGTGTGAGTGAAGAGAAGCCTCCAAGATGATGATCGAACCAATCATATTCAAAGAGAGAATATGTGATGAGTGGATGGATGAAAATGACCTCCAATGTTGACCTATATATATCTGTCAATGAGGGTGTCTGACACATCTATTAGTGCTCCAAGCCTACATTACAATTCTGGCCGACCATGCACATAAGTGGAATTAATTCAAAATAAATGTTCTGCTCATCGGATCAAGATGATCTTTAGATCGATCTTGCACCTCTCCGAAAGAGGAATCCAATAAAGATATTGGCATCGTCATCTAAGCATCACAACATGGAGTTTGGACCTAGTTGCCCAAAATTAACACTCCCTGTCAACTAGGGAGAAATCCATCCACCTGTGCCATCCAAACATCGTGCGTCATCCCGCTGTAACTTGCTTTGCTGGTTTCTTTATTTCAGAAAAGAATGGTGAGTCACAAAGACATCACTCTCGGTTGACAAAATCAACTCGAAGGTCCAAAACCTCTATAGGACTCTAAGGAGTCACATATCAACCTGAAGTCAGTTGGAGTTTCGAAACCTCACTAGACTTGATCCCAAATCAAGTGGTTGGACATGTGCCATTCTAGAAATAGAGAGTACGGCAATCTCCGATGCGTCCATCGATCTTGCTACTGGTCTCTAGCTTTTCCCACCTCATTGACCAAGATGAGAGGTACTTCCCATGAGTCCGGGACTCCATGGGTAGGATGCATACGGGGCACAGATCAAAGAGAGGTGAACCAACTCAATATCATAACGGTGGGGCAGAAGCACACCAAAAAGGTTTGGCAAGCCTAGCCCTGTGGTTGCTTATAGCTTCAAAAAGCTATCCCCAAAGCCCCTTGGAGCTCCCAGAGCTCATCGTCCAACAAGACCCTCAGCATAAGGTTGTTCCACGATTCCAAGATTCTCATGAAAGGTTAGGAACTTGATCTCCCCCAAGGGCTTTGAGAGAATATACACGACCTGCTCATCAGTTCCTATATGATCGAGCCTTACGGCGCCTCGTTTTACCATATCCCAGATAAAGTGGTACCTGATATCAATATGCTTGGATCGATCGCGGAACACAGGATTCTCTGACAAACGAATCCCACTCTGGTTATCACAAAGGATAACGATGGTATCTAGCACATGCCGAACAACTCACTAAAGAGCTTTCGCAACCAAACTGCTTCACAATAGGCCATACTCGTTGCAATGTATTCGGCCTCAACAGTGCTCAAAGCCACTGACTTCTGCTTCCTGCTCATCAAAGATATCGAAGCAGACCCAAGTGTGAAGCAGCATCCAAATGTGCTCTTGCAATCCACCACACTGCCAGCCCAATCGGCATCAGTATATCCATGGAGTCTCAAAAACCCGATAGTGTATCCAGCCCATGGTTTACGTGCCCCAAAGATATCTCAACATATTCTTGGCACCAACCCAGTGAATGTGATGAGGATCAACCATGTGTTGACTCAAAGTGTTCACTGCAAAACATACTTTCGGACGGGTGTTCACTAAGAACATCAAGGCCCCTACGAGTTGATGATACTCGGTAGGATTTACTAGCACAGGCCCAGCAACACTTCCACCCAACTTAAAGTTGAGCTCCATCGATGTTGACACGGACTTACAGTCCACCATTCCAAATCTTTCCAGTAGTTTCACAATATATTTTCCTTGAGAGGAAAATCTCACCAGGTCTCTGCCAGACCTCCAGGTCTAGGAAGTAATGCATAAGTCCTAGGTCCTTCATCTCGAACTCAGAAGCGAGCTCCCTCTTACACTGATGAATGAGAGGGTCAGCACCTGTCAGGATGAGATCATCCACATAGAGAACCAAAATGAGTGGCTTTTCTCTATCAACCTTCAAGTAAAACTACGAGTGAAGCCCAACTTCATCAAGTATTTATCTATCCTCTCGTATCAAGTAATTATCTATCCTCTCGTACCAAGCCCTGGGTGCTTGCTTCAACCCATACAGGGCTTTCTTCAACCTGCATACGTGTTTGTCTCTATCCTCGACTTCGAACCCCAGAGATTGCTCAGATCCACCTCTTCCTTTATCGAACCATGTAGAAAGGTGGTCTTCACATCCATCTGATGAAGATTCCATCCTTGCGTAGCAACAAGGGCTATGATAGATCAGATGCCGTTATATCGAGCCACAAGTGCAAATATGTCATCATAGTTTACACCTTCCTTTTGAGAGAAGCCTCGGACAACGAATATTGCCTTGAAATTTTCACCATTACCATCAGATCCATGCTTGATCTTATAGAGCCATTTCAAGGTGACAACAACTTTGTCCTCCGGTGTCGGAACCACATCCCAGACATCATTCTTCATAATGGACTCGTACTCTTCGTGCATAGCATCCTTCTAGACTTGATGCTTTACGACTTCTTCAAAAGATCCAAGCTCAGATTGTACAATTGTACTCATGGCTGCTAGATACCCTTGGTATCTATTTGGCTTCTTACTTTCAAGGAATGTCCCCCTTGGGGCCATATGTCTCTCGGCATCTTCGAGAGTATCCTGGAGCCATGAGGGTCTTCTCTTCATTGAAGGAGGTGGATCAATGGGGTCCATCGGTCCTTCAACATCGGGCATCATCTCATCCTTCGATTCTTCCTGATTCCCAAACCTTACTTCATGATATTTCTCAGAGCTCGGAAGATTTATCACTTTCCTGAGGGAAGCATCTTCATCAAAGGTAACATCGTGGCAAATCTCCACTTTTCTTTGACCAGGCACATAGACTTTATAAGCCCTCGAAGTTTCATTGTAGCCCATAAACATTCCCTTTTTCTCATAAGCATCCAGCTTGCTCCTCTTCTCTTTCGACACATGAAAATAAATGGGACAACCAAAAACTCTAAAATGAGAGATGTAGGGTTTCTTACTAGAGAAAGCCTCTTCAGGAGTTTTGGAGTCCAGAGAGGAATGCGGGCATCGATTTTGAATGTACACAGCAGTGTTCGCAGCTTCTCCCCACAGAAACTTCGGAAGACCTTGGTCACATAGCATGGCACGGGTAGCTTCCACAATGGTCATGTTCTTTCTTTCAAGAGTATAAACAGTTGTGGTCTCCCTCTTGATGCCAGCTTCCCTGCAAAAAGTTCTTGAACTTGTTCGTCTCATATTCAATGCCATTATCGGTCCTCAATATCTTCATCTTCTTCCCTGTTGAATTTTCCACCAAGGCTTTGAAGGTACAGAACCACATGAAAGCCTCATCCTTCTTCTTCAAGAAGTATATCCAAGTTTTGCGAGAGAAGTCATCTATGAACGTCATATAATAAGAACATCTTCCCAAGGATGTCACTGGCAGCATACCAAACAAATCAGAATGTATCAATTGCAAGACATCAGATGTCTTTGTGACACTTCAGGGGAAAGTTCCCCATGTATGCTTTCCTTCGGCACAACCTTGACATACACCTTCATGATCATTTTTGAATTTGGGCATCCTTGTCACCACCTTCCTTTGCTTCGGGAAGGGCTTTGTAATGATGGTGTCCAAACCTCTAGAGCCATAGATCGGTTTGACGAATAATATCATGTGTCATAGCCCCCAGTGGACTTCCTCCAACCTGGTAGAGTGTATCAACTCTAAACCCAATCATGAGAGCTTCCTTGAAACTCTTCTTCCAGATACGTACCTTCCCATCGACGAATGCCACCTTGAAACATTTGTCTTCCATGGCCGAAATAGACACAAGGTTCTTTTTCAAATCAGGTACATATAGTACATCTTGCAAGCGAAGGACTTGACCTTGAGATAAGTGGAGGCTCCCAGTCCCAGTCCCTTTCACGGGATAGGTGGAATTATCTCCAAGGATAATTTTCAGATTAGTATCCTTCTCAACCAAATCAGAAAGTACTTCCTTAAACCTAGTGAGGTGCCTTGAAGCATCACTATCAATCAACCAAACATCCATAGTGTTGGGTGGAGATGCAGCAGAGACGGCAGATACAAGAATGAATACATTTTTCCTATCATCAACAACATTAGATTCCTCATACCTGGAATTTCTTGACCTTTTGAAAGGTTGCCCATTTCCATTGCAACCAAAGGGAGCCTTCCTCTATCCTTTGAACCTGTTGTTCCTTTGATTTCCATTCTTCTTCTTCTTGTTGCTATCATCATCCCTAGAAGAATCCTGTTATGAATCTAATTCATAACTAAAGTGATAAATATAATCATTAATAGAATAAAATAGAATAAATGTAATTATTAGCTAATCAATTAGGATTAGGTTAAATAATCATTAGGTTAATGAAAAGGCATGTCTAAAAGACATGCCCATTCATGAAAAGGTACCTGCATGGGTATAAAAGCGGGACCTCATTGTAATCATTCAATCATGTCATATCTTATCAATAAAATATTATTATTATAAATACCTCGTGTATTTTTATAATTAAAAGCTGTTTTTGCTATTAAAACTACAAGCGTACAAGTCTTACTGCTATAGTATTCAATTTACGAATTCCGCTGCTACAGTGGTATCGGAGCCATATCAGAGCCATATTGAGGACAAGTTGAAGCAATGGCACACAACATTGTTCTACAAGCCTACGAACGTAGTTTACAAGCCCGAGCACATTATTTACCATATAATGTGCCATTACGTGAAAAGCCCGAAATAATTAGAAAAGTTCTAGAAAAGATTGAGCACTTAGATAAGTTATCTGCAGAATTTTCTGCAGATCTTAAAAAACTTTCTGCAGATTTTAAAAAAATTTCTCGTAATAGAAAAGAAAATCATGAGAAACAGAAAGATGAAAAATGTTGTAATAATGAGAAGACAGCGAGTTATGCTAAAGGGAAATCAAGTAGAACATCCATGGAAAATTCAACCAAATATATTCCCCTACCAATGCGTAATAAAGGAAAACAACCAACAAAAATTGAAAGTAAAGAAGAAGGGAAATGTTGGAAATGTGGAGACAAATATTTCGTAGGACACAAATGTGCCTTTTATACAAGAAATAACAGTGAAATAGCACAAAAAGATGATGCAGAGTATGAGAAAAATCCGTTTGAGGGTTCAGTGGCAGCTCCTAAGAAGACCATAAAATGTTTAGATTCTGCTTCAGTTTTAAGTGGATATGGTTCTGACTGTTTGCCACGTGAGGATATAAGTGGAAAGATTACGCCAAATTTAATAAAAAATTTAGGCAGTTCTGATTGGAAGGTCCGGCTTGAATCAATAGAGTCCGTTAACAAAATTCTTGAAGAAGCAAATAAATGCATTCAGCCTACAGGAACAGTGGATCTATTTGGAGCATTGAGAGCTCGCTTATTTGACACAAACAAAAACTTAGTTACTACAACTCTAACTACTATTGGAAACATTGCATCTGCAATGGGCCCTGCTGTGGACAAGAGCAGCAAGGGTATTCTCTCAGATATTCTTAAATGTCTTGGTGACAACAAGAAACTGATGCGGGAAAGCACTATCAAGACCTTGGATACGTGGGTTTTAGTTGTTCAACTTGATAAAATGGTTCCTTCCATAATTTTGGCATTATCAGATACAAAACTTGGTGCTGATGGACGTAAGGATCTTTTTGACTGGTTAGCAAGGCAGCTTACAAAACTGAATGATCAGCCAAATATAGTGCAACTACTGAAGCCTACGGCATATGCTCTTCTGGATAAGTCTGTAGATGTTCGAAAGGCCACTGAATCTTCTCTTGTTGAAATCATTCGCGTTTCTGGACATGAAATGGTAACGAAGGGGTTAAAAGGATTTACAAGGGCCTGCTTTGAATGCAGTACTTGAACGACAGAGATCTGCAGGTGTACCACAAGAGAATAATGACCTGGAACTAGATTTTGCTGAAAATGCTGAAACTGATGCACAGGAAGAGAGTGATGCCACTGAAAACTCAGTTTCTGTGACCCCTGTTTCTGAAGGTAAGACACCAATACGAGCCCGATCAACTAATGTATTGCCAGATAGACATGAACAAGAAGAAAATCATGTCAATATGGTGTCACCCAACCTCTTACAGGATAGTGATGGCAATGAATCTGACTCTTGCAGATCAGACATCCATCGAATCAATTACACCTGTGCAACAATGGCGCACAAGGGGGAATCTTCAGAACCAAAAGGAACGAAAAGGGATTTCAGCACTGCTATTTTGGAGCGGAACAAGGCTCCCAATCGCCTTGTTGTCGATGAAGCTTTCAACGACGATAACTCTGTTGTCTGTCTGCATCCCGATACCATGGAAAAATTACAGCTCTTCCGTGGAGATACAATTCTTATTAAGGGCAAGAAGAGAAAGGATACAATCTGTATCGCTCTAGCTAATGAGACGTGCGAAGAGCCCAGGATTAGAATGAACAAGGTCGTGCGTTCGAATCTGAGGGTTCGACTCGGCGATGTTGTTTCGGTTCATCAGTCCCCCGATGTAAAGTACGGCAAGCGTGTGCATATCCTGCCTATTGATGACACCATCGAGGGCGTTACTGGCAATCTGTTCGATGCATATTTAAAGCCTTATTTCATGGAGGCCTATCGTCCAGTAAGGAAAGGAGACCTTTTCCTTGTTAGAGGTGGGATGCACAGTGTAGAGTTCAAAGTAATTGAGACGGACCCTGGGGAATATTGTGTTGTTTCTCCTGATACTGAGATCTTTTGTGAGGGAGAGCCTGTGAAGCGGGAGGATGAAAACCCTAAACCAAAAAGATTATTCCATTTTCTGCGCGGGCGCCTTTTGGAACCTTATGATTTGGAAAGCGACATGAAATTTACAAAATTACAGGTCTTGAATCTGCCTGAAGTAATAAAAGGAAGGAACTGGAAGCCCTCCGTGAAAGCCAGAGTCGGACTCGTGAAAGAAGCACCGCCTATAAATATCAGGGAATTTAATCTATATTTCAAGAATCGGTTAATTGTTCCCTTTTGGAGATTTAACCTGCAACGCCTGCCTGCATTGTCATGGAAACCCAAATTTCGTCACTATCGCAATCCAAAATTTCCATGTTTAGAACTCACGTGCATGCCAGCCTGTGGCACTGTTCTGCACGCGGCACTGTTTTCCCGCGACGTTGTTCTCACCGCGACATTGTTCTGCATGCGGCATTGTTTTGCCCGTGGCACTATCCTGTCGGCGACATTGTTCTTCCCATTTTTACCTACTTGCATGTTCCCGGATTCGTTCACCCTTCGTCCTTCGCCTTGAACTTCTATTTTTTGAACTTCGACGTGTGTCCGCCTACAGACACGTCATTTAATTTCGACAAACGGTGTATGGTGTAACGGTTTTAAAAAAAAAACAACGGACGGATGTTTTTGATCGATATATGTATTATATATATGTTATATAGTTACAACTATTATAACATAACATATATATATTTTATATAAATAAAAAGAAATATTAATTTAATTAATTAAAATTACTATTTAATTAATTAAATTAATGAAAAAAAAGAAAAGAAAAGAGGGGAGAGGTTATTTAAAAATTCATATATGCATATATATATATATATATATCAATATATATAGATACAAATTCAAATGAAAAGAAGAGGTTTTTCATATATATATATTAAAAAAAAAAAAAAGGGAGTTAAATTATATATATATAAAAGAGAGAACTTAGTTTCAAGGAAGTATTATGGGAGAATTATATATGCCAAAGTCCCAGTGATTAAAAGACATGCTTATGAGCTAATCCGAGATGAAGAAAATTGTCGAAAGTTAAGCTTTGAGGACAAAGCTTTTCGAAGAAGGAGGCAATGTTATGAATCTAATTCATAACTAAAGTGATAAATATAATCATTAATAGAATAAATAGAAATAAATGTAATTATTAGTTAATCAATTAGGATTAGGTTAAATAATCATTAGGTTAATGAAAAGGCATATCTAAAAGACATGCCCATTCATGAAAAGGTACCTGCATGGGTATAAAAGCGGGACCTCATTGTAATCATTCAATCATGTCATATCTTATCAATAAAATATTATTATTATAAATACCTCGTGTATTTTTATAATTAAAAGTTGCTTTTGCTATTAAGCCTACAAGCGTACAAGTCTTACTGCTACAGTATTCAATTTACGAATTCCGCTGCTACAAATCCATTCTATTAGGGCATTCTCTAGCGTAGTGGCCGATCTTGTTACATGTGTAACATCTTCCTTTCATTTCTCAGGCCCCTGCTCCTCCATAGTTCCTTAGACCACCATTGTTCTTTTTCTTAGCACGAGCAGTGAAGGCAGCATTACCTTCATTTTCATATTCCATCATTCTTGTTTCCTCTTGAGTGCATATCGACAACACTTTGTCAAAATCAAGGATCACATTGTTATTGAGAATGGTAGTAATGAATACGTGCCATTCAAAGGAGAGACTTCCAAGTGCGGTGAGAACCATTTCTCGATCAGCTATTGTCTCCCTAATGGCAAGAACATTATTCCTGATCTCAGTCAACTTCAAAAAATAAGATTGAATTGATTCATCCCTACCTTTCTTAAAATTCTTCAATTGGTTCTTAAAGAAAAAGACTTGATTTGCATTGTTGGCCCTGAACATATTGACCAACTTATCATACATCTCCTTAGATGTGCCCAGCTCAGAGATGTAGGCAACCAAACTCTTATGGATGGAATCCTGGATGATCAACTTTGCTCTGATTTCTCCTTTCTTATACTTTGACTTGGTGGCAGCATGTGCAGATGATGGAGGCTCTTGGATTTTACCCTGCACGTAGTCCATGACATCTTGGTCTTCCAACATTAAATCCAAAGACATCTTCTAGGCATGAAAGTCAGCCTTGCCAGTCAACTTGTCATCAGCTTTGAAGCCAATTATAATTTGAGGTACCCATGGGTCCTTGACAAATGCTACGTTTTCGGTGATTACTCTCAATACAAACTTGGGCTTTGTCTTCACCTTAGCTTTGATACCATGTAAATTTTTGTAGATGTTCTATGCTTGATGCAACTTTTACTTTATACCCGATATCAAATAGCAATCACATAAACATGAAAGTAAATGTTGATAGAACATACCAATAGATCAACGGAAGACAAGCCAAAAATACACTTAACTTGATCAGCAAAATATATGTGTTGTGGTGTGTTACGACGGTCAACAAGATGCTTCAACCAACAAAATCTCTTCACGGTCAGCCAACCAGAATGTGTCACACAACCCTCTCGGACAGCTTCTACAACAGTCAACAAAAGTCAACGATATCCAGTCAATGGTCAACGCAAAACAGCAGCAACCGAAAGTCAACGCAGATAAGTCAAAATCAACGTCCAGCGTCAGTTTTTGTACCAAAAAATACGGATTGAGGAGATCGAAGTTTTGAGCAAGTCTCGAGTCAATTTTGCCCAAGTGTTGACCAAAGTCAACGCTGGTCAATTCTGCGTTGGAAACCCTAGAACAGTCTGAAACCCTAGATGCTGCTTTTTCCCACGTGTGAGTGAAGAGAAGCCTCCAAGATGATGATTGAACCAATCAGATGTAGAGAGAGAATGTGTGATGAGTAGATGGATGAAAATGACCTCCAACGTTGACCTATATATATCCATCAATGAGGGTGTGTGACACATGTTGGGGCTCCAAGCCTACATTACACATAAGTGGAATTAATTCAAAATAAATGTTCTGCTCATCGGATTAAGATGATCTTTAGATCGATCTTGCACCTCTCCAAAAGAGGAATCCAATAAAAATATTGGCATCGTCATCGGAGCATCACAACATGGAGTTTGGACCTAGTTGCCCAAAATTAACACTAAATAATTAATAGAACTCCAATTACATTACACTAAAAAGTCCAAAATCTCAAAAAATCAATTGGGAGTTCTTCACTCCCAAATTGGATTTCTTCAAAATCCAATTTGAGTGCCATCTTATTTTGTTCATGACTACATCACATGATGGAGTGCTTTTTCAAACTCTAATATTCCCAAATGGGGAAGCAGCAATATATGAACACAAAACTGGAAATAGCAGTGTATATCAACACATCAACAATGGAGACTAATATGGAGCCATAACATTATGTATAAGAACAGCAAATCAATACAAAATAGTGAGGCATAAATCATAGGAAATGAGGAAACAAGCCTCCCATAAACAATCACTCCCAAATATGAGCTGCTGCTACAATACAAAATGTCGGAGAGCTGCTACACCGCAGTCATATTAAGCATAACTACAGCTAGAGATCATACAATGATATTAAAATACTGATATAGGCCACAATAGATACTGCACATACAGATCTGGGCACTAGAGCAGCTTTCCAAGACAACCCAAGAGGGTTTCCGGAAAATGCACACAATGTGCCAATGTAAGCTGCAGCCCTAGGGCTGAAGGTATGCTGCAACAACAAAAATGAGAAGATATGGCTGAAGCTGATGTAGAAACCTACAACACTTCTCCAATAGATCCTCCAAATGAAAGAATGGTTCCTCCACTGAAGAAATCACCTCCCAAAACAACCACTGCAACCACCCCTGCAACTCCTCCCTAAAATAACGCAGATCTGGACTAAAACTGTGTTGTAGGGGATAAATACTCCTTGGCCAGATGCCAAATATGTCAATAAAGCCCAAAGGGCTTCTTTACTGGCCTTCCAATGGAAGGAAACCTTCCTCCACTGCAAAACTAGCTCTGAAGACACCCAATATAATCCTCCACTGCTGCACCCTGCAACACAACACAATACTCTGCAGAAACTACGTTGTAGAACAAAGATGGAGCTCGGCCTGATGCCGATTAGTGGACAATGTAGTGCAATACTCTCCCACGAGGCCTCTCAAGGGAAGAGGTGGGATTCCCGACCGGGAACACCCTGTGCTAAACAGCACTGCAATCTTAGCTAAACAGTTGAAGAGAACAACAAGTCTAAACAGACCATATACAAAATAATAATCCAAAAACATAACCCCATATGGTTGCCATTCTCTTCCCTATATAAGTGATGAACTTCCTCACCCTTGGCCCCACCCAATTAGGTCACTACTTCCATGCATTCAATCTCCCTCCAAAACTGCGCTATCCCACCATGAATGCCACTACTCCATAACAGTGTCGTTGATTTGGTCAAAGTTGACCCAGTCTTCATGCTCCAACCCCTTTTCACACCCTAGGGTCTCCAATCCAGCTTTTAAGATGACCTCCATTCACACTAGGAGTGTCTTTTATTCCTACTAAGGAGATTTATGAGTCTCCATACCCTCTTATTCCTTTATCTAACTAAGAGCAAAATCAAAATTTAATATTCCAATTAGTTGTGTGCTAATTTAGGAATATTACACAAACTTAGCACATATTTGAAAGTTTTCTTATTCAGGGTTATTGGTTGGACAAGCTCTTGAACAATTCATACATGTATACACGTACATCTGATAGAAGAAGATTTGGAGGAGAAGGTTCACCAATGACCATACTTACATGTTTAGTGCAGCATTTAGAGAAGATATGGGATGTCAAAGACCTTCAAAGGGTGAGGCTAGGTTGGTTTTTGCAGACTTGCATTTTTCAAGATTTGATCATAATTTTTTATACCCCTTCCTGAAAATTGGGTAGCTGTGGTCAATATTTCATTGACAAAAAATGGAGACAACCTGTATTTTTGAATTTGACCAAGTCGGCCTCAAGACAGACATGGCCCCACGTGTGAAATGGCAACAACTCCTCCAACACAAGTAAATACGACTTTGTTGAGCCTCATTTGCACCATCACATAAAACATCAATTTGATCTGAAATTGCAGGAGTCTAATCACATAATGATTCTCCTTTGAAACCAATTCTAGACTTGTCATGTTGAGGTCTTTGAGTATTAAGAATTTTATCGAGAGTTTGAGAGCTTTGCCAACTCTTTCTAACTTGATCCATCTATTTTCTTAGGGAAACAATTTCAGTTTCACGTTTTTCGCAAATTTCTTCTCTTTCTTTTAGTTTATTGTTCAAGAATTCGTCCTTCCTTTTTGCTTCCACTTTTTCCACTTTGACACAAATGACCTTCTTTCATTTTCTTCAATGGCACTCATTAGCAAGTCATCCATGTTTCCTTCTTCTTCTTGTTCGGAATCATCTTCATTTGTAAATGCCATAAATAATACTTCACTACTTCTAGCATAGTCATCTTCTTCATCATCCATGTTTCCTTTTTCTTCTTGTTCGGAATCATCTTCATTTGTAAATGCCATAAATAATACTTCAGTACTTCTACCATAGTCATCTTCTTCATCAGACTCATCATCTTCTCTTTTAGTTGATTTCTGTTGAGAATTTGGTAGGGCATAGATTAATTCAATTCTCTACTTGATAATTAGTTGTGAACTTATTTCTCTTACTTAGATCTTCTCTTCATTAACTTATTAGGTCTTTCATCAAGTCAATTATTAAAACACAAGAGACACAAGATTTAGGCTCTTCAAGCCAAGGCCAAAACTCTCCCTCTTGGAGAGGAAAACCCGCAAGTTATTCTTCTTATAGACTTTCAGTTGACAAGTACCATGACAATGACACAGACCCTTGACCCTTGTATGCCTCCAAGACCTTGTCACTGCTCTTTTCTTGGCTCCTTATGATGACCTCCTTTTCTGCATCGTTCCGCACCAGGACTAGAGAACTCAGTCTCTAACTGTACTCCTTTCTGCACTCCTTGACCCTAGGAAATATCGGTTCCTAGATAAACTATCCTTGACCTCCTTTAGAGACTTGTTGTAGCATATACTTCAGAGATATGCCAATTCTAGCGCTTGGTTTATCTAGAATCCAGTCCCTTCTTCGCTTCTTCTTGTAGTCCTTTAGATAGACCCAAAAAACAAGTGTAACAGCTCCCTTACTTTACTCTATTTCTGTTTGCATCATCTTCTAGAACCTCGCACTGTGTTAGCACCTGCGTTCACCCTTACCTCTTTGCAGCACTTTCAAACCGTGATATGTCACCTCTATGTTGCACTTCCGATCTATGATGTGTCACCTCTTATGGCAGAGATATCCGAAGTTGTGAGACCCAATACTATGAGGCAATAATTTTCCTTCACTTCACTGTATATACTTCTTCCCTTCATTTTCTATACCTCTTCTCTTCGATGTCTATTCCGCACCAAACTACAGACCTTTTCACTGTAATATATTTCCAAAAATCTCAGAATCTGAAATGTGATCTGTCTCTGTTATGCGCAGTTTACTGGGGTATATATAGTTGTTTCCATCTGTAATAAGCCAACCTGTCTATGAATAGTTATGACTGATCTTTGAGCTGACTTGTTCATCTAATGAGGGCAACTTCTTCAAGGAGTATTCCATACTTTGAGCTGTCTTGGAGGAGCATATTTGACATGGTCTTGGAGGCATATAATTACATCAATGAGCGACCTTTATAAGTGTAACAACACTTCATATACATGACTCTAAATTATAAATTTATGACAAGATGACAAATCCCTAAAAGACATCAAGAAGAAGTCTTTGACCCTAAGTCACCTGATACGAGGATACGGGGATTCGAGAATTGGATGCGGGATGCGGTGACCCCCGGAACAGGACACTTCCGAGATACAATACGTTATATTAATATATTATTTTATATATATATATATATTAAAAATTAGATATTTTTTACACATATTCACACAAATTCATTGATTCAAACATAGAATTAAGATCTTAGATACTCATACCTTGATACATTGATACAATATAGCCTGCAAATCGCCCAATGCTAGTGGAAAACTTTGCAAAGGCATCCTCCACCTCATCAAGGAATGCCCTCTCCTGAAAAATCCTCCTCAATGGATCTTTCCTCCCCTGTGAGATTCCACCATCCATGTGAGGAGGGAATCGTCATAGAGACACTGTCACAATTGTCACAGAACACTGTAATAGAGGCCATGTCACATTTGTCGTAGAAGCACTATTACATATCACTGTCATAGACATCACTAGAATACATGACTGTGATATCATTGTCATACATTCACATTAGGCCACTATCACATCAGTCATGAGCATAAGTCACTCTGCCATATATATTAACGTCATAACCACATGAATCACTTCTCCAAACATCATTGCCATCACTGTCAAAAATATCTACCATACCTCACATTACATCCCTGTCAAAAAAACATTGCCTTATACTGCTGCCATCACCGTTGTGAACACACTGTCACATATTACTGTCATCACTGTTATGAGCATACTGTCAAGTGTCACTGCTATAAGCACAAGTATTACTGCTATTACTTACCAAGAATGATTGTCATATACACTGAGCAAGGAGGCTACCATATATCATTGTCATAAGGAATTCTAACATACAGTCATAATAACACAACCATATAAGACTGTCTAAAGACTCCAAACAGTTAGCATCCATTAACCTTGAAGAGACAAATACATGCCTTTACATCACGTCTTCTTCTGCGGTCCTAGACTAATGCCCACAAGTTTGGGCTCTACCCACCGAGACTGATGCCCACAGATTTGGGCTCTACCACTACTCATCAATCCGAGCTCCACCGAAACAGTAATGTCCTCAGATCCAAACTCTTACAGCCTTGTCTGCTTCAGATTTCAGGTAAACTCGTCCTTTTTCTAACCCAATCACGATTCTTTCTTGGCTTTTCAGTCTTCTATCCTTTATTCCTTCAAGTTCACAAGTTGTGAACTGTATCTCGCTCTCTGTGGTGGATGACCGAGTTCGATGATCAGAAATGAACGTCTGCAGTCATATTTATATAAATTATGTTACGAAAATGAAGGGACATGACCACTGGAAGGAGACCGACATGAGAGATAGGGTATAGGTCGGCTAGATGTCAAAAATAGGATATATATAACTTTCAAAAATCAATTTCTCCTAGAATTTTTGGAGTTAGGAGCTGAGTGAGGGCTCGTTGGAAAGAGGAAAGACTCCTCTTTAAGATGGTGAGGGAGCCATAGTGACAGGATGCCTCCAAGGGGTCAAAAAATATTTTTCTTTGTGACTGTTCTTGAAATAAGAGTGCTCTCAACAACTATCCATGTCATCTAAGCAATGTTCCACCGAGTTTCAGGGACGGGGAAACGCGGGAGCGGGGATACACACAAGGGGGGCGTATATTAGCAACCCCAAATTTTAGGGAAATTTTGGGGAAACGAGGAGATGTCAGAGTCATAAAAATTACAAAATTATTAAAAATTTAATATATAAAAAAAAAAATAATAAAAATAAATAATTTTAAAAAATAAATAAATCCCAACAATATGTCAATAACCAAGTTAGTAAATAGTAAATCTTCATAATTATGAAATGTATATCTAAATGTGATGGTGGCTGCCTAAGAATATGATGGTGGCTCCCTGCAAGAAAAGACCGACCCTTAAACACTGTTCTGTCCACAAATTCCAGTCCCACAGAGACTGATGCCCACAGATTTGGGCTCTACCACTACTCATCAATCCGAGCTCCACCGAAACAGTAATGTCCTCAGATCCAAACTCTTACAGCCTTGTCTGCTTCAGATTTCAGGTAAACTCGTCCTTTTTCTAACCCAATCACGAATCTTTCTTGGCTTTTCAGTCTTCTATCCTTTATTCCTTCAAGTTCACAAGTTGTGAACTGTATCTTGCTCTCTGTGGTGGATGACTGAGTTCGATGATGAGAAATGAACGTCTGCGGTCATATTTATATAAATTATGTTATGAAAATGAAGGGACGTGACCATTGGAAGGAGACTGACATGAGAGATAGGGTATAGGTTGCCTAGATGTCAAAAATAGGATATATATATATATTTCAAAAATCAATTTCTCCTAGAATTTTTGGAGTTAGGAGCTGAGTCAGGGCTCGTTGGAAAGAGGAAAGACTCCTCTTTAAGATGGTGAGGGAGCCAAAGTGATAGGATGCCTCCAAGGTGTCAAAAAATATTTTTCTTTGTGACTGTTCTTGAAATAAGAGTGCTCTCAACAACTATCCATGTCATCTAAGCAATGTTCCACCGAGTTTCAGGGACGGGGAAACGCAGGAGCGGGGATACGCACAAGGGGGGCGTATATAAGCAAAAAATTATAAATTATAAAAATATTAAAAATTTAATATATAAAAATAAATAAAAATAAAAATCCCAACAATATGTCAATAACTAAGTTAGTAAATAGTAAATCTTCAGAATTATGAAATGTATATCTAAATATGATCTTTTCATATTTAGACTATTATGAGTCATAATTATCATTTGACATTTTTCCAATCATCAATGTCAAACTGTAAACCTAAAAGTAAATTACTAAATCGAATCCATCATTTGACATTATGTAATGTTCCATCTAAATTCATCTTTTGGTAATGGGCATTAATATCATGCAAGGTACATCTAAACTAAATTAATCATTTGACAATTGGAATTACACAATGCACATCGAAAGTAAATTCATCATATGATAATGACATTACACTCAAGTCTAAAATAGCTATAGAATACTAAACTAAAAGTGAACATATAAAGCAATGAAATACTAGTAAAATTCTCAAAAAGTACTAAATAATAAATCGCAGCTCCAGTCCGGTGGCTCCAAGTCATAAAATGAAAATTGCAGCTCCAATCCGGCAACTACAAGTCACAAAATGAAAATCACAACCCCAAATGTCTCAGGCTCCAGGTCCATGGTAAATCCGAATCACAGCAAATTGCAGATGGAAAATGTCAAGCGGTGGCAGCAGAAAAATCTCGGGCAACAAGGTAAAATGTCGAGTGGTAGTAGAAGGAAAATTTGGGGCAGCAAGGTAAAATTTTCATGTTTTTTAATTATATCAAAGTTTGTAATTTTTTATGTTTTAATTGTTATTAGCAAAAAAAATTGGGGGACACAGGGGGACGCTTTTCGTTAATAGAAAAAATTCCCCCTGGAGTTTCCCTGAGTTTCACAAAAAAGGGGAGGTGGGGGAACGTTTCCCCAGGAGTTTCCCTGTCCCGGGAGCATGGCGGAGTGAGGAAGCACGTCCCCGTGGAACACTGCATCTAAGTCATCAAGTCAACTATCCATGTCATCTATGTATGTCATCACTTATAATCTTCCAATAGTGCAGCATCCATCAAGTGTGCTTATATTTCCATCAATGACAATTATTGACCAACAGCCTATTACAAGTTATGGAAGGAAGACAAATCTACAGCTTCCCTTGAATGTTTTACATGCATTCTCATATATGGCATATGGTGGGCTAGAAATTCAAGTGTATTCAATTCCCGCGACAATCCTTTTGAAGTTACTCAGGTATGATTATCAAGCTTTGGGAATTCAAGGTTGACACAAAACAGAAAAGGAAAAGGCCCCTGTCATGCCCTCACTAGATGTAGGTGTTGCTTAGGGATTTTTCTATGGAGCCTCCCAGTGCCAACCTCCACCATGTGCTATTGGTTTGGGTTTACATCTCAATCAGTCTCAATACTTGCAGGTTTGCTATCCTCCTGGCCATGGCACAAACAAAAAAGCGAAATTTATCGCTCTTTGCACTCTCCTATCCATCACCCCACTTGGAAATATAAAAAAACTCAAGTCCCGGGAGATTCCAAACTTGTTAAAAATTGGGCCAATAAACCAACTGCTATAGGTAATATATACCTACAATCTCTTCTTCTCGACATACAGGAAGCCCTAAACGCCTTTGAGTGAAGTTCTTTTACACACATCCACAAGGAACTGAACACATCGACAGATGCCCTCTCCAAAGAAGCACTAGAACTCCAAGTGGGCACCATGTCCATTATTGAATTTGATGATGGTTGGAATGGGGCTCCATGGAATTTTATCTCTAACTATGCTTTTTTTTCATTGGACAACTTTACTATGAACACATATGTTGAAGGTTTATATCTTGTTTTGCTACTAAGGAATGGCTACCATTTTGATTTTAGGGACTTTCTGCAAATTAGATAAAAACAAATGTTGTGTAAATGAGATCTATCAAAGTGCTACAGTCTTGTCATAGTTGGGTTTATTTGTCCTGTCATATGTTAATTTGCTTTCTGTCATAGAAAGGAGGGCGACCAAACATGATTAGATATGTATCCAAAAACAACACATATATTCAAATCTTTTGAATGTAAAGGTTTTTTCTTATGAAAAACATTATATATATATATATATATATATATATAGTGTTTCCACATTTCGTAATTTTTGAAGGGTCATGTTTCCAGTGTGATTTCCACATTTCGTAATTTTTGAAGGGTCATGTTTCCAGTGTGTTTTCATTATATATATATATATATATATATATATATATATATATATATATATATATATATAGTGTTTCCCCATTTCATAATTTTTGAAGTGTCACATTTCCAGTGTGTTTTCATTTCAAATACACATTTCCATTGCTATGTGTCATTCAACTTAGCATTAAATATTTATTAAAGCCTATCTAATAAAAAAAAAAATTAAAATTAGAATTATTTTGTGGTCCCAAGGCAAAAAATATTTTTTAAAACAAGTCATACAAACTAAACACATTGTATGGACTCTGAAACCTGCTTGAAACATGTTTGAATCCTCATGAAACGGGCTTCCTAAATGTGAAAAAAAAAAAAATCAATCACTTTTCAGGCATCTTGGCACACACAATTAGTACAAGGGCAAGGGGGGCAACATCTCCTTCAAGATGTCGTTAAGTAATGTCCTTGATTTGCATAATGTTCTTTATGTTTGAACTACCACAAATTTAAATTATATTGTTTAGCAGCACACCATCAGAGATTGCAACCAAAGTAGTCCTGGGCTATTAGCTATAGGGTGTGCAATGAGGGGACCTTTGCAGTTTACTGGATCCAATGAAACATGGGGCTCTAGTGCATAGCAGTAGCACTCTAGTGACAGAACCTTCTAGCTTTAAGAAGGCACATTCAAAGCAGGAACAAAAGAATTCCATGATGGATGAGAATCCTTCCAACTTTAAGAAGGCAAATGCAGAGCAAGTATTGCAAGATGCCGTGATGGATTATGATGTCAAGGACACAATTTCAAATCCTATTGTAAAACAAATGATAGATTCCAAGCTTGCAACCGATGGAAGTATTGAAATTTACCAAAACAAGTTTATTGCCAAAGGATTCTCTCAAACAAAGGAACTTAATCTTGATCAAACTCTTTCTCTAGTTGCCAAAGGACTCTTTAAAAAAGATACTAATGTACAAAAGTAACATACAAATGTTTGTATAGGCTGATGAAGGTCATTTGTAGGCTAATGGGAACACCTAAACCTGGTATTTCATAATCAACGAATTGTTATCCATGTTGAGATTTTCCAAGATTTGTGCAATTTTCTGTCTTCTATTCTTGATAGATCTAATCCACTTGTATTGGTCTTTTGATAAGAAATTTGCCCATGAAGTTGCTAATAAAGTATTCCTTGAACGAGGAAAGTAAGATTAAGTAAGATTTCAAAATACAAAAGAAAGCAAAGGTATCGGGTTATGTTCATTCAAATTCACAAGTGGTCAACATTAGGATGAAACCCCTATTAGAAAAGAATTTTGAAATGAAAGGCTTCGCTTGTTGGATCTAGTCTATGCTTACATGTAATCTCCCTCTCTCTTAGTATATAAAAACAAAGAATATCCCTTCACTTCATTAGTAACTTTTGGTGAGTGTTGATGTACCTTTTGGAGAGAAGTGGAGGTTTGTCTTGTTAGTGATTAGAATGTGTTGCCATAGTATATGTTTTCTATGCTTTTCTTCTGAGAATCTTTGTTTGGGATATGCTAAAAGGATTTTACAAAGCTTTGCTTGGGAACTAAAAGGGTTTCGCATTTACAGTCTGGGACGAGGTGTTTTTTGTAGTATGATAATCTTTCATGTGAAAAAGAAAAAATGTGTTTGTTGTCCCAAATTCTGTTGCAGATCTGATTTCTAGTGAATTTGTTGTTGATTTGTTGTCCCAAATTCTGTTGCAGATCTGATTTCTAGTGAATTTGTTGTTGATTTATTATGTTGATGCAATGAATCGTTAAGTGTTAGAATTTCCCGAACCCAACACCAAGTAGTCGATTCACAGCAATTATTAATTGAACGAATAGACGACTATCCTAACCAAAATATTTAGTGGAAACAAAAATTACTCGATCTGAAACACATATACATAAATAGATATCTGCCCAATCAGCAGTTGTTCATTAATAAATTAATCACGTAACTTGGCCTCTCGTCCTGGGATAATGGCCCAATTGAGAAACTACAACTACAAAGTTGATCACCAGCCTCATTGTTATATCTCGGACGCAACACCCACTTATTTAGAAGCCTATCTCAATCTTGTGTTGCTGTTGTATCTTAGCTCCTCGCTTTAGGCTCAATTTATAACTTTCCTAAGCTAAGATTGACAGCCAAAATTAGCTCGTCAAATTAACTAAAGGTAAGTAACTTTACTTTAGTTAACTATCCTATCTTTAGCTTTCTCTACTTTAACTCAAGTATAAGTCATGAATTTAGCTTGCTTTACATGCATGTCACATGCAACACATTCGCATGCGTTCAACTAACTTGCACACTCTACATGTCACGTGCAAACTCCTAAAAAGGAAAATCAAAGTCCTTCTAATCAAGACAAAAGACCAGAAGTACCTTGTGAGCTACAAAACTCAACACTCCCTCTTAACAAGGGAGGTACTTCTGGAAGAACCTCATGCGTGCAACTAACTTGCACACTCTGCATGTCACGTGCAAACTCCTAAAAAGGAAAATCAAAGTCCTTCTAGTCAAGACAAAAGACCAGAAGTACCTTGTGAGCTACAAAACTCAACACTCCCTCTTAACAAGGGAGGTACTTCTGGAAGAACCTCCTCCACCTGGATCTATCTCCAACACCACCACATCATTTCTTTCTCCCTCTGAACTAGAAAACTTCCCTGCTACATTCTTCGGAATCTTATTTAAAGACCTTTTCCTTCCAACCATCCTACTCCTTAGCGTTTAACAATGTCATATCATACCAATTGAAGCTCCTGGAAGTACCGTAAGAATCACTCTTCCTCGCCACCTACTCCCTCTCAGCAACTACCATTGATCCTATATTCAAGATCCCCTAGGATATACCCACAAGTTGTCGCAACAACCTGTATGACTACCCTTGTCTGATGCCAAGCATTACAATTTGCATCCAAAGTCGCTCCCTCTGAATATAGAAGCACGTGTCCATCCTAAAACAAAACTCTATATCTAGCATCCTCGAAGGTTGATACTGAGGGCACATGTACCATCAACCCTAGAACAAATAGCATCCATGTCACCTCCAGAAATCCTCATGACTCTAGATGGGATTTGACACATCCAACCCCCTTTACTGCATGCATGGTACTAGTCCCGCTAAACCAACTGCAATTTGAGCTTGTCTCTAAAATACTACGGAACACTGACGTCATCGCCATCATGTGACAAGAGGCTTTTTTTTCCACTAGCCATATCCCATTGTCCCTATACACAACAATACTATTGTCAGAAACACAGGCAACTAGAGAAAATTCTTTTTCAAAATTCTCCATAATGTCATCAATTTCAGTTGATGTTGATGCAGCCACCTGATCCTCCTTGTATGGACATTTGCTCACATAGTGACCAGTCTTGTGACACGCAAAGCACTTCACCTTTCTCATTTCCTTCACGGAAGCAAATCCTCCACTTCCCTTTACTCCGCTTTTTCCTTTACAAACTCTCCTCATCATCCTTACCATCATGTTGGCTTGCAGTTTTGGAACATCTCCTTATCTCTTCCTGTACAAAATCATCCCACAATCTATCCCAGCAATGAAAATTTTCCCGTGCAACGATCCCACCTACAACGACATCCCATTTCGAAGGAAAGACACTCCAGGTTGAGAGCTTTGCCTACTCTTTTTAACTTAATCCAACTCTTTTCTTAGGGAAAAAATTTCAGCTTCACGTTTTTCGCAAATTTGTCCTCTTTCTTTTAGTTTATTGTTCAAGAATTCTTCCTTTTTTCTTCCTCTTTTTCCACTTTGAGAGAAATGACCTTCTCTCGTAATTTCTCATTTTCTTCAATGGCATTCATTAGCAAATCATCCACGTTTCCTTCTTCTTCTTGTTCGGAATCATCTTCATTTGTAAATGCCATAAATAATACTTCATTGCTTCTAGCATAATCATCTTCTTCATCAAACTCAACATCTTTTCTTTTTGTTGATTTCTTCATAGTAATCACGACTTCTTCTTCATCGGAGTCATCTTGATTGGAGAAGAAATTCTTCTTGTTAAACCCTTTCTTCTTGAACATCTTCTTTTTATATTCGTCTTCATCATCACTTTCATGTTTTCGAGGTCATTTTGCAGCATAATGTCCTATTCTTCCACATTTAAAATAAATGAGAAGATACTTACCTTTGAGCTTGGATCCTTTCTTTAGTTTCCTTACGAATTGTGCTATTTCAGATTCAGTGTTGGAATCATCACTGCTATAATTATAATTTCTCCCTTTCTTTGATGACTTTAAGGCCCTTTCTTTGATGACTTTAAGGCCTTGAATGCATCTTACTTGGAGTTTGGGATTCCTTTTCTCATTTCATATGCAATGAGAATCCCACGAAGTTCATCCATCTTTAAAGTGTCGAAGTCCTTTACTTCTTCTATGGCACTTACTTTGGAGTCAAATCATTGCAGAAGTGATCTCAAGACCTTTTGGACAACTGTGCTTTCTTCAAATTTTTCTCCTAGACCTTTGAGTGAGTTGACAACTTCATCCACTTGGAGGAAAAAGGCTGCAATATCCTCTTCATCATCCATCTTAAGACTCTCAAATTGTCTTCTATGAGTTTGGAGTTTCACCTTTTTCACTTTGGAGTCTTCGTCATAGATAGCAATCAGTTTGTCCCACATTTCCTTGGCAGAATCAGAAATTCCACTTGTTATGAAATTTAGTGCTTTAGCATTTTCTATATAAACTTTCCTTCTGTCTTGATCTGTCAGAGTAGGTGGAACTTTATATCGATCCAAAACTGATTGCCATACTTCAGTTCCAAGAGACATTAAATAGAATATCATCCTACGCTTCCAAAAACCTAAATTTGCTCCATCAAATTGGGGGATCTTTCCTGTTGTTTCTCGATTCTTCATTGTGCCCTAAAAATCCTTCTTCCAGCTATTAGGCTGATTATGAACAAGTTGGCTCTGATTCCAATTGTTGGAAACTCTGAGAGGGGGGTGAATCAGTATTTCTTTGGCACCAACCCTTCAGGCTTCTTAATAAAAATGAGTAATTAACTTACCTGAATATCTTCACAAGATTCTGCACTGTTCAATGCTTCATTTGTCCAATTAGTTCCAGAAACAAATACAGCTTGACTGTCCAACGTTCTTCAATTTTTAGGCCTCCACCATTGACTGCATATACCTTGATGATGCCATCATAGTTACCTCAAGGTGTTGGACTGTATCTGAGTGCTATCCATGTAGCTATGTACATATACACATACACATGTACATAGAGGACCGAGCCTTAGGCCTCCATTGTTGGTTCGTTTTCTTCACAAAAGATTTATAAGACTGTCATATCTGAGCCAAAGAATACCCCAGGTCTGAGTTACTGTGAGTATGTGTCAACTATCCAATCCGAGTCCACAGGTCTAAGGGTAATTTAAGCCTCAGAAGATAGCACAGATCTGAGTTTTGTGGAGTATGTATCGAGTCCTGTGACTGTGATTGAATCCCGAAGAATCCCGAGCTACAAACAGGTCTGAGCCACAGAGATCCTGTAGCTTCCTGTGAGGAGATGCTTCTTATCTGAGCCCTCTTGCAAATTCTGTGATGTATCTTCAACTGTTTTAAGAGGATCCGAGCCACACTTTGGTTAGCTGTAGCCTAGACCGAGCCACAAGAATTATACAACAGGTATATATTATTGTGATGGTGGCTGCCTGCAAGAAAAGACCGACCCTTAAACACTGTTCTGTCCACAAATTCCAGTCCCACCGAGACTGATGCCCACAGATTTGGGCTCTACCACTACTCATCAATCTGAGCTCCACCGAAATAGTAATGTCCTCAGATCCAAACTCTTACAGCCTCGTCTGCTTCAGATTTCAGGTAAACTCATCCTTTTTCTAACCCAAACACAAATCTTTCTTGGCTTTTCAGTGTTCTACCCTTTATTCCTTCAAGTTCACGAGTTGTGAATTGTATCTCGCTCTCTCTGGTGGATGACCGAGTTGGATGATGAATTAGTTAATTTTTAATCTTCGGAGCATTAAATAACATTAGCATCAAATCAACAACACCATTCAACAATCCACAACATCAAAGACAATACACAAGAAATTTTTAGGTGGAATCCCATTTGGGAGAAAAACCACTGAATGCTTTTAATATAGTTCATTGAGGATTACATCAACAAGAAGCTCCAACTTCCAAGATTTATCAGCTCTAATTGAAAGGATGTTTCAACACCTTGATTTACTAGCTCCAACTGGAAGGATGCTCCAACGCCCTGGTTTTATCAACTCCAACTGAAAGGATGCTCCAACACCCAAATTTACTAGCTCAAACTGTAAGGACACTCCAACGCCTTGCAAGCTCAAACTTTCCCTCGCACCACCCTGCCACCTTTAAGTGTTCTCAAGCTCCAACCTGAAGGAGGCTCTAATCTCCTGCCTTGCACCACCCTGCCACCCTTAACATAGAATATAACTGAATAAGGTTTGCCACAGTCTCTATCACTACAACAACCCGCAATCATCATTGTATGTGCCATACAATCATTGCACAATGTGTTGTCCCATCAACAACTGCCCTAAGAAATTTTGACCATACAAAACCCTAGTTATTCAAGCTCTGCTCAACATACAAACCCCCACTCCCTCTAAGCACTTAGCCAATACATATAAGTACTAGCAATTTACTCAACAATACCATATGCAAGTCTCATGCCTGAAACCCCAACATCATCAATGTAGCGACACCACCACAATACAAGGATCATCTTACTCATGACATTAATAAAATTTCTACAATACCATTATTAAGACCTAATGGCATCTCAATCAACTCTATCAAACTCTGAATCAATAACTCTACTCAACATACATATTATGAAAGGGCCAAAACCCTAGCAGCATCATTACATTAGGATTCCAAACACTAGGTATTCAATAACAAACCTCGTAGTTGCTTCAACCATATTACTCATCAAGCACAAGTCAACAAACAACCTTGCTTACACTACAATCCAACAAGGTATTAAGCCTTGGAACATGTAATCACATCAATAGCATTTTCTACTTGGCCAAATACATAAATTTCTTTGCTTAATACTGCAAACCCTAATACAAACATACTCTTGCCATAATACTCTGCTTAGCATATACATAAAAACTCTAGCAGATCTACTCAACAAAAAATATGTCATTGCTAATCTTTCTCAACAATACAACAATATGTTGAGAAATCTAGGGCAGACAGTTAGGGTGTTTATTAAATTGATTTCTCTGCAATTCTTGACATTTTCTTGTGAGCTATATTAGAGCATTACCATTGTTATTTAGTTATGTCCATCATGAAGACAAATGCCAATAATAAGATCTCAATGCAAACACATGAACACCAGATGTAGGTTGCTAGCCAGGGCCAAAACCTCTCTTAGAGAGGAAAACCCACAAAAACCTCTTCTTATAGAATTTCAATGAAGACCTCTGAGACCTTGAAATTGACCCAAGACCAAACATTCCAAGAGATGACCCAGCCAAACCCCAAACAAAACCTCTACAAAATCTGAAATGAAGAAACCCCAGTTCCTCCAATGAACTCGCACGTGTGAGCAGGCAAAGACAAAAATCAACTTCTTATCCTCCTTCGTTGTCCTCCACAGAAATTCGCTTCTCTTTCTCTTCTTCATTGGATCAAACCACCTTATCTTCTTCGCTAGGATCAGAGATATATCTTGATGAATGTGTGTGCGAAATGAGAGGAGGCTTCCTTGAGGGCAAATTATGCCTCTTTAGGCTGACTTGAGGAAGGTTGGCCGACCTATCTCTTGGAGGCTTGTAGACACAACAAATTACAATAATTATTTTTATTTCTTGATACATGAGCCCTCCAAGGACTAGTACATCATGGCGTTGACCTTTGACTTGTCAACAAGACACCTATAGCACTAAATGGGTGCTTTGACCTAGGACCACAACTTGATGGGCAAGAAACCCATTTTAATTAAAATCTTTCTTTTACAAGTACATCAAAAATTACATTTTCCTTTGGCAAGTACATCATCAAGTCATGACTTAAGTGTTGAAAAATATGTAACTAGGTTCGGTCTTCATAAATATGAAATGTAAATGAACCGTAATTTTGATTCTTGTAAAATGTAAAATGAAAGAAAATTATTATTATTGTTTTTGGAGCATGGATTCATGCTCAAGGTCTTCTATTTTATAGGTCAAGCACCCATTGAGTGCCTCTAGGGTTTGTTCTAGGTCAAAAATTCAGAAGAGTCATTGTCATAAGTCGAAGATCCCATTAGGCACATTGTAACTTGTAAAGAAAATTATGTCTTTAAAGTGTCAAAATACCCTCCAAGACCAAGTCAACCTAAAAGGAAGAGCCATGTCTACCTTGAAGAGCCTATATAAAGGAGGAAACTCAGCTTCCTTGAAGAACATTCATCCATCACTCATTCTAGCGAAGAAGGAAGAGAACGAAGAAGAATTTTGTTTGGACTATCTCTCTCACACATGGTTTCTCCAGCTGATCCAGGGTTTCAACTTCAAGTTCGATCTTGGAGAAAAGAAGACAAGGTCAAGTGAAGGTCACTAAAGGTCATTCTTAAGCTCCAGAAGCCAGAGAAAGCCAAGCAAAGGTCTAAGGAAGCCTTGGAGCAACAACTGCAAGAGGGGCTGAAAATTTCAGGTCTACAATGGAGGCTGAAATTCTGCAGCAGAAGGTCGAAGTTGTGCTACTAGAAGAGATTTAACTGGACTTGACTAGATCAAGGATAGCACATCATCTAGAGAGGTTGGTCTTGGTCATGGAGGGTATTGGTCTCAGTCTAAAGGTCTTGGAATTCGTCAATTGAAGATATTACAAGGAAGAGAACAGATTTGCGGGTTTTCCTCTCGAGTGGAGAGGTTTTGGCCCTACCTTGCAGCCCATATTACGCAATGTTCCACCAAGGCTCCGGTGCGAGGAGACACACAAGGGGGACGTATGGGGGTACCCTAAAATTTAAGGGAGAATTCGGGGGTGCGAGGGGACGTCGGGATATATATATATATATATAAAATTCAAGTTCATATCGATTATTCAATAATGAAAGTATAAATATAAAATAGACTAATAGTAATACAGATACCAATACATTGAAAATTGAAATTTGATTCACACATAAAATTTAAATTCATAATTGAATTAAATAAGGACATACATCATTCATATGATGTAATCATTATTCATCCATACCATGAGATTAAATAAAAAATTCAATACATTGCTCAATATCATTCATCATTCTACAATCTACATTGATTTAAAAATTAAATTCACCATTCATCATTGTAGAATCTAAACTGAAAGCAAAACATACTAGTATGTTACTATACTATATACTAGATACTAAAGTTTGAACACTAAATTTATATAACTCAAAGTTTCAAACTAAAAAATAATTAAGAGTAAAGAGTCAAGAATCAGTCTGAGGTCATCAATATCTAGTGTCACAACTCAAAAGTTAAAACTGAAAAGTAAAGATGGATAATGGGCACTGAAAATAAAATCAACATCAAGGACTCAATCTCAATGATTGGTCCCCTACATCCATCTAATGCATGAAGTCATCGAGACCATCAATGGGAATGTCGTTATCTGAGTCAGAGTCACTCTCTTGAGTAACCAAGGAACTCCAACCAAACCATGTTGCAACTCATCTGGTCCATCCTCATCATCTATCTATGCATTATCCTCTGGATCCACATCCAATTGTGTTACCAGTCCCCTCTGATACTCTGGTGTCTTCCTATGTGCAAGAAGTAGAGAACTGTGCACTGCAACTAGCTTCTCTTCTTTCCTTCAAGGGGGGACAAGCAAACGCATCCTTTTGGGGAGTCTCATCCCCCACACTGGAGAAACGCACCCCCTTGTGTCTCCCCAAGACTCCCCAAAAAGGGTGTGTGGGGAAACGCACCCCCAGTAGACTCCCCATCCCAGGTGCGTCGGGTGCGAGGGGTGCGTGCACCCGACCCTAGGGGACACGTCCCCGTGGAACACTGATATTATGTGTTCTTGTTCTCTTTGTTTTGGTATTTGTTTGATGATAAACAAACATAATAATAAGTAATAAAGCTAATAAGTAAAACTATATCACAAGCAACTATCAAGTAACGAGAAAACACTCTAATCATTGCCCTTAAGGTTTCTCAACATTAAGTACAATTATGAAGACTAACACTGGTTCCATTTCAACATAATATAGGTCATAAGCAACTATACTTCTTTAGACATCAACAGTAATCACTTTAGCAAAGGAAACAACTTCAATCAATAGTATGCTAACTCAACATTCAACCTATGGCAACAAACTCTCTTTGATATACTTTAGTATTATTCTAAGCTCAGTTGCTCAAGTACATCAAACCTGGCATATGAACCCTAGACAAACAATCACTTCAAGTTCTAGCAAACCCTAGAGTCCATATGAAAAAAATAGCAATACACTCCCTTTGCATCAGTAATATTTATCACAACAAGTGGTCATCTATACAAGTTTTGAGCTAAAAAATATTAATATGTCAAATGGTTAAACAAAGATTCTCAACAACAATCAACTTAATTGTTATGCTCATTATAGACCTGCAACCATCATACTTCAATAGCCAAGTCAAAATCTTGCCTGATACTACATGATGCATCTCAAACAAAGCTTAATTGTTGCATTGATCACTACTTGATTTAGTCACCATATGTGACTGGATTGTGTTTGAACTCAGAGTTTAAGCTCGCATAGATCACTACTTTGGTTAACGAAAATTCCTTCATTCTTTTCCAAGGAAGGACCCTCGCTTAGTGCCCATGTTCCTTTTACACATTTCATTTGCAGATAAATGTGTTGCATCATGTTACTAGAGTTCTGAGATATTGTTTTAACTATAATCGCACATCATTTCATAACTGCTCTATGCCTTGCATTTGCAGTTTTAGATTCAATCGCACAAGTGTCCTTCATCAAACCAGAACATAAGCATATTCAAACTTGCGCTCATCACACCATAATAGATCAGTGTTATGCCAGCACAAGTCAAGAGGAATGTTGTTTAGATAAATTCCCTTTTGTACCAGCACGATTACTTATTCCTTTGCGTACCAAAACAAGTGATTATTTGATCATATCAGGACAGGTCAAAACAAATACCATTAAGTCAAATAGTCACGTACATTGAATCAACTCATTTGACTACTAGTCTAGAGATAAGAGCTCTACATAGTGGACATTGCCTCAAACTTTAATATAAAGATGAGCTTTGAATCATTGACAAGTGACCATTCCTTCATAACGACACTTCTATTACAACCAATCCTTGCGACTGATCTCAGACGGAGTGCAAGTTTGTCCTCAGCTACATAGGATAGACCTCAGAGATTGTCCTTCAAATAGGCCTCAGGAGGTGTGCCTCAAGGAGGTCGAAATATTGTTTCAGAATGGCCAAAAAAGGGACCTCGTAAGCTATACCTTAGATAAGCTCAGATTAGGGCTTAGAATTCCCTCATTCCAATTTAGAAACGATTCTTAAAGTAGAGCGAAGTTTTGTCTCATATTCTACCCCAAAATCATCCCAAACAAACCTTAGAATATGCATCTGGAATATGGGCCCAAGCATCACTTCCAAAAATACGAAAGTGACTTACAACTGGTTTGATTGAGCTCCAGTGTTCTTCTGGAGTTATATTCTTTAAAACCTTAGTAGGAGTGCGATTAACTATGTAATTTGCACAGTTAATGGCTTCTGCCCAAAAATTGAGACCAAGTCCTTTAGATTGAAGCATACAATTAGCCATTTCTTTTAAGGTGCGATTCTTCCTTTCAGCTACACCATTTTGTTGTGGAGTATATGGAACAGTATGTTGCAATTGAGTGCCATGCTCAGTGCAGAAGTTGATAAATTTGTTGTTAACATATTCTCCGCCATTGGCTGATCTTAACTCAAGAATTTGATGTCCAGATTGTTTCTCAAGAAAGGCCTTAAAGGCCAAGAACATGTTAAAAACTTCACTCTTGAGTTTTAAGAAATATACCCAAGTGCGTCTAGAAAATCATCAATGAAAGTTAAGAAGTACTTGCAACCAAAGAAAGAAACAACAGGAAGTGGACCACATAAATCACTGTGCACAAGCTGCAAAGGGGCCGAAGCTTGCCAAGAGGCACGTTTGTCAAAACTATCCCGATGATGTTTTCTGAGTACACATCCGGAGCAAACACCATCTCGGCAAGATACCATAGGAAGGCTAGTCACCATATTTTCCTTACATAGAGTTTGAAGAGAGCGATAGTTTAAGTGACCAAATCGCTCATGCCAAAGTTTGCTCACATCATCATTATGAGCAACAAAAACAGAGGGAAGAGATGATGACCCAAAGTTGTCAAACTTATACAACTTTGTGGAATCATCAGCAATTCCAGTAGCTAAAATATGTTTAGGATCTTTGAGGTCCTTGATTACAACATCATGAGGTGAGAATTCTACTATTTTCCCTTCACCTGAATGAGTTATCTAATAAACAAATAGAAGGTTGCATGACAAGGTAGGAACACATAGTACATCATTAAACTGACCATTATCTAGATGAATGGTTCCAGATCCTACAACACTAAGAGATCTATCATCACCAACATAAATATGTTTGGTGTTACAATCATTTAAAGAATAAAACATGGCTTTATTTTTGGCCATGTGGTAAGAAGCTCTAGAATCAATGAGCCACTCATGAGAATGAGAAGAAGAAGATACATTTAATGCATAACCAGATCTTGATGTTTGACAACCACAAGCAGAAAGTGCCATTCCTGAAGATGAAGGTGAAGAGTGCTCCAAATTGATGTTGTGCTTCTTCATTGCAATGTCTATTTGCCTTATCATTTTGGTGAGTTGCTTTTTCAGTTTGCGGCTGAAATTGCTTAGGACCCTTGTTTGGTTTCGAACCATACTTTTTAGGATACTCCTTGGGATTCTTTTGATATGATTGTTGTTGGGTTGCTAAGGCTTTCTTAGAAGCATTTCTAGAAGTGATAAGACCAAGGTGTAAGAGTTTTTCTTGTTCTCTTATCAAAGAATCGCAAAAGGCATCAAAAGAGGGGTTCTTGTAGGCGGTTCCTGAAGAAATGATGGCTTCTCTTGTGGAATGTTAGGTGAAAACAAATACAGAGTATGCAGGGCCAAGCTTAGTAAGAATGCAATAGATGAGGCTACCATCTTCCTTTTTGACCTTACAACCTTCTAAAAGACGTCTAAGGGTCTTGAATTTGGACAGAAAATCTTCAAAAGAGAAGAAATTATTGGGGTCCAAAGTAAGCAACTCATTTTCAAGCAGGTGGGCCTTGATTTGATTTTGAATGCCAAAGACAATATTTAACTTTTCCATAGCTTCATGAGGGGTGTCAATGTCAAGGATATGAAATCGAAGATTTTGAGCAATGGGCATTCCTATCAACCCTCGTGCTTGTTCTTGTTTATTTTCCCATTTAGCTACTTTATCATCATCGGAAGGTTTAGTTTCTTGTCCTGTGGCTATTCTATAAAGCCCTTTACTTCTAAGTATATTGAAGCGAACAAAGTTCCTTCTCAGGTTAAATACTCCAGAACACTTGGAATACAAGGATATCCATGAGGATACAAATATTATATTATAAAATATATGAGATAGATAGATGATTTAATGTTACAAATGAGGCCTGCTTATATACCTACGCAGGTGCCTCTTAATGAAAGGTCATGTCTTATCAGACATGGCCTTTCAACCTAATTACTAATTAACTAATTTATCATTTATTTACATTATTTATTCATTACATTGCCTTCCCCTCAAAAAGCTTTGTCCTCAAAGCTTTTCGATGAAAGGCCTTGATTTCTTTTCCTACTACGAACATCTTCTCGTCTCAGGGCAGTCATCCTTGTCGATTCAAGTTGATATGATCCTCTATGTGACAAACAAAACTGTCGCACTGAGAACGGATCGGACCAACCTAAATCAATCTTCTGTGGAACCTTACGATGACTGGCAACTTGTGATGATTCGTTAGTATTTGTCGGAATATTAGCTTGTTTCTGTTTTGAATACATAACTTGGTTGAGTTGTCTACTCCTGTGATTTGGATGTCGATAGGGAATTTTTTTGGTTTGACTTTGATTTTCTTTTGGCGAGGATGTTATTGAGTAGGTTACATAACCTTCACTTACAATGTTCCTTGTCTGTCTGACATCTAAGTTTGTTTCTTCTGCAACTTGCTTGTCGTCCTCTTCACCTAAGACATTTACTGGATCAACGTTCAATTTTTCTTCAACATGAACTTCTACATTTGTCGATTTCGACGACTGTTTTTTGACAAGTAGTTGCATCTTGTTTTCCAACGACTTCTTATGCTTCTTCAATTTCTTAATTTGTGTTAGCAATTTTTCATTGTGGTCCTTAAGGCGAGCAACTTCTTCATTCTTGTTAGCTGTGATTTTGTCAATTTCCTTTTGCATATTTTGAATCGCCTTTTTACTTTCTTGAGAAATTACTTTTGAAATTTCTTGAATGTCTTCAGGTGTCACTGAATTTCGTTTTAAGTTAACGTCCTGTAGCGTTATTTTCTTCTTTTTGTAGGAGAATGTTAAAAACTTATTTTTCATATTAAGGATGAATGACCCTAGCGATTCCATCCAGAACGAACCCAGAATTATATCACTATCGTTACAAAATAAGGTTTTAACAGTAAATTGCGAGACCAAGGAATACTCCCCAATCCTTAGGTGTAGATTCTTTATGTCGTATTGTTTTTCATTTTCACGAAATGAATTTGTTTCCGTTATATTTGATTCGGGGATCACTAATTCGTTAGCACATTTAGTACTAACATAATTATTCTCTTGATTAAGATCGATAGATATGAGAACTTCCTTTCTCGCAGGTGACCCTTTGATTCTAATTAGCGCAGAGACAAACATACTATAATTTTCAAGAAATCTTCCTTCTTTCCTTTTTGAATTAGATTCAATTTCCTTTTCATCAATGATTGATTCCATTTTGTCTGTTGAATTGAGTTTTTAGGGTTTTTAAGGTAACCTTTCCTAACTTTCTCTTCTTCTTTTTAATGAAGTTATTATTCCTTCAATTTTTTTTTTAATAATTTAATTAATTAAATAAATTAATATATATATATATATATATATATATATATATATATATATACATTCTTTTAACAATTGATTTTTTTTAACTCTTTTTTTTTAAAGGTTACAACCCTAGTGAAACGTGGCTATTGACATATATTCACCTATAAAATATATGTCCACTTATGTGTATTTCTCCACGTAAAAGTAAACTTACCATTCACAAGAGATTTTTTTATTCCTTTACTTCTTATTTTACCTTGCAAATACCTTGAGCAATTACCATGGGCTTCCAAAACCACGAGCTTGTAAACCACTGAAAGAATAATCAAAATAACCTTACCTACTCTTCCTTATTGCTTTTTCCTTTTTGATTTTAATTTGTCTTAGTATGTACGTATATGTACTTCTTTATATATATCTCTTTCTTTTTCTTTTTAATATACTTTGACTTTCCTTCTCTCTTTTATTATTTTTAATATAAATTCTTCCTTTTTTTTAATTTCTTCAATTTTTTATATAGATTATTCTCCCCTTTTTTTTATATTTCTTTTCAAAAATTCTCTGGTTTGTTTTTCCCCCCCTTTTTTTTATGGCCAAAGGCCTAGTGGCGAAAATGAAGAACTCCAAGATTGATAGCGAAACGCTTCAGTCATGATGGCAACAAGGTTGACGATTTTTACGATCAAAGACCTGGATCAAGGAGCGTAGCTCTGTGCAAAGATGAGCAGCCAGAAGCTCGACTCCTCTGATACCAAATGAAGCGAACAAAGTTCCTTCTCGGGTTAAATACTCCAGAACACTTGGAACACAAGGATATCCATGAGGATACAAATATTATATTATAAAAGATATGAGATAGATAGATGATTTAATGTTACAAATGAGGCATCCTTATATATCTATGCAGGTGCCTCTTCATCAAAGGTCATGTCTTATCAGACATGGCCTTTCAACCTAATTACTAATTAACTAATTTATCATTTATTTAGATTATTTATTCATTACATATATCTACCATGTGAAGTAGCCATTGGAAATAATTGGTGTTGTTAAGAATAATCGGGCATGCACTTTCCATTTTTTTTAAACTGAAGCTGAAACTAACTGCTCCAATGGAAAGATCTCGAAAAATTAAGCTGATCCAAAAAAAATGGCTAGAAAAACGGCTTCCGAATGAAGAAGTTATGCCTTTTTGAAAACACTGAGTTGTAGGATGTCGAATAGTTACAGGAACGGTTTGAAATTTGATGATGAAGTTCTACTTTAAAAAAAATCCCGCCCCTTTAACAAAAAACTTTTTACAAAAGAAGCTTGAGAAAGAGACTTGAACCCAAGACCTCTATTCTCATAAACTAACTTCTCACCAAGTGAGATAGTAAAGGGATTCTGTAATTGTTTGAAAGGAGGAAGGGGTTTTTTTTTTTAGTCTTCGGTGTGCGTGTTTTTTCCTACACAAAAAACACAAAAATCCAAGCAAAAAAAAAATGCAAGCCATACGGCAGAATATTAGATTTTCGATTAGCCTTACCGACAACTACCTTTTTTTCACTATTTCGAATTTCCCAAGATCGCACAAAGACGCGTGGAAAAAGCATATGTAGCAAAAAAAAATCCCTTCCCCTTGTTTCTGATTTGCCGAGATCGCACACAGCGCAGAGCAAAGAGCACACACAAAGAAGAGGGTATAGATCTGGAAAATAAATAAAACCCAAAACTGAAATAAACAAAGGGAACCGAAATAAGCAGAACTATTAACAAATATAACTACAAAACAGATACTTTATACCTCCAAATCCAAACTGACATAACTTAGACAACCAAAAACCTTTTCGCATGAAACGAAAGGCATTCCTCACTGTAACAGATGTTCCGAACACAACAGAGCAGTTCTCCAAGCCCGAAAATGTTCAGAAATAGTAGATCTAGAAAACAGCAATCGCATGCAGTCGAACTGACTTCAAATTTGGATTAACAACGGATGTGGCCCTCAAAATAGCTCTGATACCATGTAGGAACTTACAAGGTAAGTTCCTTAGATCAAAAACCAAAGGTCACCGCTCACAAATAGATCACAAATCAGTACCCCAGTATTATCACATGGTTAAAACCCTCAAAGAGGGAAACAGTCCACAGCCTGAGCCAACGCAGCCACTTCAGGCAATTTATTAATATAAAAAGAAAATTTACATATGTTTCTCTCATAAACGGTTACCGGACAAATGACCCTCCATGCTCTTTAAATAGAGATCATGGACCAATCGAGTGTTAAGCCACGGATCAAGTGTCGTTAATGCCAAGGAGGGAGTGAACCGTCGGATCACTACAAATCGTGACCGTCGGATTATAAGTTACAAATGTACATAGTAAAAAAACACACTTTACCTAACTCTACACTAGACTAAGTTATTCTTAACTATTTCCTATGTGTCGGCATATCCTAACATAAAAGATAAGGACACTATGAGTAAAGTCAACAATCCAAAAAGCAAAAAACTTTCACGTCTAAGGAATCATCATCAAAGCCTTCTTACGCAAATAAAGAAGCTTAAAAGTGATAAGAAGTCTCTAAAAGACAAGTTAGAACAACTTACTCAAGAAGTATTGAAGTCTCTAGTCGTACCAGTCCAAGTTGAAGATAAAGGAACGAATATTGATCCAGTTAATATCACAACTCAAGAAGAGGATAAACTAGTGGAAGTGACGACGTACACAGAAGTTGCAATTCAAACAAGGAAAATTTCAAGTAAACGATTAAGCAAGTGACTTCCGTACCTAAAGGAAATCAAATACTTCAAGTAAATCAAGAAATTGACAAAAACAAGTTAAGGGGAAATCATGTCACGAGAACTCCTTAACAGGTCTCTTTTTAATGATTCATTGCAGAGAAATTTTCTAAACAATTCTTCTTCATCATAGAGCTTATTCATTTGATCATCTTCAAATAGCGTTTCTATCACCTCGTAAAATGTCAAGGAGAAAGCTTCTACCAATAAACTGAGGGTTGTTACAAACCCTTCAAAGGACCAAGGCAAACTGTTAAGCGTTATAGAGGCAAGAAACCTATCCTCTTATCTTTTCATCCACAATAATAAGTTGAATAAGCTAACCTCTTAATTTTCTTGTCTGGTGAGATGATTTGTGACAAAGCATCTTTAAACTATTAAATCAGCTTCTCAAATAAAGAATCTTAATTTGAATATTGCACAAAATTTCCAATTTATCCCAAGCTTCAAGAGAGGTATTGTGCATCTTGTACATGCAGTCTGATATCATTTAAGACTAGCATACTATGATTCAGACAAGTTCCAATCTCTGTCATCGTAAGCTTCTTATTCATCCACAAAACATGGACTCAACTTTTTTCCCTCTATGATTTTCCAAAGTTTTCTTGCCACAATAATGCTGCCAATTTGGCCCCAAGGTTTAGCTCGTTCAGTTGGTGTCATTGTTGCCAAGGTATTATCAATAATTTGGAACACTATGCATGTCCCTAGTTTTATTCCCACAGGGTTAGGCACAGAGTGTACCCCACCCACTTTACACTAGGTACCATCCTCAAAATGAGAGCGAGTGCCTGATAGTTCTCATGGATTTATCTCCAAGGAAAATTTGTTGCTTATTTTGAATTTCCAAACAATGTGATTCTTTGCATGAAATATAAATTTAGAGATTGACAGCTTTTCTATCATGTGTGGATTAATATAGTTTTTATTCATTATTTTTTAACTAACATGCTAATTGCCTATCTTATTCCTCCCAGCAACATTAAATATTATCTATCATTCCAAAGAACTTGGTTTCTCTGTTGCCTCATAGGGACAACATAAATCTCGCCCTAGGACCTCATTAAACTCATCTAACTATGTTAAAGTCCATCTCTCTAATATTTTGGTCTTGTGTCATCTTGTCTCTAAGTTTTACCCTCTATTTTACTTGTCATCTTTATTTTATGGTTATAGAGTATACTTTTCTATTTTATCAAACCAATTCTGTAGTTCCAATGCCTAATAGAAAAATGTTACAATTATTTCAAATCTCACAATCTCATACAACTTATTTAAGACGGGGGGCAGTTGGCAATATAAATATTCATTAAAAAATAAAAGAGAAGTAAAATGTTTGTTTTAAAACAAAGAAAACTATCTGCTAACATTGACTGGCAAGCTAATACAGTTTTTGTGCTTAACCAGCCATATATCAAACTTGAGTGGCTAGACAAACCTCTGGAAGTTCTCTACGAACTACGTCCTCTGCAGCTGCTTTTGTTCTCTGATGTTTAGATGGTGATGTTGAAGATGCTCCAAGACAAGATAATTGTATAAACCTCACAATGCCTCCATGCTCTTTAGCTATCTACATCATTTGCAAATTATATTCATCACATACAGTTCACCAAATAACAGAACAGATTTCAGATTGCTAAACACTAATATCAAGCTATCATCAATATAGTCAAGACTCAAAACAAAATGTTTGAATAGAAAAAACAACCCTTTCAGGGTTCTATATTCAACAGCTCTCGAAAAGGCAGACATGCATATCTTCAAAATATAGTTAAGCCCTTTGAAGAATATATGCATTGATCATATGGTTAAGGTTTTGGGGCAAGTAAACTAGATATGTAAGCTTTGAGTAAAAATGGGGAGACAAAAGGCTATGATGTGAGGAATCCTACAATTAACTTCGTATAAAAGAAGAAGTATATGAAGCAAAGAAAGAATTTCGTGAAAATGGTAGTTGGGGAGGATGTTTCCCTAGAACAAATAATGGAGTTCAAAGGAAAATCTTTAACATGAAGCTTTTATGGGAGACAATATCAGAGAGAACCCTTAATGATTGGCTTCAAAAAAATTGGTATCCAATCCTATGGTATGCACCAAAATTTCATTTGATGCTGCGAGGATGGTTGGGTTTATATTCAAATCCAAATAAAATGCAAAAACGATATGGAGCATAGTTTTTAAAACCAGAACCGGGTTTCGAACCGGCCCCCTATCTAACCGTGATTCAAACCAGATTCAATAAAACGGAATTGAAAAAATACATTAAATAATTAATTTTTTAATACAAAAAACATTTTTAAGATTACAAACCATGATTCCAAACCAGAGTGCACTACATGTCATCAACAAAATACATAAGCAATGAGGCTCTAAATGGCCTCTAAAGTGAAAAAACAATGCTACAACTCAAGCTGCTAGGCCACTAGCCTATTACAAATGAGTGATCAATATGATCACTCATCAAACTCAGGCTTCCACATTAACTTGATTGCTTGATAATAACCCATTGAGTTTCCCTATAATAACATCTTTTTATAATAACTCATCGATTTTCCCTATAATAAAATTTTGCTAAGGCCATGACAAAGGAGTTCAACAATCAACACCACAAACCCTGGGGTACATATAGGGCTTGGTGCTCTCGATTAAATTTCAATAACATACCCTCGTACGTAATATAATCTAATGAAATGCCACGATCCCATTGATCCTGAAATCCTGAAAACTGTTAAGTCTGCTGAATTTTGAATGGGATATGAAATTCTATTTTCTCCATATGAAGTCCGATGAGGTTGGAACCACTCTCAAACAACCTAAGTCATTTAATGGCCATTTCATTACCATTAGGAAGCATCTAAAAAGTGTCAGGGAGCATCAAGGGAGCACCTTGCGAGTGGACAATTTAGACTTGCCATCCCTCTCACCAATAGGAAATCTTTTGCTTCAGAATTACAAAACCAATGCATACTTGTTCTAAGGTGGCCAGTTTTTTTACAAACCCGTCCATTTAGGACAGGTTAGGTACCAAAACCAGCCAGTTTGGTACCTAACTGGTTCTAACCGGCCATGAATCAGGTTTATTGCTCCAGTTAGCAAGCTTGGGCATCTGACCGGCCAGTTTGGCCAATTTCCAATTTAACCCAATCGCTTTTAAAATATGATATGGAGACTGAAGGTCCTGTTATTCAAAAAGTGGTTTATATGTTTGATCCAAGGCCATAAGCTACTACTAAGTAGGCAATTTGGGTGAGGTTGCTAGGTCTTTCCCTAAATGTCTGGTCTGATAAGATTTTAAGTGCTATAGGGGGCACTTTGGCAAGGACTATTCACATTGATGCGCCTTCCAACATAATCCATACAGGCCGTAGCATGTATTCTGCTGGAATTAGACATAAAAGACAAGTTGCTAGAATGTATCGAGATTGAAATGGAGATGATAAATGACAAACAAATTGTGAATTAAGTCAAAATACCATTGTGATGTGCTAGCTGTCATGTGTATGGGCACATTTTGAAGATTATGTGGCAAACCTTCACACAAAAAGTATGGAAGAAAAATGCAAATCAGAAAAATAGTGAGGGAAGGTTATGGGAAATCCAAGTTCAAAGAAAGTGGAAATAATAGGAAGTCTGCATGCAAGTGGTTTGAAACCAAATAAAGCTTTGACTAACCAGGGAATGGAATTGACCGAGGCAAAACTTTTCACAATCTCAAAAGTTTCAAGTAATGGAATTAGAAGACTTCTCCATGAAGGGATGTGAACAGAGGAATTTCATGTAAGAACCAGAGGAAGAGATGTTATATCAGTAAGTCAATTCCTCACAGAATGTTTCCTAGACATTCAAAAAATGACTTTTGATTTTAAGGATAAAGGAATTTGACCATTCCCTGTGGAAGCTGGTAGAAATTTAGGGAAGAGGATATAGAAAGGGGTCTGAGAACGGATCCAGTAAGGGACCCTATTACAAATTCTCTGAGAAGAAAACCATTCCTTCAAAATGGCCAAAAAAAAGCATTGAAAGGAATTCAACAAGGGAAATAAAAATAAATTAAAGGGGTCATTAGAGCAGGACAAACTCCAACTAGTCTGAAGTAACTATATGCATAGAATTTTAGTTCCTGAGATGGGGAAAAAGATATCTGTGATTGATTATTATGGACCATACAAAAAAGGAAGCCTTTTCGGGAGGGTTCCTTGTTCATTTTTAGTTAACGATGGTATGTTCTATGCTTAGAGCAATTTACTTCAATCTTTCAATTTCCTGTTTAGCAATCACTTTAACATAGACAGTAAATGCTGATAAAACATAAACAAATAACCAGAAGACAAGCCAAGACAAGAGGACACAATAATTTGGTGGATGCCATAGGAAAACCCCAATGTGGGGAAACCCTTTGATCAAATCTTCTTATTATTTTTCAAATTCAGCAGAGAGAAAATACAATTTACAGCAGTCAACAGGATGCCCTAGCCAGCAAAGTCAACGCTGGTCAAACCAGCAATGTTCCTCCCTAATGGATCTCGGTCGAACCCAGTCAAACTCGGCCTCATTCAATGTCAGCCCAAAACAGTCCTGAAATTCTCGGTCAAACCTGGTCAACGAACTGGTCAAATCTGCGGTCAAACAGTACAGATTTCCTCAGATTTCGTGCCACCAAACTCAGCCTCCAAAAATTGAATTCTGTCCCAAAAATCGAAGACAAAGAATGAGAGTTGACCTAAGGTCAACGCTGGTCAACACTGTTGCAGAAGCCCTTTCACACCTGTGGAGGAGAGAGAATGTCTTCTAGACACTGTACGAACCAATGAGAAGCAGAGAGAAAGTGAGATGAGATGATGTCCAAATGAGGGTTGAGTCTCTCCTTTTTATATCCATTAGTGAGGGGTGGTGACACATCTTTTGGGGCTTATGAGCCTACATAATTCTGGCTGACCTTGACAATTTGCACATGTGTGAGAAATAAATTCAAATTCCAACTTCTGCTTATCCAAACAAGATGATCTTTAAGATCAATCTTGCACCTCTTCAAAAGAGAATCCAACAAAAATATCATCTCCATCATAACAGCAGTGCAAAGTGTAGTTGGCCCTAGTTGCCAATTTTTACACTCCCTCTCAACTAGGGAGAACTCCACCCGTCAATCCATCTGTTAACCTGTGCAATCCTGTCATCCTATACCATCATGTACATTCCTGTCATCTTGTGTCATCATGTTGTCCCTGTACTTTTCCAGCACTGCTCTGTTGAATCATGAAGAAATAATGAAGAAGATTTGATCGAGAGTGAGTCACAAGACCTTGCCACTCTCCACTGACCGGAAGTCAGTTTTATAGGTAAAAACCTCAACCAGACTTGATCCCAAATAAAGGTGTTAAACACAACCCATCCTAGACATAGAGAGTACGGCAATACACAATGCGTCCATCAGTAATGCTATGGTCTATATCCTCATTTCCCAACTCATTGGCCAAATGAGATGTACTACCCATGAGTCCCGGACTACATTGGTAGGATGTATGTGGGGCATATATCAAGAGAGGGTGAACCACCTCAATATCATAACGGTGGGGAAATATCACACCAACAAGGTAAGGTGAACCTAGTCGTGTGGTTGCTTATAGCTCCATGAAGCTATCCCCAAGCCCCCTGGAGCTCCCAAAGCTCAAAGTCCAACTCAAGTGAGACCCTCAAAAGAAGGTATGTCCATGATTCCAAGCTTTTCACGGAAGGTTAAGAATTTGACCTTCCCCAGGGACTCCGTGAGAATATCTACGATATGCCCATTAGTCCCAATGCGATGGACCCTTACGATGCCTTACTGTACCATATCCCAGATAAAGTGGTACCTGATATCAATATGCTTGGAGCGATCGTGGAACACAGGATTGTCTGAAAGTCGAATCCCACTTTGGTTGTCGCAATGGATCACGGTGGTATCCAGCACATGCCCAAACAGCTCACTGAAGAGCTTCCTCAACAAAACAGTTTCACAACAGGCCATACTTGCGCAATGTATTCAGCCTCGGCAGTGCTCAAAGCAACTGATTTATGCTTCCTACTCATCCAGGAGATCGAAGCAGAACCTAGAGTGAAGCAAAATCCAGATGTGCGCTAACGATCCACCACACTGCTTGCCGAGTCAGCATCAGTATATCCATGGAGCCTCATACTCTCGACAGTGTATCTCAGTCCATGGTTGATTGCACCCCGAATATATCTCAAGAGATTCTTCGCACCAATCCAGTGAATGTGATGAGGCTCGACCATATATTGACTCAATGTGTTCACTGCAAAACATATGTTCGCACGTGAGTTCACTAAGAACATCATGGCCACTATGAGTTGACGATACTCTGTAGGATTTCCCAAATCCGGCCCAGCAACACTTCCACACAACTTCTTAAAGTTGAGTTCCATCGGAGTAGTCACGGACTTGCAGTCCACCATCCCAAATCTTTCCAACAACTTCACAATATATTTTCCTTGAGAAAGGAAAATCTCACCTTGCTTTTGCCAAACCTCCAAGCCTAGGAAGTAGTGCATCAACCCTAGGTCCTTCATTTCGAACTCAGAAGCCAGCTCCCTCTTACATTGATGAACGAGAGGGTCTACACCTGTCAGGAAGAGATCATCTAGATAGAGAACCAGAATGAGAGGCTTGTCATTATCAACCTTGAAGTAAAGGTTTGGATCAGCTTCACTTCGAGTAAAGCCCATCTTCATCAAGTAGCTATCGATACTCTCATACCAAGCCATGGGGGCATGCTTCAACCATAGAAGGATTTCTTCAGCCTGCATGCATGTGTATCTTTATCTCGAACTTCGAACCCCAAAGGTTGTTCCACATAGACCTCTTCCTTGATCAAACCATGTAAGAAGGCAGTCTTGACATCCATCTGATGTAGACTCCATCCTTGCGATGCAGCAAGGGCAATGATCGAACAGATGGTGGTATAGCGAGCAACAGGTACAAATATTTCATCATAATCTATACCTTCTTTCTGCGAGAAGCCTCAGGCGACAAATCTAGCCTCGTATTTTTCAGCACTTCCATCGCCTCCATGCTTGATCTTGTAGAGCCATTTCGAAGTGACAATAGATTTGTCATTCGGTCTAGAAACCACATCCCAAACATCATTTCATAATCGATTCATATTTTTCGTTCATTGCATCCTTCCAAACTTGGTGCTTTACAGCTTCTTCAAACGTTACCGGCTCAGATTGTACAATCATGCTCATGGCTACTAAGTACCCTTGGTACCTATTCGGCTTCTTACTTTCACAGAATGTTCCTCTTGGAGCAATATGTCTCTCGGCATCTTCGAGAGTGTCTCTAAGCCATGAGGGTCTTATTTTCTTTGAAGAAGGTGGATCTATAGGATCCATCGGACCTTCAACATCAGGCATATGTTCATCCTTCGGTTCTTCATACTCTCCTTCTTCTTCTTCTTCTTTATCTTCCTTTGAGATAGGCAGATCTCTAACCTCCCTAAGGGCAGTATCTTCGTCGAAGGTGACATCATGACATATCTCCACTTCTCTTTGACCAGGCACATAGATTCTATATGCCTTCGAAGTTTCATTGTAGCCCACAAACACTCCCTTCTTTCTAGAAGCATCCAATTTGCTCCTCTTTTCTTTCGACACATAAAATTATACGGGACTTCCAAAAATTCTAAAATCAGAAACATCAGGTTTCTAACCAGTGAAGATTTCTTCGGGAGTTTTGGAGTCCAATGCTTGATGTGGGCGTCTATTTTGAACATACACAACAGTGTTAGCAGCTTCTTCCCATAGGATCTTCGGAAGACCTTGGTCATGAAGCATGGCACGAGCAGCTTCAAGAATGGTTTGATTCTTTCTTTCAGCAACTTCATTTTGTTCGGGAGTATACGTAGTAGTTGTCTCCATCTTAATGCCATCTTCCCTACAATAGTCATTGAACTCATTCGACTCATATTCGGCTCCATTATCGGTCCTCAAGATTTTGATCTTCTTCCGTGTTTGATTTTCAACCAAGGCCTTAAATGTGGAACCATTTGAATACTTCGTCCTTTTTCTTCAAGAAGTATATCCAAGTCTTACGGGAGAAGTCATCTATGAAAGTGACATAATATAAGCATCCTCCCAAGGATGTTATGGGCAACATCCCAGATAGATCAAAATGAATCGATTGTTCAACATCAGTAGTCTTGGAGTTACTTGAGAGGAATGGTCCCCTTGTATGCTTTCCTTCGGCACAACCCTGATATACACCTTCATGATCATCTTTGAAATCAGGCATACCCGTGACCACCTTCCTTGCTTTGGGAAGGGCTTTACAATGAAGGTGTGCAAACCTCTGGCGTCATAGCTTGGATTAAAGAGTTGTGTTACATGTCATGTCTCCCAACGAACTTCCTCCAACTTGATAGAGTGTATCAACCATGAAACCAAGAGTGAATGCTTCTTTGAAATTCCTCTTCCAAATGCGTAACTTTCCATTAATGAATGCCACCTTGAATCCTTTGTCTTCCATTACTGAGATATACACTAGATTCTTCTTCAAGTCAAGTACATACAACACATCTTGCAAACGAAGGACTTGACCTTGATTTAGATGAAGGGTCACAGTCCCTGTCCCTTTCACGGGATAGGTGACATTGTCTCCAAGGATAATTTCCAAGTTAGTATCCTTTTCAATCATATTAGAGGGGGCCTCTTTGAAGTGCCTTGAGGCACCACTATCAATCAACCAATTATCCAGGGTGTCGAGAGGAGATGTAGCAGAGAGGGTAGATATAAGAATATATTCATTTTTCTTGTTATCAACAACATTAGATTCATCATACCTGGAGTTCCTTGACCTCTTGAAAGGTTGACCATCACTATTTACATTTGGATCAGAGGGAACCTTTCTCTTTCCTTTCTTGTTGAACCGGTTGTTCCTTTGATTTCAATTTCACCTGAAGTTGTTATTATTGTAGTCATCATCTCGAGGTGAGTCCTTTTCATTGGGACACTCTCTAGCATCGTGACCAAACATGTTACAATTGTGACATCTACCTTTCCTTCCTTTGGGTCTCGCTCTTCCTTAACCTTGATTTCTCGGACCAGCATTATTCTTCTTCTTTGCATGAGCGATGAAGGCAGTAGGTTCACTTCCATTTCCATTTGAGGGTTTCTCTCTCCATCATCCTTGTCTCCTCTTGAGTGCATCACGTCAACAATTCAACAAAATCAGGAATTATATTATTATTGAGAATAGTGGTATTGAATACATACCGTGCTTGGGGAAGACCTCCAAGAGCAATGAGGGTGAGCTCTCGATCAACTATGACCTCTCCAATTGATAAGAGATCATTATTGATTTCGGTGATCCTCGTGAAGTAGGATTGGATGGACTCTCCCTTATCCATCTTGATGTCCTTCAACTTGTTCTTCAAGAAGAGAATTTGATTAGCATTGCTAGCCCTGAACATGCTAACCAACTTATCATACATCTCCTTAGATGTGCCCAGCTCGGAGATATAAGCAACTAAGTGCTTGTGAATAGAATCCCTGATGATCTTCTTCGCCTTGTTTTCCCCTTTCTTGTACTTTGTTTTAGTGGCAGTCAGTGCATTTAATGGAGGCTCAGTGATCTTTCCATGCACGTAATCCATAACATCTTATTCCGCCAATGTGAAATCCAAGGACATTTTCCAAGCATGATAATCAGACTTATCATTGAGATTGTCATCAGATTTGAAGTATGATGAGGAAGCCATTGACCCTTGTCCTTGTCTAATCAACTTTCAGTGATTGCTCTTCTCACTCTTGCTTGGGTTTGTCTTCACCTCAGCTTTGATACCATGTTAATTTTTAGTTAACGATGGTATGTTCTATGCTTAGAGCAATTTAGTTCAATCTTTCAATTTCCTGTTTAGCAATCACTTTAACATAGACAGTAAATGCTAATAGAACATAAACAAATAACCAGAAGACAAGCCAAGACAATAGGACACAATAATTATTTTTCAAATTCAATTGAGAGAGAAAGTGCAATTTACAACAATCAACAGGATGCCCTAGCCAGCAAAGTCAACACTGGCCAAACAAGCAATATTCCTCCCCAATGGAGCTCAGTCGAACCCAGTCAAACTCGACCTCAAAGAACTATCAAAGTCAACCCAAAACAGTCCTAAAATTCTCAGTCAAACCTGGTCATCCAAATGGTCAAATCTGTGGTCAATGCTACAATCAAACAGTCTAGATTTCCTCGGATTTCGTGCCACCAAACTCGGCCTTGAAAAATAGAGTGAGAGTTGACCCAAGGTCAATCCTATTGCAAAAGCCCTAAAACAGTCTGAAAATTGTTGTTGCCTTTTCACACGTGCAGAGGAGAGAGAATGTCTTCTAGAGGCTATACGAACCAATGAGGAGGAGAGACAATGTGAGATGAGATGATGTCCAAATGAGGTTTGAGTCTCTCCTTTTTATATCCATCAGTCAGGGTGGAGACACATCTTTTGGGGCTTATGAGCCTACATAATTATGGCCGACCTTGGCAACTTGCAGATGTGTGAGAAATAAATTCAAAATCCAACTTCTGCTCATCCAAACAAGATGATCCTTAGATCAATAATGCACCTCTCTGAAAGAGGAATCCATCAAAAATATCATCTCCATCATATGAGTAGCGCAAAGTGGAGTTTTACCCTAGTTGCCAATTTTAACATTTCTTCACTCCGAGTTGTATCAAGAGTAAGAGGCTTATCATTGGCAGAGAATTAAATTTTACTCTAAATAGATAAGGGCAAATTTCTTCCGGTATAAGATATATATAGTTTGTGTGTATGTGGAACCTATAAAAAGTGTACCTACTTGAACAAACAATAGAATAAGTGAAGTTGGAGTATCAACAAGGCTTCGTATCTTCTCAAAGTCTAAAAACGTATTGATGGAATCATGTGGGGTTAGATCCTGGGTGGAAATTGTAGGTGGCTCAAACCAACTGCCCATTCTAACAAAAATAGAGAAGCAACACTTGAAGCAAGGAAGTCTTTTCAAATTTAAGCCTACTTGACTAGAGGATGACAAATGTTCAAAATTGGTAGAACATGAAGGATTTGTGTTTGATGAAACTTCAAGGGATTCAGTGAGCTATAAATTTCTAAAAGTATCCATTAAATTCAAAATTTGGATAAGTACTTAAAAGAGCTCAAATGCAGATAGTGGAACTCTTTGAGCAGAATGTGGATGTAGTTTTCAACTTAGTGAAGAAATTAAAGTTACTAGCTTTGAAAGTTCTAATAAAAAGTTGCTAGATTAGAGAGAAGTAAAAAGGAGAATGACGAGTGGAGCAATCTAGTAAACAAAAGTCAAAAATTGATTTGCCAAATCACAATCAAAACAACCCTGACAAATCTGCAGTCAAATTCAAGCCTAACCAGAAAATCAAAGATGGTCCACGCAGCAGCAAATCTTCCTTTTTGGAGCTCAGTCATACCTAGTCAAATTCAACCTAATAAGGTGGTCAAAGTCCGCCCAAAATAGTCCTCAAAACTGTGGTCAAACTTGATCAACTTAGTGAAGAAATTCAAGTTACAAGCTTTAAAAGTTCTAAGAAAAGGTTGCTAGATTAGAGAGAAGCAAAAAGGAGAATGAAGAGTGGAGCAATCCAATTTGTTAATTTTAGTTAACAATGATAATTTATATGCTTAGCACAATTACTTCAAAGTCCTTTTAGCAACTCGATGACAATTTCCAATTTAGTTTTCAATAGCAATCACATAAACCATAAATCACATTGACAATCTGTAGATAGAACATAAAATAAAATGTAGAAGACAAGCCAAGACAAGAGGACACCAAATTTGGCGGATGCCAAAGAAAAACCCCAATGTGGGGAAAACCCTTTGATCAATCTTCTTATTATTATATCAAATGTTCAGCAGAGAGAGAGAGAGTACAAAAGTCGAAAATTGCCTTGCCAAATCACAGTCAAAACAACCCTAACAAATCTGCAGTCAAATTCAGCCCTAACCAAAAAGTCAAAGATGGTCAACGCAGCAAAAAATCTTCCTTTTTGGAGCTCGATTATACTTAGTCAAACACAACCTAATAAGGTGGTCAAAGTCAGCCCAAGCAGGTCCTCAAAGCGCTGGGTCAGAAACTTGGTCAACTCTTGTAGTCAAGAGTTTTGTGGTCAAAGTGCCCAAAAATTCTTAGTTCTGTTGTGCCAAATTGGTATTTTTGCCTTAAAGCAGGTACAATATATATTATTAATGATGAAAGATGAGATGATTACAATGAGGGATCGCCTAGGCTTTAAATAGCCTCAAGGTGTCCCTTGGTGAAGAGGCATGATCTTTGATCATGCCCTTTCAGTTAATAAAACTTAATATAACTATATCTAACTAATAATTAATAAAATATTCATAACATTGCCCCTCTTAAAGATGCTTTGTCCTCAAAGCATATGTAATCGATGGACAACGTTGACGAATGTCTGGTTTTCTCAAGCGATGAGCTCTTGCTTCCCATATTTTAAAAAGATCGTAGAGCATCTTCTCGAAATCCATCGGTGGGTGATGTGGATAGTGAAAAGATCTGATATCGACAGAGTTGGATACTGTCTTGACTTCTATTGGATGTTTGATTTTCCTATTGGAAGACACTTTTATGGGTAGATCTTGGAATACTTTTTCATGTTTCCCAGTTATTCCTTGTTCTTCTGGTGATTTTTTGTGATTCCTTTTTGGATTTAGAGGTAAGTTACCAACAATTATTGTCTGATGTAACTTCTCCTCATCATCACATGCTTCATTCTTAACAACCATATCTGCTTCATCACCGAAGGCCTCAACAGCTTCTGTCGTTATATCAGTGGCTTCACATGTGTTTGTCGCTTCACATGTTTCGTTCAATTCTGGGGATGGAACATTTTGTTGCTTACAAACATCTGTATCTTCATGATGATGTGGGAAATCAGTTTTTCCCTGATGCTCTTCTGAGTTCCCTGAATCTGCGGAATTGTTTTGGTGATTTTGTTCCATGTTAGGAGATATTGGGGATTGTGTCTGACTTAACTTATCTATTTTATCATTTAGCTTACTGTAGAGTTCTGTCATATTGTTCATGATCGCATTAAATTTCTGCAATATTTTGTTCTCTTTGTCCTTAGTCTCCATTTGTTTTAGCCATATTTGTCTTTTTATCTGATCAATCGTCATCATTGATAAAGACATATTGATATTTTTCTGCCAAATTTTCCTCTTTTTCTTTAAAATTAATTAATTAATATTTAATTAATTAATTTTTTTTTTGAATTAATTAATTAATTAATTAATAATAAATTTTTTTTTAAACTATATAATTATTATATATATATAATTTTTAATTAAAAATTATATAATATATATAATTTAATTATATAATTATTATATATATATATATATAATTGTTAAATGGAAATTATATAATATATAAATAAACTATATAATTATAATATATATATATATAATGATCAATTAAATTATATAATATATATTTTATATATAATTAAAAAAATCGTGTTTTTTTTTAAAACGATGTGCCCGTTCACCTGTTGACCGGCTGTTCAAAATCGACACAGTTTCGATTTTATTTTTTGACACGAAAAAAAAATTGGCCGGTGCTTGTCGGGTGGAGACACGGTGAACACTGTGAGACTGTTGACGTGAAACCCCTTTGGCAATTGTGCGGCTGACCACTGTGTGAACCCGTCAACGACTTGAATTTGTTCCCGTGTAATAGTCAACAAAAAATCGTTTTTAGAATGTGCCGTTCCTAATTTTTTTTAAACGCTGTATTTTTTTAAACGCTGTAATACCCGTCCGAATTTTTTTTTAAACGCTGTATTTTTTTAAACGCTGTAATACCCGTCCGATTTTTTTTTAAACGCTGTATTGTATATATTTTTTAAAACGATGTGTCGTATCGTTTACGCTGTATTGAATCACGGTTTAATGCCGTATCGTTTAAAATTAGACGATTACAGTTAATACGAAGCACCGGTAAGTGGAAATCGGGGTTTTAAAAATGTGCCGTTCGATTTTAAATGACACACTGTTTCCGAATTAAACGTTGCCAAGTCGATGTATATTCGCTGCCGTTTATTGCTGATGTATATTTGATGTCACCAACCGTCCGTGAAACCTGTTAATAATCTCACAGAGATCGATATTGGTAATTGGCGGAAGTGTAACAGCGCCGGCAGCTCCCAATGGACAGCACCCGTTTGCGAATTTTGACGCCTTTCTATTTGATTAATTGCTGTGGCACCGGTTTGCGGCAGCCCTGACGTGGACCAGCGCCTGTGGACGAGACGTGGACAGCACCCGACTGTCACACTCGTTTCTTTTTGTTTACAAACTCGATTAATAAAAAAAACTCGTCACCTCGTTTTTTTAAAAAAAACTGGATTGCTTTAAAAAAACCTGCGAACTTGTTCGATAGCTTTATTTGTATATGTGTAGTGTATATGTGTGTATTTTGCGTTGACTGTTTTTCTTTCTTTGCTCTCTTTCTTATACTGAATGAGTGACCCCCTTTTTTTTTTTTTTTTTGCAGTCACTTAATACAAAGCAATGTAGTAGCTTGAAAAGTTAAAAACAGGCCAACGAAACGGGGAATTACTACCCACAAGCACTACTACCAACGAAACGCTGCAAATTTTTTTTTAAACTAATACAGCACTGATAAAATCTGCAATCTGGAATTGCAGTTCTGGAATTCTGTAATTCCTGGGTGATCACACAGATCCCGAAGAGCGATGGCTCCGATACCAATGGAGTGTAAAAAACTCTGGTAAAACTTGATAAATATATATTATTAATGATGAAAGATGAGATGATTACAATGAGGGATCGCCTAGGCTTTAAATAGCCTCAAGGTGTCCCTTGGTGAAGAGGCATGATCTTTGATCATGCCCTTTCAGTTAATAAAACCTAATATAACTATATCTAACTAATAATTAATAAAATATTCATAACAGTGCCAAATTGAACGGCTTGCCAAAAACGAAGTTTTCCCACAAATATTTGTAGTCAAAGGATGAGTCAAAGTGCTCGATCAATGTTGGCCAAACTCCTGCTACAAGTCCGGAAATTCATCCCTGCAATTTGCCGTAAATTCGTCCTTTTGCCACACATGTGAGAGAGAGAAGATCTACCCAATAGCTGTATGAACCAATGAGAGGAGGAGAGAGAAGAAATGTGTATGATGATGATGCCAAATGAGGTGACAAAGCACTTGAATCTATACAAGTCATTGAGGGTGAAGAGTCACGTCCATTGGGCTTCATGAACCTACATGATGATGTGGCCAACATCAACAATTTGCACATGTGTGGGCATAAATTAAAAACCACACTTCTGCTTGTCCAAATTGGATGATCTTTATATCAATTTTGGTCCACTTGAAATGAGGAATTTAATGCAATCATCATCTCCATCAAATGAGTTGTCCCAAAGTGGAATTTGGCCCTAGTTGCCAATTTTAACACTCCTTCTCAACTAGGGAGACTAACACCTGTCAATCCATCTATCATCATCGATCATCATGCCATCATATCGTCATGAATCATCTTTGAATCTCGTCTCAACTCTGTTGAACAATGATGTAATAATGAAGAAGAATTGATCGAGAGTGAGTCACACGACCTTGCCACTCTCGACGAACAAAAGTCAGTCTAGGGGTAAAACCCCAATCAGATTTGATCCTAAATGATCCAGATATTGAATACCATGCATCCTAGACATAGGGAGTACGATAGTGCATGATGTGTCCATCTATAGTACTATGGTCCCTATCCACTTTTCCCAAATCATTGGCCAAATGATAGGTACTTCCCATGAGTCTCGAACTGCATGCGTAGGATGTATGTGGGCGCAAAGAAGGTGAACCGCTAATCCTGCTCATATGCCATAGGAGAAGGTGAACCACTCATCCCTTGCATATGTCAATCGTAGGGGAAGGTGAACCACTCACCCTACACACATGTCAACCATCATGGGGTATCACAAGGCAAGGTGAACCACTCACCCTCTACATAGTGCACCAATAGGGGAAGGTGAACCACTCACCCTAGGGTTGCTCATAGCTCCAAGAAGTACCCCAAGCCCCTAGGAGATCCCAGAGCTCAATGTTCAACTCAAGCAAGACCCTCATGGGAGGGTCTTTCCATGACTCCAAGTTTCTCTCGGAAGGCTAAGAATTCGACCTTCCCTAAGGGCTTCGTGAGGTTTTCTATGACTTTCTCACCAGTCCTGATGTGTTGGAGCTTTATTGTTGCTCATTGTACCATATCACAGATGAAGTGGTACCGGATATCAATGTGCTTGGAGCGGTCGTGGAAACCAAGATTCTCTGCAAGGCGAATACCACTCTGGTTGTCGTAGAAGATCAAGGTGGTATCCAGCACATGCTCAAATAGCTCACTAAAGAGCTCCTCAACCAAACAGTTTCACAGCAGGCCATACTAGTTGCAATGTATTTGGCCTTGGCGATGCTTAAAACAACTAATTTTTGCTTCCTGCTCATCCATGAAATCAAAGCTGACCCCAATGAGAAGCAACATTCTGATGTGCTCTTTCGATCCACCACACTGCCAACCTAGTCAGCGTCAGTATATCCATGTAGTCTCAAATTCCCGACAATGTATCTCAGTCCATAGTTGATTGTGCCATATAGATATCTTAGGAGATTCTTAGCAGCAATCCAATGTATGTGGTGAGACTCAACCATAAATTGACTCAATGTATTCACAGCGAAGCATATGTCAAGATGGGAGATTACCAAGAATATCAGAGCCCCCACAAGTTGTTTATATTCAGAAGGGTTTGCCAATTCGAGCCCAACAGCACTTCCACATAACTTCTTGAAGTTGAGTTCCATCAGAGTACACACAGACTTGCAATCCACCATCCTACATCTCTCGAGTAGCTTCACAATGTACTTTCCTTGAGAAAGGGAAATCTCATCTGGCTTTTGCCAGACCCCTAGGCCTACGAAATAGTGCATCAGTCCTAGGTCCTTCATCTCAAACTCAAAAGCCAACTCCCTCTTGCATTGATAAATGAGAGGGTCAACACCTGTCAGAAAGAGATCATCTACATAAAGGACCAAAATGAGAGGTGTGTCCTTTTCAACCTTGAAGTATAGGTTGGGATCAACATTGCTCCTTGTAAATCCTAGCTTCATAAGATAGCTATCAATCCTCTCATACCAAGCCCTAAGGGCTTGGTTTAACCCATAGAGGGCTTTCTTCAACCTACATACAAAATGAAAGGGTTTGCACTAGTCAGAAAGAGGGGCTTTCTTCAACTCCCTCTTGCATTGATAAATGAGAGGGTATGCACAGTCAAAAAGAGATCACCAACATAAAGGATTAAAATGAGAGGCATGTCCTTTTCAACCTTGAAGTATAGGTAAAGATCAACATAGCTCCTCCTAAATTCCAGCTTCAAAAATAATTGTCAATCCTCTCATACCAAGCCCTAGGGGCTTGCATCCATGTGTCCTTCGATCTTGTACTTCGAACCCCTGAGGTTGTTCCAAGTAGACTTCCACTTTAAACGAGCCATGCAAGAAAGCAATCTTAACGTGCATTTGATGTAGGCTCCATCCATGAGAGGCAGCAAGATCACCAATCGATCGCATAGTGGATATCGGGCGACCGGTGCAAATATCTCTTCATAGTCCACTCCTTCCTTTTGAGAGAAGGCTTGAGCAACGAACCTGGCCTTACATTTTTTAACACTCCCATCAGCTCCATGTTTAATTATGTATAGCCATTTTGAGGTGACTACATACTTGTAGATAGGTCTAGGCACCACATCCAAGACATCATTTTTCATGATAGATTCATATTCCTCATTCTTTGCATCCTTCCAGACTTGCTGCTTTACGGCTTCTTCGAACGTACATGGCTCAGATTGAACAATACTACTCATATTAACTAAGTACCTTTGATACATGTTCGTCTTCTTGCTTTCATGAAATGTCCCTCTTGAAGCAATATTTCTTTCAACATCTTCGAGAGTGTCTTTGAGCCACAAAGATCTTTTTCTTGAGGGAGAGGGGATCACCAAGAGGTGGATCAATGGCATCATCGGGCCTTCAACAAGAAGCATGGGCTCATCTGTCGGAGGTTCATCCTGCTTTTCTACAACATCATCATTATCCTTCCTTGGAATGGAGAGATCTCTGGCCTTCCCAAGGGCAGTGTCTTTATCGAAGGTGACATCATGGCTAACTTCAACATCTCTTTGTCTAGGCACATAGATTCTATATGCCTTTGAATTTTCACTATAGCCCACAAATATACCTTTCTTTCCAGATACTTCTAACTTGTTTCTTCTCTCTTTAGGCACATTAAATTACATCGGACAACCAAATATTCTAAAATGATGTTTGAGAAACATCAAGTTTCTTACCAATTAAAACTTCTTCGAGTGTCTTGAAATCCAGTGCTTGATGCGGGCTATTGTTTTGAACATATACGGCAGTGTTAGCGGCTTCTCCCCATAAGAACTTTGGTAGACCTTGATCATGGAGCATGGCACGAGTGGTTTCCATGATTGTTCAATTCTTTCTTTCAACAACTCCATTTTTCTCATGAGTGTAGGGAACAGTTGTCTCCCTCTTAATGCCAACCTCTTTCCAAAATTCATTGAATTCGTTTGATTGATATTTGGTTCCATTGTTGGTCCTCAATTTTGTATCTTCTTCCCTGTTTGATTTTCCACCAAGGCTTTGAAAGAACAGAAGCATTTGAACACTTCATCCTTCTTCTCCAAGAAATAGATCCATGTTTTGCGAGAGAAGTCATCCACAAAAATTGCATAGTATAAGTATCCTCCCAATGGTGTTGCAGGCAACATTCCAAATAGGTCAGAATGGACCAATTGAAGAATATCAATAGTTTGGCTTTCACTTGAAGGGAGTGGTGTCCCCTTATAAGCTTCCCAACTACGCATTCCCAACTGCACAACTCTATCAAACTCCTTCATGATTCATGTTGAACTCGGGCATACCGTTGACCATCTTCCTTACCCCAGGTAAGGCTTTGTAATTAAGGTGAGCAAATCATCGATGCCATAATTTAGATTGAAGAGAAGTATCGCAAGCCAAGGCTCCCAAAAGACTTCCTCCAACTTGATAGAGTCCTTCAAACCTAAATCTAAGTGTAAATGCATCTTTAGGGTTTCTTTGCCAAACATGTACCTTTCCATCAATGAATGTTACCTTTAAGGCTTTATCTTCCATCGCATAAATAGACACCAGGTTCTTCTTCAAATTGGGTACATACAATACTTCTTGAAGATGAATTGTTTGACCTTGATTCAAGTGAAGAGTGATAGTACCTATCCCTTTCACAGGATAGATGGCAATATTTCCATGTATGATCTCCAAATTAGTCTTCTTTTCCACCAAATTTGAGAGGGTCTCCTTGTACCCAGTGAAGTGCCTCGAGGCTCCACTATCAATCAACCAATGATCCAAAATATTCAAAGGAGAGGCAATACATAGAGCGGAAATAAGATAAAACTCCTTTTTCTACAACATTACTTTCCTCATACCTGGAATTTCTAGTCCTTTTGGGAGGTCGACCATACCATATTGAGCATTGGGAGCATTCCTCTTTCTTTTATTGTTGAACCTGTTGTTTCTTTGATTTCCATTGCCTTTGTAATTGTTGTTGTTGTCCTCATCCCTTGGAGAATCCTTCTTGTGCCAAACTTGTTACAGTTGTAGCAACTTCCTTTCCTTCTTTGAATCCCTGCTTGAACCCTTGACCCTATTTTCTTGGACCAGCATTATTTTTCTTCTTTGCATGAGTGGAGAAAGCAGTAGGTTCATTTCCATTTGAGGGCTTGTCTCTCTCCATCATCCTTGTCTCCTCTTGAGTGCATCTAGCCAATAATTCATCGAAACTAAGAATCTTGTCATTGTTGAGAATGGTGGTGTTAAATACATCCCATGCTCTTGAAAGGCCTCCAAGTGCAATGAGAGTGAACTCCCTATAAGCGATAACTTCTCCAATAGATATAAGATCATTCTTGATTTGTGTTATTCTCATGAAGTAGGATTGGATAGACTCCCCCTTGTGCATCTTGATATCCTTCAACTTGTTCTTGAGAAAGAGGATTTGCTTTGCATTGTTTACTTTGAACATCCCAATCAGCATATCATTCATCTCCTTAGATGTTCCCAAATCAGAAATATACGCAACCAAATGCTTTTGAATAGTCTATGATAATTCTCTTAGCTTCGACCTCACCGTTCTTATACTTCGTCTTTGCAGTAGTAGGTGCATTTGAAGTAGGCTCCACCACTCTTCCCTGCACATAGTCCATTGCATCATGCTCTTCCAAAGTCATCTTCCATTCAAGAAGTCAAATTTTCCCTTGAGCTTATCCTCAAATTTGAAGTAAGATGAAGTAGCCATTGAGGCTAGTCCAATGATCTTGTCTAATAGATCTCCCTTAGTGATTGATTTTCTCTCTCTTGCTTGGGATTTGTCTTCACCTACGCTGTGATACCATGTTAATTTTAGTTAACAAAAGGTATGTTCTATGCCTAGTACAATTACTTCAATGTCCTTTTAGTAAGCCAATGATAATTTCCAATTTAGTTTTCAATAGCAATCACATAAACCATAAATCACATTGACAATAATTGTAGATAGAACATAAAATAAAATGCAGAAGACAACCAAGACAAGAGGACGCCAACTTTGGCGAATGCCAAGGAAAAATCCAAATATGGGGAAAACCATTTGATCAAATCTTCTTATTATTATATCAAATGTTCAATGGAGAGAGAGTACAAAAGTCAAAATTTGACTTGCCCAATCACAGTCAAAATAGCCCTTACAAATCTGCAGTCAACTACAGTCAAATTCAACCCTAACCAAAAAGTCAAAGATGGTCAACGCAGCATCAAATATTCTTTTTTGGAGCTTGGTCATACCCAATCAAACTTGGCATGACAAGGTGATCAAACTCAACCCAAAACAGTTCTAAAAATTGTGGTCAAACTTAGACAACTTTGTGGTCAAGTCTGTGATCAACCCTTTGGTCAAAGTCCCCAAAAATTCTCGGTTCCTGTGCAAAACTGTATGGCCTGCCAAAAACCAAATTTTTACCACAAAAATCACGGTGAAAGGATGAGTCAAATTGCTCGGTCAATGCTAGTCAAAATCCTACAACAGTCCAGAAATTCAGCCCTGCAATTTGCTGAAAATTCGTCCTTTTGCCACACGTGTGAGCGAGAGAAGATCTACCCAATAGTTGTACGAACCAATGAGAGAAGGAGAGAGAATAAATATGTGAGATGATGATGCCAAATGAGGTGAGGGCACTTGTATTTACACAAGTCGTTGAGGGTGAAGAGTCACGTCCATTGGGCTTCATAAGCCTACATTATGATGTGGTCGACCTGAACATTGCACATTTGTGGGCATAAAATCAAAAACACACTTCTGCTTGTCCAAATTGGATCATCTTTATATCGATTTTGGTCCTCTTGAAAAGAGGAATTTGATGCAATCATCATCTCCATCAAATGAGTTGTCCCAAGGTGGAATTCGGCCCTAGTTGCCAATTTTAACATAGTTGAATAAGTAGAATGAAAACACAATTATTTTATAATTATGAAAAGCCCAAAAATAGAACAACTGCTATCTATGAAATGGAGAAGCCAAATGGAAATTAAGCTAGAAAGTTTCATGAAATAGCTGATATGGGTGTCTCCTATTTTTCACTCTACATATACAAACTTAATGGTGCTAATATTGTTGAAATTTTGAACCTCATTACTTTTTTACAAGGTTTACAACTGAGGAAGCAAACCAAACACTGATGGAAGAAGTCTCAAACAAGGAGTTAAAGACTATTTTAGCATCTTTCAAAAGAAGCAAAAGCCCTAGACCAGAGGGTTGGCCAGTAGAATTCCTCGATGGGCTTTATGACTTATTGGAAGAGGGTCTTGTTAGGGTAATTGAAGAGTCATGCAGTTTAGGGAAAGTTCTAAAAGTTTCAATACTACCATTTCAGCTCTTATAGCGGGAAATGGATAAGCCAAAAACTTTTTAAGAGCTAGAGTCGATCTCCTTATGCAACTATATCTATAAAAATATGTCAAATCTTAGAAGTAAAGTTCAAAAAATGAATCAGAAGCTTTCTGTCCAAAACAATATGGATTTCTGGTTGGAAGACAAATACATGATGCTATTTGAGCAGCTACAGAATCAGCAATAGTCATCAAGTTCGATATCTCAAAAGATGATAGAGAAATACTGCAAGTTGGCTCTATATCAAACTAATGCTTCTCCATGTCGATTTCAGTCTTCCTTGTGTTAAAATCGATCACTAATTTTTTTACTTCAGCGTCTTTCTAGTGAAGAATGTAACTAGTGTCGGTCTTCATAATTGTACTTGAGTCATAATGAAGTGTATTTATCAAAAGAAAGAAAGAAAAAAAATATTATTAAATAAATTGGCTTATTAAAGCATGGGCCTCATGCATGGGTCAATTGTTTTTAGGTAAAGGGCTCCATTGAAGACCTCTAGGATTTATGTCAAGTATCCTTGTTCATGTCATATTGAAAAAAACCCTTCTTGGGAATTATTTGTCAAAGAAGAAATTTATTTTATTGTAAAAAAATTATTTTATTGTAAAATAGGTCAATTAGGCCTCCTCCACCAAGTTGGCCTCAACAAAGGAATTCGACCTCACAAACTCACTATATATTGGAGCAACTCAACTCATTTGAAGACACGTCTCTCACAAGTTCCAATTGCAATCGCTGGGAGCAAAAAAAGTGCAAAGTTGATGAAGGAAGCTAGAATCAAAGTTTTTGGGTATCTCTCTCTCTCTCATGTGCAACAAAATTCTAAAGTTTCCTCGAAGCTGGGAAACTGCATCGAAGCTGTGAAGCTACATTGAAGTTGGTAAACTGCATCGAAGCTGGGAAACTGCATCGAAGCTAGGAAGCTGTTGGAAGGGCTGAAATTTTGCAATTTCTTGGGAGGCCGAAATTCTGGTAAAGTTGGGCCGAAATTTCTGGGTTGAAGTTGTTGGACAAGAAGAGACTATTGAAGGTTGTTGCATATCATTGAAAGGGTGACTTGGCTGAGGAGGAAAGTTTGTTAAGGTCTCGGTTGTCTCACTGTCATATGAATTTATTGAAGTTAGAGTTCATGAATGGGTTTTCCCCTATATAGGGGTTTTGCCCTGGCTTTGCGCCTACATCTAGTGCCCTTGATCTTTGTGTTTTGGTTTTGATAATTACTTGATGAACTAAGATAAAAGAACATAAGAAAGATAATAATAACTCAAAGAAATCACAATTAATTATCAAAAAAGATAAAATCTTTCTGCCTTTCCAATTTTCTAACATGGTATCAGAGCTAAGGTGAAGAAGGAAGAAAAAGGCAAAAGATCTATTAAAGGGATCATAAAAGGGGATAAGAATACTATCTACAAAAACAAACTAGAAGGAGCCTCCAACTACAAGGCATGGAAAAAGAGGATAGATCTCATCCTTCAAAAGAATAAAGTTTTGAATCTAGCTCGAGGAAATGTCAAGAATCCTACAAATGAATCGAGTGAAGCAGACAAAGAAAAGAAAAGTTCAGAGAAACCGAAATATTGGCCATGAATCTAATTAAGGATGGAATAAAGGACAACATCATTCCATATATATCCAACATAGATTTCTCTCAATAAATGTATGAGGCTCTATCCAAATTATTCACAAATAAGAACATTGTTCAAATTGCAAGCCTCAAGAATGACTTAAGAACTATGAAGACGACAAAAGACGATATAGTGGCATCCTTCTTTATAACGATATCTAGAATTAGAGATGAACTCTGGGCAATAGATGAAATTGTACCAGAAAAAGAGCTTGTGATTACTTCCATTATAGCACTACCAACATCATGGAGTGCCTTTACATCAAGATTCAACAGTTGGAAGGATACTCCAACATTCAAACAAATGTGGAGAGCATGTAGTCAAGATCTGCAGTGTATTGAGGATGTCTTGGTGTTGTTGAAGAAATGAAAGAAGAAAAAGCTTCTAAACATTTGAATATGAATAACTAAGTGGCATCTAAATGATTGAGAACCCCGAAGGTTTTTGTTTACTTGTATTTGTATATTTGGAAGTTTACTATTGATTGGGGTTGTGTTTGAAGTAAATATCTCTATAAAGAAGGACGAACACTTGAAAAGCATGCTTGGACAAATGGATATATCTAGTTTATTAGGGACAGTTGAAGCATCTAATGGTGGATGCTTGGGAGGACATCTGGTCAGCCTATGTGTGTTTGATGTCTAGATCCCAAAGAGGGAGGGTGGCATTGGTCTTGGAGCTCTGGCATTGGTCTTGGAGCTCTGGCATTGGATATGCACCTAGATCCTTGGGTTGATGGTTAGTTAGTAAGCTTGATGGTACCTAGACTGGTTGAAAGCTTTAGTCCATCTTAGTCCCACCCGGATAGATTACCCTCGTCAGGAATCTAGTCCATGGCAATGAGTGTGCCAGAACTCTACGTAGTTCATTTTGAAGATCTTCCATGTACCTCTATAGATATAGGTAATTATGAATACCTCCCTAGTTGAGAGGGAGTGTTGAAGAATGTAACCAGTGTCAATATTCATAATTGTACTTGAGTCATAATGAAATGTATTTATTAAAAGAAAGAAAAAGAAATTTTATTATTAAATAAATTAGCTTATTAAAGCATGGGTTTCATGCTTGGGTCAATTGTTTTTAGGTCAAGGTCTCCATGGAAGACCTTTAGGGTTTATGTCAAGTTTCTTTGTTCATGTCATATTGTAAAAGACCCTTCTTGGGAATTATTTGTCAAAGAAGAAATTTATTTTATTGTAAAATAGGGTAATTAGCGCTCCTCCACCAAGTCAGCCTCAAGAAAGAACAAGTTGGCCTCAACAAGGGAAGTCGACCTCACAAACTCACTATATATTGGAGTAACTCGACTCATTTGAAGACACATCTCTCACAAGTTCGAATCGCAGTAGCTGGGAGAAGAAAAAGTGCAAAGTTGAAAAAGGAAGTTGGAATCAATGTTTTTGGGTCTCTCTCTCTCTCTCTCTCTCTCTCTCTCTCTCTCTCTCTCTCTCTCATGTGCAATGCAATTCTGAAGTTGCATCGAAGCTGTGAAGCTGCATCGAAGCTCGGAAGCTGCATCGAAGCTGAGAAACTGCATCGAAGCTGGGAAACTGCATCGAAGTCGTGAAGCTGTTCGAGGGGCCGAAATTCTAAAGTTGTTTTGTAGGCCAAAATTCTGGTGAAGCTAGGCTGAAATTTATGGGTTGATGTGGGGTTGAAGTTGTTTGACAATAAGGGACTATTGAAGGTTATTACATCTCATTGAAAGGTTGACTTGGTGGAGGACGAAAATCTGTTAAGGTCTTCATTTGCTCATTGTCATTTGAATCTACTAAAGGAAGCGTTCTTGACTGGGTTTTCCCCTATATAGGGTTTTCACCTTACCTATGCGCTTACATCTGCTGTCCTTGAACTTCGTGTTTTGGTTTTGGTAATTGCTTGATGAACTAAGATAAAAGAAGAACTTAAGAAAGATAATAATAACTCAAAGAAATCACAAGTAATTATCAACAAAGAGAAAATCTTTCTGCCTTTCTGATTTTCAAACACTTTCACAATTATAATTGATGGCTTACCATCCAAGTTTTACAATCCTATGGGGGGGTTGCCAAGGATGCCCCCTCTCCTTAGGAAATGCACAATTCCTTCTCTTCTCAAGCTGGTATTTTTCCCTCTCAACCTTCTTCTCCTTCTCTTCCTCTTCTCTTCTCTTCTCCAACTCTACACTTGAAGAATGAGCCTCTCTGTTGCCTTTCTCCTCCTGTTTAGTCTTCATAGGGATGAGAAGACCTATCCCTAAGATCAAGGGTTGAGATTAGATATTGACTTCTCTTGATCAAGGGTGGAGATCACATTAACCCCCTCTCATGTCTTCCCCTTCATTAATGATCCCCTCTAGTCACTTTAATAACTTCTTGTACCATGTACCTTCTTGCCTAACAGAGTCACTTTAAAAACATAAAGACACTTTAATATTATATAAGTACAATGTACTTTTTCACCTCATAAAGTGACCAAAAAGTCACATGACTTTAATAATCACATAAAGTCACACTAAAAAGTCGGGTTCACTTGTTTTCCTTGGCTTAGGCAAAAAGCACTAGGAAACACCTCATTGGTACCTTTTTTGAACACTCCCTCTTACCGAGGAAGGTGTTTCTCACCACTCCAATCTTATCCCTAAAGTAGACATGCTTTCCCTTTGGCAAGGACTTGGTGAGAATGTCTACAACTTGTTCATCAGTGGATATGTACTCTAGCTTTACTACCTCGCTCTATACACAATCCCAGACGAAGTGGTATTTGATCTCAATATGCTTTGACATGTCCTGAAATATTGGATTCTCTGTGAGATTAATACCCTATGATTATCACAGTAGATCATAGTTGGTCTCAGCCCCTGACCAAATAATTCATACAACATCTTGTGAAGCCAAATGGCTTCACAACTAGCCTGACTAGCTGCAATGTACTTAGCCTTCGTGGAACTCAGTGCCACTGATCTTTGTTTCTTGTTGAACCACAACACCACTGCCTAACCCAACATGAAACAGCATCCAAATGTACTCTTCCTATCACTAGCACTGCCTATCAAATTTGAGTTTGTACAACCTATCAACCTAACTCCATCCCTCTGGACATAGTCCAGTCCATAATCCATAGTGCCTTGTAGGTACCGTAACACATGTTTCGCAGCCACCCAATGCACCCTCCTGCACTCCATCATAAACTAACTCAACATGTTTACTACAAAACAAATATCTGGTCTAGTGTTGACTAGATACATCAATGACCTGATCAGCTGACAATATTAAGTGAGCTCTACCAACTCGAAAATTGAAGCATGCAGCTTCTTCCAATTGGTAATCATTGGTGTGGCCATGGGCCTAAATTCTTCCATACCAAATCTCCTCAATGTGTTCCCTGCATATCTGCCCTGGCCTAAGAAGATATGCCCATCCTCTTACCAAACCTCCAACCCCAGAAAATAGTGCATCAGTCTTATATCAGTCATCATGAACTCTGAAGCAAGATCTCTCTTGTAGTGTTCAATGAGACTCTCCTCCCCTGTAATGAATAAATCATCTACATATAGTACAAGAATTAGTGAATCCTTGCGAACCACAAAGTAATATAGGTTTGCATCTGGATCACTCTTCTTGAATCCCTTGTGCTACAAGTAGCAATCAATCTCGAGAAACATGCTCTCGATGCCTGCTTCAAACCATATACGGCTTTCTTAAGCCTGCATACATGAGACTCTCTCCCATCTCAAAGCCCTGTGGCTACTCAATATAAACCTCCTCCTGCGTGACTCCATTGAGAAAGGTAGTTTTCACATCCATTTGGTGAATCTTCCACCCCATCTCTATTGCAATGGAGATCACTACTCTAATCGAGGTGTATTGAGCCACTAGTGTGAAGGTCTCCTCATAATCAACTCCCTCTACCTATAAGTATCGAGCTTTGCACTTCTCCACGTTTCCATCCACTGCATTTCTAATCTTGTAAATCCACCTAGAAGTTACCACTAACTTCCCCCCAAGTCTCGGCACTATCTCCCAAAAATCATTTTTCATGGAAGCATATTCTTCCACCATGGCATCCCTCCAGATCTGTTGACTCGCAAGCTCCTTGTAGCTAGATGGATGGACCTCCACAAGACCACAACACTAACACATAACCACCAAGCTGCTCTGGCGGTTTGCTCCCCCTAACCGACCCACTAGGGTATTCCCGCTAACTCTTGTGCTTCCTTCAAGGTCTCATAAAGCCATCTTGGCTTCCTCTTCCCTTAAGTAGCCTCCTGAACTGGTGTGGGAACATCCTCCACCGAAGCCTGAAATCCTAATGAGGATGCCCCTGTGGCCTGTGGTGAACCTATACTTTAGGAATTTGTGCCCTGGAAAACTTTGTGTCAAATATGATGGCAAACTCATCCACTTCGGTTTGATGCTGCAACACCCTTCTTCCCCTTCTTATTCGGCAGAGCACCAATACTCATTAAATGACATATATATTTTTATTAATGAAATAAGTGATGATACAATTGTGGGAGGCCCTTGGATTAAATACTTCTGCAGGTGCCTCTTGCCTAAATTTAATTAATAATTACAAGGATAATTTTTACATAGCATTGCCTTCCTCTTGAAAAGAGATGCTTTGTCCTCAAAGCATACGTAACGACAAGTATTGTTGACAAAACACTTTTGTCTTTCAAGAAGCTTCTTCTTCTGACAAGTCCTTCCACTTGATCAGGTATTCTTTGCTTACATGAGATTGCAACTTCTTTTCCCTGATGGAAATGATGCGTTCTGGTTCTAAAATGACCCTTCCTTCGTCATCTGAAGTCGGAAGAGTTGATTGTGCCGATTGATGTTCACCAAGTGGCTCTTTAAGGCAAGATACATGGAAAACGTTGCGAACACAACTTTTATCTGCTAGGCTTAAATTGTATGCTACTTGGTTGATCTTTTTGTCGATCTGATATGGTCCATAAAATTTTGGTGCCAATTTGTTTTTTCCCTTTTGTTTTAAGGATAATTGCTTGTAACGTTGAAGTTTAACAAATACCCATTCTCGAACATAAAATTCCCTCTCTGTTCTATTTCGAACAACTAAAAGCTTCATACAATTTCTTGCATTATTTCGATTTTCTTTAAGAGTTTGGACGACTTTTTTGGTTTCTTCTCACTGGTTTTTAACAGTTGGAAGTTTCATCTCGATGATGGCAAGGTCCTTCCATTTTGGAGGTTCGTAACCATACAGAGCTTGAAATGGAGTCATTTTTGTTGATGTGTGGTAAGTAGAATTGTACCACCATTCAGCAAGATGTAACCACTAAACCCACTTATTTTGTTTGTCTGTGGCATAACAATGAAGGTAGGCTTCTAAACATTTATTGACAACCTTTGTTTGACCATCTGTTTGAGGATGATAGGTTGAACTCATGTAGAGGTAGGTTCCTATATGATTGAAAAATTCCTTCCAAAAATTACCCTTAAATTTGGCATCTCTATCGCTCACAATGACCTTGGGAAATACATGTAATTTGTAAACATTTTTGCAAAATATTTCAGCGATTTTTTTGTTGAGTCTAATTTCCTTATTCCAATAAAGTGAGAATACTTGGTGAGTTTGTCGACTACTACAAGAATTTTATCCTTACCCTCATACACAAGTAAACCTTTGATAAAGTCCATTGATACTTCTTCCCATTTTTGATTCAGGATATTTAAAGGATGAAGTAGTCCAGGAGTCATAATATTTTCATTTTTATTCCTTTGGCATTATCGCATTTTGCTAATCATTCCCTTCCAAAAGAATGACTGGCGTGCATTATAGTAGGTTTTAAAGGACCCTACATGTCCGGTTGATAGTGAATCATGTGACTCCTTGAGAATCTTGGCTTTAAACTTGGAATTTGAATTCATATAAATTCTTCCTTTGTACCATAAAATATCGTTCTTCCATTCAAATTTTGAATTTTGAGGAAGGTCATTGATTATGGCATTGGTTTTTGGATCTTTCGCATATTCACTTCGAATATCATTAAGCCATTTGGAAACAATGACCGAAATTGCAAGTAATGATGGTTCTTCATCTTTCCTAGACAAGGCATCTGCCACTACATTGTTCTTTCCTTCTTTTATGTAATATCTCCAAGTCAAAAATAGCAATTTTTTCAATCCACTTTTGTTATTCTTCCAAGAGCATTTTTTGTTGGAGGAGGTATTGGAGACTGTTATGATATGTTCGTATGGAGAACTTACTTCCCAAAAGATATTGCCTCCACTTGGCTAGTGCGTGTATAATCGCGAGCATTTTTTTGTTGTATGTAGATTTAAGACGTTCTCGCTTATTGCGTTACCTGCTTTATAAAGTTATTGGATGACCATCTTGCATTAATACTGCTCCTATACCAAAACCTGAAGCATCACACTCAATTAAAAAAAGGTTTTGAGAAATATGTTGTTGCCAATACAGGGGCATTACACATAACTTCCTTCAAGTCTTCAAAACACTTTTCTGCTTCATCGTACCATCGAAATGAGTTCTTCTTTAGAAGGTTTGTTAGGGGTGCGGTTATATGGGCATAGTTTTTAATAAATCTTCGATAATACCTGGTCAATCTTAGGAATCCTCTTAAGCTTGGAGATATTAACTGGTTTGGGCCATTCCTTTATAGCCTTGATCTTATTAGGATCTACTTTTACCCCTTCCTTGGATATTATATGTCTGAGATATTCTACTTCTTCCTTCCCAAAAGTGCATTTAAATTTCTTGGCATACAACTAATGTTCTTCTAATGCAGTAAGAACTTGCTCCAAATGTTGTAGGTGCTCCTTCCATGTTTTACTATACATTAAAATGTCATCAAAGAACACTAACACAAACTTCCTTAGATATGGACGAAATAGCTCGTTCATCGTAACTTGGAATGTTGTTGGTGCATTGGTTAATCCAAAAGGCATTACTTTAAACGCATAATGACCTTCATGTGTTCGGAACACTGTTTTTACTATGTCTTCCAACCTTATCCTGATTTGGTAATATCCTGACCTTAAGTCCAACTTTGAGAAGTATTTAGCTCCATGTAGTTCATCCAACAATTCATCGATAAAAGGGATTGGAAATTTGTTTTTAATTGTTATTTTGTTTAGTCCTTGATAATAGATGCATAATCTGAATGATCCACCTTTATTTCGAACTAATACAACTAGAGCAGCATACGGACTTTTACTTTTTGTGATGATGCCACACCTTAAAAGATCTTGCACTAATCTCTCAATTTCAATTTTTTGGTGATGTGGATATCGATATGGTTTGATATTGATGGGATTCGATCCTGCTTTGACTTCTATTGTATGCTCGATTTCTTTTCTAGGAGGCAACTTCATTGGAAGATCTTGGAATACATTTTCGTGCTTTTGAATTAGCTCCTGGATTTCTGGTGCTTCTAATTGATGACAATGTACTACATAAGCAGGTGCTCCCTTCTGAATCATTTTCATCATTTGGGATGACATACAACTTGATTCTCAGGTGGCTGGAATCCATATAACTTGTTCTTCTACCCCTCTCATTTAAATCTTATAAATTGCTTTTGATGGTTGGCAAAATATGGGCCTAGGGTTTGTAACCATTGGATACCTAAGACCACATCCACTCCTAATGGCACAATGTAGAATGGAGATTATAGATTATAGTCTTGAATCTGCAATTTGACTTTATGGCATTTCTCTACCTTTTCAATTTTCTTGTCGTCAACTACCATAACCTTCATGTTGGGCATGGGAAATGTGAAAATGTTGACTCTCTTCGCCATGGTTGAGTCCAAAAAATTGTGGGTGCTACCAGTATCGATTACGACCATTACATTGTTCTTCTTGATATGTCATTTTAATTTTAATGTGTGGGGTTGTGATATACTTGTCATGGTCGATAATGATACTTGCGGAATACTTTTGTCATCTGGTTATGGAGAAAATTATGGAGAACCCTCAATTTCTTATTCTTATAATTCTTCATTGTATGAATAATTAGTTGCTTCACATTTATATAGGTTCTTGGTCTCTTTCCCTTTAGCACATTTGTGTCTCGGGTCCCATTTTTCGCCACAACGTCTGCACTTACCTTCTCTCATCCTTTGCATTTCCAAATTAGTTTTGTCTCCTCCACGAAGATGCGGTGGAACATATTTTGTATTATCCGTGTTCATAGCCTGAGAAAATCTTCGTCTCAAATATACTCTTTCAACCTTTGGCCACTGCATCTTTTCATGTTTCTTTTCAGTAGCTTTCGCTTTTTATCTTGCTTCTTCTATCAAAGTAAATGTCATGAAGCTCAAGTTCTACCTGTAGATGGGGTTTAAGTCTTGTGATGTATGATCGAATGAGACAAGTTTTAGATATTCCAGGTATTCGTGTGGCTAAAGTTTCCCATTCCACTCGAGTGTATTCGTCTACATCGCCTTTTTGTTGCAATATGGTGAGTGCTAAAAAGAATTCTTCCTCCTTGACACCTTGGAACCTCTTAAAAAATGAATTTTTGAATTTCTTCCAACTGATGGCAAGTGTCGTCTTCTTCCACAACATATACCAGTTATATGCTTCGCCTTCCATTTGCATGGATGCATGCCTAATCTTTTCAGGCTCATTATCAATACCGTAAATCTCGAAATATTCTTCTGCTTTGTTGAACCAAGCAACGCTGCTTTTTTCGTTACCGTCAAATTTGGAGAGCTCAAGTTTTGCTCTTCATTGATATGTAGTTATCGGCGGAGCCAAGAAAAGATATTGATTTGAGATCGACATATTTTTGTATGGATTCCAAAGCTGCCTATTTTGAAAATTCGAGTTACAATTTTCTTGATTATGCATGGAAGATGCCTTTGGAGATTCAGGGTTCGGATGTGAGGCTGATGCATTTGATGTATCTACGAAGTCTGGGTGTTGAGTGGCTTCATTATTCTGGAGTATTTGATCAGGTGTAACCTTCAACTTGTCACAAATACAAGTCAACATCACCATTGCTTGACTATGATTTAGATTCACCGTATTTGAAAGGATTGCACGATCCCTTTTAAATTCATTATGGTTCTACTCGAGTTGACTTTCTATTCTCTTTATTGTATCCTGGAACTCCTTGATTTCATTGGAATGCTCGGTACTGCCTTATTCTCAAGATCAATCAATTTTTTACTAAAATAAGCCATCGACATTGACAAAGACATTGATCGGGTATGTGGTGACGTATATTAATTAACATTAATATAACCCATGGGGTGGCGGCTTGTTGGTGATTGAGTGCTCTGTTAAGGCACTCGTTTGTAAAGGTCACCAGTTCAAACCCTGTGGGTGCCCGTCAAGCATAAGCCTGTTAAAATTGTCGTGTATTATTAGCGAGGGATGATGACGGCCAAGGGGGTTTTCATTGGCAGCAGCGCGATGTGATCTTAGGTGCCAACTATGATTGTATGGTTCTCGTTACTGGTTTCCCTCCTGACACCAAAAAAACAATATATATATATCAAACGGATCGAAAACTTTACTATATCGTTATAACCCTTTTTTTAACCTTTATATCCAACAATGGGATCGATCAACTGTTTAAATAAGTCTGAATGTCGCCAAGTTGGTTGTCAGTTCGAACGACAGAGTGATCAAAGATCAAGTGTGGCAGGGAACGGAAATGAGAATGAGGACGGAGCGATGGTAGACAACAAACAAGAGATGTATTGACAACGGATTTGGGAATTGGGTGTCAATTGCAGGTTTTAGCAGCGCACAACAGCGGCCACTCCACACGACAGACACGGTCGAGGAAGGAGATGTGGGGTCATGACTAAGTCGGAACAAAGGGATGGTGGGAGCACGTGAGACAGCGAAAATTTAAAAGAACGTAAGGTGACGGGGGAATGAGGGACAGGAAGACAAGACGGAGCGCAGAGAATTGAGGCAAAACATGGTGTGGACGCATTGTACGAACAACAATAGCAGCGCGGTGGTGGCTTTGATACCAAATGGAGCAGCAATACTCAGAAAATGACATATCTTATTAATGAAATAAGTGATGATACAATTGTGGGAGGCCCTTGGCTTGAATATTATCGCGGTTGACTCTTGGTAAATGCCCTTTGCCTAAATTTAACTAATAATTACAAGGATAATTTTTACATAAGATTGGGACACTAAAAAGCATAGTGACCCATCTTCTGACAAGCAAAGCATCTCACTTTGCTCATGTCCTCCTCTTGTATTTTATGTTTCCCCTTCTGCTGCTTGGTTCCACTAGCGAGCCCCTTCTTGGGTTTCTTCTCGCCCTTAGCTGCGAGGGAAACATTCTCCTCCTCGTCAACCCCACTATGTTGGTTGCCACGCTTGGCACCCCTCCTAGTCTCCTCCTCGACAAAATTATTCCACACCCACCCCCAATCTAGAAGATGCTCTCTATCAACAATGTCATCAAAGAATCCATCCCACCATTTGGGAAAACCACTCAAGGTCGTCCTGGCCAACTGGTCATCAAAGATAGCCTCTCCCATTGCAGCAAACTCTTCTCTCACCTATGTGATCTTGGTAAGGTATGAGGCCATTGTGCCAGTTTTGGTCATCTTGGTGTTTCTTAGTTTCTCACATAACACCATCTTCATGTTCTCATTAGTACTTCGGTAAAATGTTATTAGGGACTCCCACATCTCATAGGCAAACTTCTTCCCTAACATGAGGTATAAGGTGGTATTTAATTGCATCAAGAAGGATCCTCTTAGCCTTCACATTGTGCTTGTTGAATTCTTCCAATTGAATAGGACCAGTAGATCTCGACAATATCCCATAACTCAAACTCCTCAAGCAACAAGACTATTCTCTCCTTCCATAGACCAAAATTTTCAACCCCACTCAACCTATCCTCCACACTCAAAACAATAGCCATCGGACCCTATTAACCAACATAACTTTTGAAGATTCAAAATGAGCAAACAATCTGCCTATCAACCACAAATCCTTGGGCATATAGGCTGGTTTATGCTTGCTTGTTGCACTTTATCAATTGTAGGTTCACTTGGTGCTCTGATACCATGTAAAAAATTTAGGTCTTGTAGCCCCACTCAGTTTTAATTTCTTTTGCTCATAATTTTAATGCCCAAACCCCATAGTTCATTGTTGATATTAAAGAAGAAAATAAATTGCAATTAAAACACCAGAAGCTACCACTACTTTTTCACTTTCTGCTAATAATTTCACAAGCATGCACGAATATTTGGACAACTAATTTTTGGTCAACTAGACCCTGGAAAAAACCCTATGGGAAAACCAGTAGCAAGAGGATTTTATTTGCTTTTATCTCAAAAAAAATTACAACATTAATTACATAACAGTTTACATATTTCCCTCCTTGAGATTCAGGTCAGCTTATAGAAACTCGTATTGTTGTCCTTGAAACTTGTGCCATTGTCCAAACCTCTGCCCTTTACTTTTGTGCCACTATCTAGAACTCTACCCTTGAATTTCGTGTTGAGACCGCCTCTAGAAAACCATGCCCAACTCCCTTGGAAAAAGCACCCAAACTACCTCGAAATTCTCACTCAAACTTCTCGACTTACATGTCAATCTTTTTACAATAAATGTTTTGATACTTGCCTCAAAATTCGCACCCAGCTTACTTAGATTCCACGTCAAAGGCTCCTTGGGATTCAAGTTGTTGTAGCAGCTCTAACAGCCTCGAAAATCACATTGTCAGCCCCTTATAAAACGCATTGAGTCTATGTACTAGTTGTTGGATTGATGCCTCGAAGTTGGTGCATGTTCTCCTTGCGAAATGTGTTGTTCCTTCTCTTCTCCAGCGATTATTTTTCCCTCTCAACCTTCTTCTCCTTCTCTTCCTCTCCTCTCCTCTTCACCAAATCTACACTTAAAGAATAAGCCTCTTTTTCCTTTTTCATCATTTTTAGTCTTCATAGGGATGCGAAGACCTATCCCTAAGATCAAAGGTTGAGATTAGATCTCAACTTCTCTTGATAAAGGGTGTAGATCTAATCTCACATTGACCCCCTCTCATGTCTCCCCCTTCATTAATGACCCCCTCAAGTCACTATAATAACTTGTTGTACTATCTACCATTTTGCCTCAAAGTCACTTTAATATTATAAAAGTGCAGTGTACTTGTTCAACTCGTAAAGTGACTAAAAAGTCACATGACTTTAATAATCATATAAAGTCACATGAAAAATTTGGGTTCACTTGTTTTCCTAGGCTTAGGAAAAAAGCACTAAGAAACACCTTCTTGGTACCTTTTTCAACTTGCTATCCTTAATCATTGTTAAATGCCTCAGTGAGAAATTTTGAAAGCTGAGAGAAAGGGAGGAGCCATGAGTTAAGATTCTTATCTCCTCTTTTGCTTGTCAATGATGCTCTTTTGTTTAGCAATGTAACTCTAAGAGAAGAATACAAACTTTAAGAGATCCTATGTCTATACAATATTGCTTCAGGCATGAAAATCAATGCCCCAAAAGTTGCAATCTCTTTTAATGGTTTGGAAATAGAACAAGACATATTTACTACAGATTTTTCCTTTTTAAGCATAATGCCTTTCAAACTAGTTTTAAATACCTAGGTTTATAATTAAAGGTTATGGAGTCAAAGATTGGGCTTGGTTATTGGAAAGGATAGAGGCTAGAATATCATTGGTTTAATAGAAAGGTTGTTGATTGGGGGAACACTAATGTAGTAAAGGCAACTCTCAAAACAATTCTAGTATTCAGGCATTCTCTAGCATAAATTCAAAGGGAGCTTTGGAAAAAATTAGGAAGAAATGATTCAAATTCTTGTTGGCAAGCAAGAAAGACAAGAAGGTATCCCATTAGTAAAGTGAAAGAACATAGTTAAAGCGAAAAGAGAAAGGAGCTTAGGTGTTAAAGAAAATCCATCTCTTTGGGAAATCCCTAGCTGAGAGCAATAAAACATGACGAGTTATGGAGGCACATAATAACGCAGAAATAAATTAGACATGGTTATTTAATGATTGGATTAAGATTTCAAGTAAAGTTAAAAATAATGTCTCCACCCACTAGAAGGCACTTGTTTTACACTTTCCTGTGATTGGCAGTTAGTTGGCATGGAAGATAGGAAATTATGAACAGGTCAGGGTTGGTGTAGATTGCTGAATAGGGTGTAAGAGTTTATCTAGACCACCAAATGTGTGGATAGAGATTATTCAAGGGCAAGATTTCTATACTCTCAACCAAGTAGGAGAAATGGAAACAACAAGCATATGGAAATAATGTTGGCTGAGTAAACAATGTTAAATGGAGTTAGACGAAGGGTTCGGCCAAATTTAGTTAGTGCACTAAATTTAGGCACAGTTATACTTTTTTTTCTTGACTTATATAGTCAAAAATTAGAACGATCTCAATTGTGCAAGGAGATTTAATCTCAACCCTTCGTGGCAGTGGTGGACCCAGATCAATCTCTAAGAGGGAAAACGGGCGTTCACTTGATTCATTCACGCACTAAAGACTTGGTGGAAAAAGGCAGCAAGAAGAGAACAATTATGGCAAGGGTTTCAGCAAAATAGGGCTTCAAATCAGCGCAGATACGGGGAGAAAGAGAGGTTGTTTCAGCTTCAGATAATTTCCAACAAGCACTAACTTCAGCCAGCAGCCGCATTCAGTGTGCAGAAGTGTCGTGCAGGGCACGAATTGATTGGGCCGAGAGGTTGAGAGAGGTTGTATTAGCATGTTAAGGAATTTGCAGAGACAAGGGAAGGTTTCCCTTCAATGTAAAAATTTTCTGAACAATATTTTTGTTGAATCAGCCTAATAGAAGCCACCAATTTTGCAAGTTTTCCCCGACTGGGATTTCCTGGGTAAAATTTATTGTGTTCAATTTTATGTTGTGTTTTTCTTCACTTCTTCCTTATTTTTGTTGCATATTAATTAGGAAACTTATTATATTTGATTTGTGGGTTTAGGTTAAAGTTCAATTTCAGCTCTTTGCTTAGTATAATTCACAGATTGGATAGCTGAGTTTTTTAGACAACTAACATGGTATCAGAGCCACCTCTCTGAGTGAAGAGCAGCACCTGTGTTTTGACCTCACGAACATATTTAAGGCGCAGTATAGCTGAAGGGTTGCACTAGGGTTTCTAGCAATGCGGCCAAGGGTTTTGACCCACAAAACACAGTTTTTACCAGTCAAACCAACGCACTAGCGTTTCTGAAGAATTCAACCAGCAAAATGTCTTACTAGGGTTTGGAACCAAAGCACGATTTGAAGGAAGCAGTGAATTTCTGCTCTTGGAAGGAGAGGATTATTGTTGTGCTAGAGGAGCATGGGTGTGAAGGATTTAATGGAGAACCCACCAGCCACACCAACGGACCCCCAGCAGTTAGCTCGACGTCAAAAGACCATATTGTGCCACATCTTTCCAGCAAGAAGACTACCAAAGAAATGTATACAGCCATTTTGAACATCTATCAGGGCTCAAGTGAGGCCATATAACTCATGCTCAAGGACAAACTCAGAAATATCTGTATGGGCAAGTTTGAGCCCATAATTTCTTATCTCGCCAGGTTCACCCAAGTGAAGGACGAGTTAGTCAGCGTTTGGGAGACAATACCTAAAGCGGATATGATGGGCCTTGAGCTACTAGGGCTTCACAAATTGTGGGATAACTTCCAGGACACAGTGAGTGATAGAGAAAAGCTTCTAGACTAGGAGCAGTTTTGGGGTGACTATATTCGGGAGGAGATTCGGAGGCGTGGGATAACTTCTAGGGCACAGTGAGTGGTAGAGAAAAGCTTCTAGACTGGGAGTGGTTTTGGGGTGACTATGTTCAAGAGGAGATTCAGAGGCAGGCAAGATCTGGAGCTCATGTTAAGCATGAGTATTAGGAGAACTTTGCCCAAGTTGGCAAAGGGGGCAAGGCAAAGAGAAAGAAAAGTGCAAGAGGGGCCGAGTCCAGTTCCAAAGACAAGAAAGAGAAGAAATATTTTAGAAAGATAAAATCCTTCCAGTGCCATCAGTTTGGACACTACCCCACCAAGTGTCCTCGAAGGAAGAAGTGGTCCAAGAAGGACCAAGGCGCAGCGTCGGCAAAGGTAGACAAGTTCAATTCCAAGTTTAGAAGGAGTTCTCTCATACCTTGCATGGCAAGCTCAGTAGCCAATAGCATATGGTACGTTGATGGTGGAGCGTCCAGTATTATGACCAAGAACAAGAAATATTTCAACCAGATGATGGAGAAGGACATGCAATTTCACATAGAGCTGGGAGATGATGGCAGGTACTTAGCCAGGGGCATGGGAACTGTCAGATTTGAGAGGGAGTCTGGTAACCCTCTTCATCTCAAAGATGTCCTCTATGTTTCGAGCCTTAAGAAGAACCTTGTTTCAGTTTCAGCCCTAAAGGACAAGGCTTACGAGGTTATCTTTAGCATAGGAAAATCCTACCTCAAGCCCTTAAATTTTGGAGCTATGAAGCAGATGAAGTGAGGGTGAAGAACCCTTACAGGCTATAGTTTGAGACAGTCGCGACCTCGAGTAGTAAAGAGGGTTGTGAGGAGAGTTGAGACCTTGGGGAGCTATGGCACAAGCATATGGGACATTTTCACCATGGAGCACTAAAAATCCTCAAGGAGATAGCCACAGAGTTGCCACAGTGCAACAAAGACAAGCATGACATATGCAAGGGTTGCACACTTGGCAAGTATGCCAAGACGTCCTTTCCCAGCAATGAAAACCGAGCCAAAGGCATCTTATACCTGGGTCATTCAGACATATGTGGTCCATTCTCTTCTCCATCCCTCATGGGATATAAGTACTACCTCACTTTCGTTGATGACCATTAGAGGAAGACATGGATCTTCTTCATGAAGAAGAAAAGCGAAGTGTTCTTAAAGTTTTTGGATTTCAAAGCATTGGTGGAGAACCAAACATGAAAGAAGGTCAAAGCACTGAGACCAAATAACGATGGGGAGTACATCTCCAATGCCTTCAAGGATTTGTGTGCCAAGGAGGGCATCAAGAGGGAACTCACTACACCTAATAACCCTCAGCAGAACGGGGTGGCAGAGCACAAGAACAGGAGCATTGTTGGAGCGGCCAAGGCCATGTTGCATGACCAGGGACTACCATTATTTCTTTAGGAAAAGGCATGCAACACTATAGTCTTTCTGCAAAATAGGAGTCCACATAAGGTGCTTGGATGCGTTAAACAATTGGAGGCATTCACAGGAAAGAAGCTAAATGTTTCTCACTTCCAAATTTTTGGCAATTTAGTTTACTATCACATGCCTTCATAGAGTCGAAAGAACCTAGAGCATACAACAGAAAAAGGCATTTTCGTGGTCTACAGTGAGACATCCAAGGCATACAAAGTGTATGTACCAGCACTGAAAAAGACAGTTATCAGGTGTGATGTCAAGTTTGAGGGAGAAAGGGCTCTTAAGGAGTCTTTAGAGCATGACCAGGCTACAGTGCAGGTGGACGAGTTGTAGGCTCCTAAGCAAGAGGCTCGACCAGCTCCTCAGACAACGTCACAACCAGTTGTGGGGCAGGTCGTACAACAACTAGTTGATGAGGCAGCATATGAGCAAGAGGAGAGAGAGGAGCGAGCAGAGCCTGCTCCAGCAATGACAACTAGCACTGGTAGAAGAATTCCGAGTTGGGTTGAGCATTTGATTTAGGAGGTTTTGGATAGGGTTGGGTTACCCAACTCTACATTCAGGCAAAGCAAAATACCACAGAGATACACAAGTTATATGGCACTGATGATTGAGGCTTTAGACACAAAGCCTTTTAGTTACAAGGAGGCAGCATCTCAGCAAGTTTGGCATGATGCTATGGTGGAGTACTCTTCCATCATGCAAAACGATATCTGGGAGATTGTGCCAAGGCCAGAGGGTAGATGTGCAATTAGATACCGATGGGTCTACAAGATTAAGCATGAAGTTGACAGAAGCGTACAGAATACAAGGCTATGTAGACAAAGGATTCTCTCAAGTGGAGAGTATTGACTACGACGAGACTTTTGCACCCATGGCCTGTTATTCGCCCATTAGGACCATTGTAGCACTTGCAGCACAGATAAGATGGAAGATCCACCAAATGGACGTGAAGATTGCCTTCCTTAACGTTGTGGTTAAGGAAGAGATTTATATCGAGCAGCTAGAGGGGTTTGAGGTACAAAGCAGTAAGACACATGTGTGTAGGCTCGAGAGAGCCTTTATGGGCTCAAGCAAGCCCTACGAACACAGTACTCTCACATTGACAACTATCTTCTGGGACTAGGATTTACCAAGAGTGAAGCTGACCCTAACCTATACTATATTATGGTTGGGAGGCATCCTCTCATTCTTGTGTTGTACATAGGCAACCTCATGCTGACAGTTTGACATTCTTGTGTTGTACATAGGCAACCTCATTCTTGAGAAGCTCATCAATGACTACAAAAAGGATCTTGCAGAAAAGTTTGACATGAAGGACATACGGCTCATGCACTATTTCCTTGGGTTGGAGGTTTGGCAGGGAGATGGACAAATTTTTTTGGGACAGGACAAGTACACTCTAGAGATTCTCAAGAGGTTCCGCATGTAGGATTGAAGGCCCATGGCCACGCCTCTGGTGACAAGATGGAGGAAGGTAGACGCTAACAGAGCAGAGCGAGTTGATGCCACACTTTACAGACAAATGATTGAGTCATTGATGTATTTTGTCAACACGCGACCGGTTGAGTCAATTCATGGTTGAACATACTAGAGTACATTAGGCTTGTTAAATTTAGATACAATGGTGTTCTATGCTTGATGCACTTTTGCTTCAATCTTTCTTAGGCCCAATACATAAACTTGAAAGTAAAATGTTGATAGAACACAATAATAGATCAATAGAAGACAAGCCAAATATAGATCATATTTACAATTCCTTATGTCCAGCAAAGATATGAGATATTGTTGCGTTACGACAGTCAGCAGGATGCTTCAACCAGCAAAGTCTTTCTCGGTCAGCCAGCACTTTCATGTGTCACACCCACAACCCTCAAAGACAGCTCATCACATGTCAACGCAAGTCAAAGCAGGGACAGCGTAGAAAAGTCAATGCAGGCAGCTTCAAAAAAGTCAACACAGCAAACTAGGGCTTCGGTCAAACAGCTCATAATTCCTCAATTTTAGTGCCAAGTTGTACGGCCTCCTAAAATCATAATTTCTGCAGAAGATTGAGGTCAAATGACCAAGGGTTGACCATGGTCAACGCTGGTCAACGTTGTAGCAGAAAGCCCTAAACAGATCAGCGCAGAAAAACGCGTGAGGGAAAAACGCCTCCAAAGACTATCAAACCAATCAGATCACAATGAGAGAATGTGTGATGAGATGATGAGAAAAACGCCTCCAAAGACTATCGAACCAATCAGATCACAATGAGAGAATGTGTGATGAGATGATGAGAAAATGACCGCCAAGTCTATCCAATTTATATTCATCAATGAGGGTGTGTGACACATCTCTTAGGCATGTGGGATAAATCTGGCCGACCTTGCACATGTGGAAAATAAATTCAAAATCAATGTTTTGCTCATCCGATCAAGATGATCTTTAGATCAATCTTGCACCTCTCCGAAAGAGGAATCCAACAAAAATATAACCATCATCATATGAGCAATGGTTATATTTTTGTTGGATTCCTCTTTCGGAGAGGTGCAAAATTAACACTCCCCCTCAAATAGGGGAGTGTTATATTTTTGTTGGATTCCTCTTTCGGAGAGGTGTTAAATGAGTGTTAATGAGAGAATGTGTGATGAGATGATGAGAAAAACGCCTCCAAAGACTATCGAACCAATCAGATCACAATGAGAGAATGTGTGATGAGATGATGAGAAAATGACCGCCAAGTCTATCCAATTTATATTCATCAATGAGGGTGTGTGACACATCTCTTAGGCATGTGGGATAAATCTGGCCGACCTTGCACATGTGGAAAATAAATTCAAAATCAATGTTTTGCTCATCCGATCAAGATGATCTTTAGATCAATCTTGCACCTCTCCGAAAGAGGAATCCAACAAAAATATAACCATCATCATATGAGCAATGCAACATGGAGTTTGGACCTAGTTGCCCAAAATTAACACTCCCCCTCAAATAGGGACAACTCCATCTGTTCACAAGTGCCATCCATCATGTACCAAACCAAACAATGAACGTCATCTCGTCGTAACTTAATTTGCTGGTTTTATTTCAGAACAGAAGGTAAGTCACAAAGACACCACACACAACTGACCCGAAGTCAGCTTAGAAGTAAAAACCTCTCTCGAACTCAAAAGAGTCTCATACTAACCCGAAGTTAGTTTACTGACCCAAAGTGAGTTTAGAAGAGGATAAACCTCATCATACTTGATCCCAAATCAAGGTGTTGGACAAGCGCCATCCTAGACATAGAGAGTACGGCAATCTCCGATGCGTCCATCGGTCTTTCTATTGTCTCTATCCACATTTCCCACCTCATTGGCCAAATGAAAGGTACTTCCCATGAGTCTGAAACTCCATGGGTAGGTTGCGTGCAGGGCACAGATAAGAGAGAGGTGAACCAACTCTATATGATAACGATGGGGCAGAAGCACAACAAGGTTCGGCAAGCCTAGCCCTGTACGTACTTAAAAACTCCAAGAAGCTATCCCCAATCCCCCTGGAGCTCCCAGAGCTCATATTTCAACTCAAGCAGGACCCTCAGAATAGGGTCTTTCCACAATTCCAAGCTTCTCACGGAAGGTTAGGAACTTGACCTTCCCCAGGGGCTTTGTGAGAATATCCACGACCTGCTCATCAGTTCCTATATGATCGCGCCTTAAGGCGCCTCACTGTACCATATCCCGAATAAAGTGGTACCTGATATCAATATGCTTGGATCGATCGTGGAACACGGGATTCTCAGAAAGATGAATCCCAATCTGGTTATCATAAAGGATGACGGTAGTATCTAGCACATGCCCGAACATCTCACTAAAGAGCTTTCGCAACCAAACAGCTTCACAACAAGCCATACTCGTTGCAATGTATTCAGCCTCAGCGGTGCTCAAAGTAACTGACTTCTGCTTCCTGCTCATCCAAGATATCAAACCAAAACCCAAAGTGAAGCTACATCCAGATGTGCTCTTGCAATCCACCACACTGCTAGCCCAATCGGCATCGGTATATCCATGGAGTCTCAAACTCCCGACAGTGTATCTCAGCCCATTGTTGATTGTGCCCCGAAGATATCTCAACAGATTCTTGGCACCAATCCAGTGAATGTGATGAGGTTCAACCATATGTTGACTGAAAGTGTTCACTGCAAAACATATGTCCAGATGGGAGTTCACTAAGAACATGAGGGCCCCTATGAGTTGTCGATACTCGGTAGGATTTGCTAGCACGGGCCCAACAATGTTTCCACTCAACTTCTTAAAGTTGAGTTCCATCGGTGTCGACACGGACTTACAGTCCACCATACCAAATCTCTCTGGCAGCTTCACGACATATTTTCCTTGAGAGAGGAAAATCTCGCCTAGCCTCTGCAAGACCTCCAAGCCTAGGAAGTAGTGCATCAGTCCTAGGTCTTTCATCTCAAACTCGGAAGCTAGCTCCCTCTTACACCGATGAATGAGAGGGTCAGCACCTGTAAAGAAGAGATCGTCCACATAGAGAACCAAAATGAGAGGCCTTTCTCTATCAACCTTAAAATAAAGGTTCGAATCAAAATTACTTCGAGTAAAGCCCAGCTTCATCAAGTAGCTATCTATCCTCTCGTACCAAGCCCTGTGGGCTTGCTTCAACCCATAGAGGGATTCTTCAACCTGCATACATGGGTGTCTCTATCTCGGACTTCGAACCCCAGAGGTTGCTCCACATACACCTCCTCCTTTATAGATCCATGCAAAAAAGCGGTCTTCACATCCATCTGATGTAGACTCCATCCATGTGTAGCAGCAAGGGCAATAATAGATCGAATGGTGGTATAGCGGGCCATAAGTGCAAATATATCATCATAATATATGCCTTTGTTTTGAGAGAAGCCTTAGGCAACGAATAATGCCTTGTACTTTTCAGCACTTCCATCAGATCCATGATTGATCTTATAGAGCCATTTCGAGGTGACAACAGATTTGTCCTCCAGTCTTCCTCATATTCTTCTTGCATAGCATCCTTCCAAACTTGATGCTTTACGGCTTCTTGTTCCAGGCTCAAATTGCACTATCGTACGCATGGCTGCTAGATACCCTTGGTATCTCTTCGGCTTCTTGCTTTCACGGAATGTTCCCCTTGGGGCAATATGTCTCTCGGCATCTTTGAGAGTATCCCTAAGCCATGAGGGTCTTCTCTTATTTGAAGGAGGTGGATCAATGGGATCCATAGATCCTTCAACATCGGGCATCAAGTCATCCTTCGGCTCTTCCAGCTTCCCTGCTTCTTCATCTTCTTTGTCTTCCTTAGAGCTAGGACGATTTCTTACTTTCTTGAGGGCAGCATCTTCATCGAAGGTGACATCGTGGCATATCTCCACTTCTCTTTGACCAAGCACATAGATTTTATGTGCCTTCAAAGTTTCACTATAGCCCATAAACATTCCCTTCTTTCCAGAAGCATCCAGCTTGCTTCTCTTTTCTTTCAGCGCATGAAAGTAAACAGGACAACCAAAAAATCTAAAATGAGAAACATCAAGTTTCTTACCAGAGAAGACTTCTTTGGGAGTTTTGGAGTCCAGAGCGGAATGCGGGCATCTGTTCTAAACATACACAGCAGTGTTCGCAGCTTCTCCCCATAGAAACTTCGGAAGACCTTGGTCACATAGCATGGCGCGGGCAGCTTCCACAATGGTCCTGTTCTTTCTTTCAGCAACACCATTTTGCTCAAGAGTGTACGCAATTGTGGTCTCCCTCTTAATGCCAGCTTCTCTACCAAAGTCATTAAACTCATTTGACTCATACTCGGTCCCATTGTCGGTCCTCAAAACTTTGATTTTCTTCTCGGTTTGATTTTCCACCAAGGCCTTAAAGGTACGAAACAATTTGAATGCTTAGTCCTTCTTCTTCAAAAAATATATCCAGGTCTTGCAGGAGAAGTCATCTGTAAAAGTCATGTAATAGGAACATCCTCCCAAGGATGTCACAGGCAACATACCAGATAAGTCAGAATGTATCAACTGCAAGATATCAGTTGTCTTTGTGACACTTGAGGGGAATGGTCCCCTTGTATGCTTCCCTTCGGCACAAACCTGACATATACCTTCATGATCATCTCTCAATTTGGGCATCCCTATCACCACCTTCCTTGCTTCAGGAAGGGCTTTGTAATGAAGGTGTGCAAACCTCCAGTGCCATAACTCTGTTTGAAGAGTTGTATCACATGTCATAGCCCCTCATGGACCTCCTCCAACCTGGTAAAGTGTATCAACTCTAAAACCAACAGTTAGAGCTTCCTTGAAGTTCTTCTTCCAGATAAGTATCTTTCCATCAACGAATGCCACCTTGAATCCTTTGTCTTCCATTGTCGAAATGGACACAAGGTTCTTCTTCAAATTAGGTACATACAACACATCTTGTAATCGAATGACTTGACCTTGAGATAAATGGAGGGCCACAGTACTTGTCCCTTTCACGGGATAGGTGGCATTATCTCCAAGGATAATTTCCTGATTAGTATCCTTCTAAACCAAATCAGAAAGGGCTTCTTTATAACCAGCGAGGTGCCTTGAAGCACCACTATCAATTAACCAGACATCCAGGGTGTCGAGTGGAGATGCAGCAGAGAGGGCAAATATAAGAATAAAATCATTTCTCTTATTATCAACAACATTACACTCATTGTACCTGGAATTTCTTGACCTCTTGAAAGGTTGCCCATTTCCATTACGATCAAAGGGAGCCTTCCTTTTTCCTTGGAAGCTGTTGTTCCTACCATTCCTTCTCGAGTTGTTGTTTCGTCATCCTTGGGAGAGTCCCTTCTATTAGGGCACTCTCTTGCACAGTGACCAGTGTTGTTACTAGTGTAACATCATCCCTTCCTTCCTTTGGGCCCCGCTCTACAATGGTTTTGATTTCTCGGGCCACCATGGTTCTTCTTCTTTGCATGAGCGGCGAAGGCAGTAGGGTCACTTCCATTACCATTAGAGGCATACTCCATCATTCTTGTTTCCTCTTGAGTGCATCTCGTCAATATTTCTTCAAAATCAAGAATCACATTATTATTGAGAATAGTGGTATTGAATACATGCCAATCACGAAGGAGACCTCCAAGTGCAATAATAACCATCTCTCGATCAGATATTGCTTCCCCAACAGCTAGGAGGTTATTCTTGATTTCAGTGAGCCTCATAAAATTGGATTGAATAGATTCATCCTTACCCTTCTTGATATTCTTCAATTGATTCTTGAAGAAGTGGATTTGTTTAGCATTGCTAGCCCTAAGCATGTTCACCAACTTATCAAACATCTGCTTAGATGTCTTCAAATCAGAAATGTAAGCAACCCAGTGCTTATGAATAGAATCCTGGATAATCATCTTTGCTTTGATTTCCCCTTTTCTATACTTCGTCTTCGTGGCAGCAACTACATTTGATGGAGGTTCTTGAATATTCCCCTGTACATAGTCCATGACATCTTGATCTTCTAGCACCAAATCCAAGGATATCTTCCATGATAATCAGACTTATAAGTCAATTTATCATCAACCTTGAAACCCTTGTAGGTTGAGGAGGCCATTTGTCCTTGATAGGATTTCTTCCTTCAGAGATAGCTTCTAACACCAGCGTGGACTCTTGGACTTTGTCTTCACCTCAGCTCTGATCCCATGTTAAATTTAGATAACAATGGTATTCTATGCTTGATGCACTTTTGCTTCAATCTTTCTTAGGCCCAATACATAAACTTAAAAGTAAAATGTTGATAAAACACAATAATAGATCAATAGAAGACAAACCAAATATAGATCAGATTTACGATTCCTTTTGTCCAGCAAAGATATGAGATATTGTTGAGTTACGGCGGTAAGCAAGATGCGTCAACCAGCAAAGTCTTTCTCAGTCAGCCAACACTTTCATGTGTCACACCCACAACCCTCAAAGACAGCTCATCACAAGTCAACGCAAGTCAAACCAGGGATAGCGCAAAAAATTCAACGCAACAAACTAGGGCTTCGGTCAAATAGCTCGGAATTCCTCGATTTTAGTGCCCAGCTGTACGGCCTCCTAAAATCGGAATTTATACAGAAGATTGAGGTCAAACGACCAAGGGTTGACCACGGTCAATGCTGCAGCAAAAAGCCCTAAACAAATCAACGCAGAAAATAGCAACTTCGCTCCACACGTGTGAGGAAAAAAGGCCTCCAAAGGCGATTGAACCAATCATATCACAATTAGAGAATGTGTGATGAGATGATGAGAAAATGAGGGTGTGTGACACATCTCTTAGGCATGTGGGATAAATCTGGCCGACCTTGCACATGTGGAAAATAAATTCAAAATCAATGTTCTGCTCATCCGATCAAGATGATCTTTAGATCAATCTTGCACCTCTCTGAAAGAGGAATCCAACAAAAATATGACCATCGTCATATGAGCAGTGCAACATGGAGTTTGGACCTAGTTGCCCAAAATTAACAAGATTGTTGCTAAACATATCCTCGACTACCTCGAAGGCACAATGGATAATGGTTTGTTGTACAGACAGGGTGATGGAGTGAAGTTGCAAAAGCAAGAAATTCCACAAACAAGAAGAGTACTTCAATGTTGGGTCAACAATTGTTTCTTGACTCAGCAAGAAGAAAAGACTAATGGCACTGAGCTCAACCGATGTTGAATACATGTCTTCCAACCTGGCAGCCTATGAGACCATCTAGTTGAGGAAGCTACTTGTTGGGCTTTTCAGTCAAATACACGGTGACAATCAAAGCTGCATTAAGCTCCCTGACAATGAGGTGTTCCATGACCGCTCCAAGCACATCGAGATCTAGTACCACCATATAAGAGATTGTGTTTAGAAGGGCAAGATCAGACTTCAATACATTCCTATAGCAAAGCAAACAGCGGACATATTGACCAAGGCTTTGCCTAAAGGGAGATTTGTCTATTTCATGGACAAACTGGGTGTAATTCAGAACACCTTCCTCTTTGAGAGGGAATGTTAAACGGAGTTAGAGTAAGAGTTCAACCAAATTTAGCTACTACACTAAATTTGGCAGAGTGACCCACCAGTGGCACCAAGGCATAGTTATACTTTTTTATTATTTCTTGACTTAGGAAAATTTAAATTTAAATTTTCCTATAGTCAAGAATTAGAGCGATCTCAACCATCCAAGGCAATTTAATCTCATCCCTTCATGGCAGTGGTGGGCCCAGGTCAATCTCTAAGAGGGAAAAAAAGGCATTCACTTGGTTCATTCGTGCACTAGAGACTTGGTTGCAAAAGGCAGCAAGAATAGAACACTTTTGAGTGAGATTTCAGCAAACAAGGGCTTCATATCAAGGCAGATACAAGGAGAAAGAGAGGTTCTTTTAGCATCAGATCATTTCCAGCTAGCGCAAACTTCACAGGGCCGCATTCAGTGCACAAAAGGATCATACAAGCCTATACGAGTTCGTATAGTGCGCAAATTGACTTGGCCGAGAGTCTGAGAGAGGGTGTATTAGTGTGTTAAGGAATTTGCAAAGACAAGGGAAGGTTTCCATTCATTGTAAAATAGCTGTAAACAATATTTTTACTAAAGCAACCTAATAGAAGCCACCAAGTTTGCAAGTTTTTCCCAGTTGGGGTTTCATGGGTAAAGTTTATTGTTTTCAATTTTATGGTGTGTTTGACTTCACTCGTTCCTTATTTTTGTTGCATGCTAATTAGGAAACTCTGTATATTTGTGGGTTAAAGTTATAATTAAGTTTCAACTCTTTGCTTATAATATAATTCACAGATTAGAACGTTGAGTTTTTAAGAAAACTAACAAACAAAGGTCGAGTATGCAAGAGGAAATGCAACATTATGATAGTCCCATACGGATAGTTTTTATTATAGCCTTGTTCACCTAAAGAAGGAAGAAGACACCATAGCTTGGTCAAAAAATCAAACAAACTCTTTGCTTATAATATAACTCACAGATTAGATTGTTGAGTTTTTAAGAAAACTAACAAACAAAGGTCGAGTATGCAAGAGGAAATGCAACATTATGATAGTCCCATATGGATAGTTTTTATTATAGCCTTGTTCACCTAAAGAAGGAAGAAGACACCATAGCTTGGTCAAAAAATCAAACAATCGGAAAGTATACAACACAATTGGGATTTCAAGTAATGTATCAACTAAGGTAAAAGAACAAGACCGATGGCGTAAGCTATTATGGAAAACCAAAGCACCCAAAAAGGACACGATTCTTTATGTCATTGAACATCAAGAATATAGCACTGACAAGGCAGGTTATGCAAAAACAAAATGGACAGAGATGAAGGATCTATACACGAAGAGAATGACAAAAACTATCTCCCATTTACTTATATAATGTCCTTACACAAGACAAATTTGGATAGAGGATTGTTAGAATTTCCAAACCCAACACGCGGTATTCGATTCCCAGCAATTAATAAGTGGAACATATACACTGCTAGATTCCTAACTCATAAATATAGCAAAAGCAAAAAATAATACTCAATCTGAATCACACACACATAAACAATTTTCTACCCAATCAATAATTCTTAAAAAATAAATTAATCATAAAACTTACATGGGCTCCTATACCAGGGATAATGTTCAAGCTGAGAAAATACAATACTACTCACCAGCCTCATTGCACTCTCTCAAACCAACACACACTCACCGAGAAGCCTCTCACATTATTGTGCTATATATTGTGCCTAAGCACCTCACGTTAGGCTTAATTTATAACTTTCCTAAGCTAAGATTGACAGCAAGAATTAGCTCGTCAAATTAATTGAAGATAAGTCACATTACTTTAGTTAACTATCCTATCTTTAGCTTTCTCTACTTTAACTCAAGTACAAGTCATAAATTTAGCTTCCCTTGCATGCACACCTCATGCATGTCATACAAAACACATCAACATGTGTGCAACTCACTTGCACACCCTTGTGTAGCATGCAAGCTCCATAACAAGGCAAATCAAGGTCCTTCTAGTCAAGACACGAGACTAGAAATGCCTTCCGACCTACAAAGAACCTCTTAGCAAGGGAGGTACTTCTAGAAGAACCTCCTCCACCTAAATCTGTCTCTAAGCCCATCTCAGTATCTGTAGTTGCTCCCTCTGACACTAATGCCTATCTTGCTACACGATCTAAAACTTCAGTCGAGAACCTATCACATCCATCCATGTTCCTCGGATCTTGCCCCTATGCATCCCATCAATGTCATAACATACCAACTGAGGCTCTTGGAAGTACCTGAAGAATCACCCTTCCTTGCCATTTGCTCCCTCTCAGCAACTGACATTGATCTAGTATCCAAGATCCCCTTGGATATATCCACAGGTTGTCCCAGCAACCTATATGATTGCCCATGTTTGATGCCAAGCACTACAATTGCATCCACGGTCGCCCTTTGAATATAGAAGCTCCTGCCCATCTCGGAACAAAGCTCTATATCCAACATCCTCCAAGACTAATATTGAGAGCACATGTACCATCAACCCTGGAATAAACAACATCCTTGTCAACTCCAAAAATCCCCCTCACTCTAGCTGGAATTTGACACATCCAGCCTCCTTCACTGCATGTGTGGTGTTAGCTCCACAACTCACATGGCAATCTAAGTCTTTCTGTAAAGCATTGTGGAACATTGACCTCATCCACGTCATTTCACTGGACGCTCTATTGTCCACTAGCCATAACCCACTATCCTCATACACAACAATACTACTGTCAAGAACACATGCAACTAAAGAAAATTCCTTCTCGAATTTCTCTGTAAAGCCATCAATCTCAGTTGATGTTGATGCAGCCACCTGATCCTCCTTGTGTGGACATTGGCTCGACCAGTCTTCTGACACGCAAAGCACTTCACTTTGTTCATGTTCCTCACAAAAGCAGATCCACCACTTCCTTTTACTTTACCTTTTCCCTTTACAGCAAGAGCAAAATTCTCATCATCCTTACCATCATGTTGCCCTACAATTTTGGAGTGTCTCCTTGTCTCTTCCTGTACAAAGTCATCCCACAATCTACTCCAACTGGACAGATTTTCCCGTGCAACGATCCTATCAACAAAGGCATCCAACTTCGAAGGAAAGCCACTCAAGCCTGATCTGACCAACTCTTCACTGTCAATAGTTTCCCACATTGCTGCCAAATAATCTCTAATCTAAGTGATCCTAGTTAGGTATGAGGGAACTGTGTCCATTTTAGACATCTTAGCATTTCTCAATTTCTCCTTCAAAATCATCTTACTGTTTTGGTTTGTACTCTGGTACAAATTGTTTAAAGATGCCCACATCTTATAGGCATACTTCTTCCCTATCACATAAGGTAGAACATGGTCTCTAATGTAGTTCAGGATTATTCTATTGGCCTTCACGTTTATCTTATTAAACTCAGCCAACTGAATAGGATCTGCAGGAATTTGGACTGCCTTCTACATGATGTCCCACAACTCCTGCTCCTTAAATAACAGAACAATCCACTCCTTCCATGGGCTAAAATTTCCTACCCCATTCAACCTATCCTTGCAACATAACCCAGTAACCATCCCTATCAAAAACTGACCAATAGTTCACTTTTCACCTTTCGCCCCCTACCCGAGCCTGCTGCCCCAGACTTCCTGCCCGTTGCTTGAGACTGCCTACACACTACCCAAGGCTAACCGGAACCTTCTTGCTCCCTGCCCACAATTCGTCGGTGTTGCCCAAACACTTCAATAGTCTAGCAGCAATTTTTTTTAAAATTTTGTGGTTGACTGGAAGTACCTTCCGAGCTACAAAGCTCAACAAGGATGACCACTAAACAAAAGTCAAAGATGGATGAGTAGGAGATACTGTGTCAGAATGCCTAAGATCCTGGCTTGACAAAAAAGAATTAAAGGCATTCAAGGCTCTACCCTACAGGATCATTTGGGGCATCCAGCTGGCAAGAAATTCTCAAATCTTCGATGATAAACACATACCCATTTTTCATTGGTTCTCACAAATTAAATCTATTTCTTCAAGCAGCAAAATGTCTGTAAAACAAAAGAAAATTAAACAAATAGAGGAGGTGGTCATCGATAAATGTCAAGAATGCATTTTTTTTTATGGAGCCAATCAAGGTTGCGCAGAATCAGTAGTGCGAGTGGAACCTTGTTTCTTTCAGATAATCAGTGTCAACTTTAGAAAAGGATTAGGAGAAGGGGAAATTACCTATGCTGAGCTTATGGCTTTAAGATTTCTTTTAAAGTGTGTTATGGGCAAAAATGTTAGGCATCTTCGGATCTTTAGATATTCCCCCTTGGTTTTCAATGCTTCTTATAGATTTAATCTATTTCTGAACAAATACCCATGTTAATTTTATAGCTTTAAGATTTCTTTTAGAGTGTGTTATAACTTATGGACAAAAATGGTAAGCATCATAGGATCTTTGGAGATTCTAATTTGGTTTTCAATGTTTCTCACAAATTCGATGTATTTTTTAGTACAATCCCTGAAAAAAACATTAAACAGATAGAGGAGGTCTTCATTGATAAATCCCAGGCATGGGGTTTTTCTGATGTAGCCATCAAGGTCGCCAAGAATTCAGTAGTACAAGTGGAATCACGTTTCTTTCAGGTAATTAGTGTCAAGTTTAAAGTAGAATCAACCAATGTTGAGTTTATGGCTTTGAGATTTCTTTTAGAGTGTGCTATGGACAAAAATGTTAAGCATCCTCAGATCTTTGGAGATTCCATCTTGGTTATAAATTAGATAAATGGGGCAATTCAGCAATCCAATATCAGTATCACTCTCTGGGCTACTGGTGAACAGTTAAACGAGATGGCAAACATTTTTGAAACCATTTCTTTTACACATGCTTAGCCCGTTGAATGAGGAGGTGGGTTCTCTATGAAGGAAGAACAATAGGTAGTCGAAGGTAGTTGAAGTGTAATGATGTTATCCCACCTGCCCCGATGGAACGGTTGTTACTCCCTAATCCAACTCCTCTTGTACTGTCAGAAGAATGGGATTATTATTATTATTATTCATTTTAATTATCAATTCTCATTCTAGGGTTTGGATGAGTCCTCTATGATTCTCAACACTTCATTAGAGCCTCATAACCAGAGCCTCTTAATCTTGCATATATATATAAGAACCTATTTATATAGATGTTTACAACACGCATATAACTACAACAGATGGAAGCCAGTCTCCTTCCCTTCAGTAAATAACACAGAGGTCAGCCTTAACACTGCTACCAATGAAATACACACAGAGACCATCTATTTCTCAAACTGGAGATGACAGAGATTCTAACTTCCAAGTATACACAGAAATCAACCTTTCAACAAGAGTTATTAAGAGAATCCAGCTTCCCCTTCTGCAATCAGGAAACCACATTCCTTATCAACAACATAGACATATAATGAGCATGTGCACATCATCAACTTGAGCAATCAATAAAGATATCCATGCCAACATTGTTGTAACAGTCAATATGCTTTACATTCCATATCAGAAGCACTTCAGACCGACAATGGAATGCATTCCAAACCCACTTTCCAACATATACAATCTATCAAGGTTCTCAACCCAAACTTCATCACTATTACAACACTAAGAAACACACATGGAAGACAGCATTTATCTATGAGAAATATGAGCTCTTCATGCACACAATAAGTGTGCAAAGTTAGGTTAAATCCAGGAACATAAACCAAGTCATTCAAGCCTGTGAAACAGTCCATTGCACAATGTTAATAGTTATAAGAGCCTACAGAAACAGGAATTATGCCACTGTAACAGCAATGGATCTCCATGTTGCTTACTGTCAAAAAAGTGATCAACGCACACACATTATTTGCAAGAAACATTGGCTGAGCATCATAAATAGTGTCAGATCACGAATCATAATCTTCATTGATAGATTACAACAACTCTTTAGTAGGGCCAAGCAATATACCAATTAGCCTATATAAGCAATGAAATTCAACCCAAGTTTCAAACAGGAATAACATCAGCTCACATCAGAATATGAATACTTAACACTGGCCATTAAGAACATGAAACACTCATATTCATTCACACATCCTTACATGGGTCATAACCAACCATTTAACAGATAACACAAGCAAGCCAGATTGATCATGCAAACAAAAGCATGCCATTTTTTTAAACTGCAACCCGATATCTACACACGAGTATGTAAGGAAACTTATCTTGGATTTCAAAGAAAATGGGCTACTGAGTTCGGGACTTCGACTCTCCACCCAACCATAGACAAGTTGCAGCCAAGCTACTTACATAAGAGTATGTAAGGAAACTTATCTTGGATTTCAAAGAAAATGGGCTACTGAGTTCGGGACTTCGACTCTCCACCCAACCACAGACAAGTTGCAGCCAAGGTACTTGCAGCAGTCACCCCCGAACCAGATTCCAAGGGTCTGAGGTGGCCTTGCTCAAGGGAATAAACACCATTATGCCAGCTAAAATAGCAACTCCAAAGGTTCTTCTTCCTCCACCCACCAGCTGTTCAACAGTTCACCAATGCACAGGAAATCTTGAGGCCAACTGCCTCCACCATCAAGTTATCCAATTATAGCCAAACGACACACAAGAAAACCAAGAGGTGTGCTGCCTCAAGCTATTCCTCTTAGCTGCACAGTGCAGAATTTTTTTGTGCTGAATAGTGAAGAAGATCGAACTCCTTTTCCCAATCAGAAAACAATTGTCCTCCTCCTTGTTTCCTCATCCTCAGATCAAACTCCCCTGCAATCTTCCTCATTGTCTGGTGAATCTGGAAAAAAAAATGAGATCGAGCCCCCTTCCCATTACGCAGTAACTCTCTTTTGTCTTTTTCTGCTGCACCTTTCCCAAACCAACAAATTTGTTGCACATTAATTTTTGTCCCTTTGTTGTTTGCGCAGTCATTAATTTTCCTGCCCCGTGTTGCCTTGTTACACTTCCCAAGCAGAATAGGCTTGTGTCCCTTGTTTTGCAGTTAATAAATTGCCAACAGCAGTCCCCTTCAAACACACCATTCCTTTGCATTTAAAACTCAACAACCAGCCTTCAATGGTTGTCACATGTTGTCCAGCTTCTCCCTTCAACATGTAAGTTGAATTTCCTAAGCAATTGACCTCCCCAGACCTCTTGGAATCTGTATCCCTCACTCTGCCCATTTAACTTTTGAAACTCAATTACATGATGTAATTACATGGAAAGATCAAGCCATTCATATACTAGGTTGTTACAGACCCCTCCCCCTTAGAGGAACACCGTCCTTGGTGTTCTCTTCCATATACACAAAGAAAACATGCTAAATTAAGAAAACATCAACATACTATCTTTGGAGTTTTATATCTACATCTTTTTTCAGTCTTTACATATATTTACATGTCACACATTTACAGTTGCTTGCCCAACAACTAAACAATTACAAAAGAAAAAATTTAATTAGATCAACTACTTTTTGTGGCTCTTCTACAATTTCTTGGTGCCTTTGCTACACCAAATCCGGCTTGGATTCTTTCCTTTGTTCTGGAGGGTAGTATGCCTCCAATGTCTAGCACTGCTTTTCCTTGCAATCCTGTTCCACCAACGAACAATTATCAGCTCATTGCTTCTCGATACAACCCCAATGTGCTTTTGATTACAATCTTCTATGCTTGTGAGCAAGAAACCCAATTTATTTTTCAGCCTTCCCTTCTCTGCTTCTCAGTCCGGGCAAACCGGTTACCCCCTCTCTGTGCAGTCACTCACCTTCCAAGTTCAGGCATCCCCTTCTCTAATTCTCAGTCCCTCGGGCGATCCATCCTTTGGCAAGGCTTTCTCGCATCGAAAGAGTCTATAACCAAGGAAAGCCGACTTATCACAATTATACGGGTCATAGCATGCTTCATGGTAATCAATTGACATCATAGGTGTTAGTGTATCACAATGGCCCCATTCTTGAAATCTTTAATCAACATGTTGTTTCACACTCTAATATCTTTCAGCTGCAACTATTTATCTTTGCGGCCAAGTCCATCCACCTAAACTTGACAATTTCATACTTTCCTACATCATAGCACATATGTCTCCATGAGTTCCATCAGTAAGGAAATGCAATAACTTTAAATCACACCTCATTAGCAGCTTATTCATGAGGTGGATTCGAATTCTCCTTTAATTCCTATCACAGCAAAGCCAAGTTAGCTCATACCCCGAACTATCATAAATCAGAATATGGAATTTAGATTCATAAAGAAAAAACTTCAAAATCCATGAAATATTGATACTTTTCTTGATTTGTTCCTTGCGACTTCCTTTACACAGACTAGTTTGTTAGCCCATTTGGCAAGCACTCAGTGCCCTCTCTTCGCTTTGACCACGTACACACACCGGATTGGTTGTCAATCTGGCAAGCACCCAATGCATTCTCTTCACTTTGACCATGTACACACACTGATTTGGCTGTCAATCTGGCAAGTACCCGGTGCCTTCTCTTCACTTTGATCAAAGTACCCACACCGGATCGGTCCAGTGTCTTCTCTTCTCTTCTCTTTTACTTCCACTCCGAGGTGGATATATATATATATATATAAGCCCTTTCACTACCCTGTGAATACGGGCACTACCATCTAGGTTGTATCCAGACGATAGGAAGTCTACTTGTTACCAATCATAGGTTCCTTTCCACCTAAACAGGCACAGACATTCCCATATTTGCCTTGTTATACATAGGCCCACACTGGCCCACACATAACACTTTAAACATACACAACACACAGGCTCAAACAATCCTATACCTGCCTGTCTTGAACACTTTGCACATACACAACACACAAGTCCAGACAGTCCCAAACCTACCTGTCCTGAACACATTGCACAACACTCTTATACACATGGTACGGCACAACGCAAGTAATACAGCTTTAAACCATTCTCATGCACATGTACAACAGAAACACATACACACATAACATGTCATGTTATACAATATCACAATAATTGCAGAGACCACCTTATCTCTCATGACATATCACCGTGTTTCCATTAATCTAGATACCACCTTATCTCCATGCAGGTGAGCTAGGACATATTGTCTCATTTATTTTCCCATGTTCTTAACCTTGACATGGGCACAATGTACGAGTCATGTTCACATAATTATAAGTTAGCAGAATTTCCTTCTTGCCCAATAAATTCCTCATCACAGTGGGAATCTTTTCGTGCCATCCATATCACCAAAAAAAAATTATTTTTTTTTTGACCAATCATCTTTTCATTCGAATGACCTCTGACAGCCCTGTCAGACACAATGACATTTTCATATATATAAAAATGCTAATTCCTTCCTAACCAATAAATTCCTCATCACAGTGGGAATCTTTTCGTTCCATCCATATCACCAAATAATTTTTTGTTTTGTTTTTGACCAATCATCTTTTCATTCGAATATATATTTGTCCATTACTCTCATGGACTCAACAATATCCCATTAGGCTTTTTCATTACTTAATCATGGCCACTACATCCATTAGCTTATGCCAAATAAATCTAGAGTTTAGAATCTAGATGACTCCCTTATTGTGGCCAAGCATGCATTATGTAACCCTTTCACTATGTTATTGTTTTCATTTTTACTTCTTGTTCTGCTCATGTCAATTGCCCAATAGCATTCCATTTTTCCTGGAACTTTACTCAACAAGTTCTCTTTCGTGCCTACCAGGCACTACCCTTTTTCAAGATTTTGTGGCCTTCTTTCCACTCCAATCCTCCTTATTCCAAGATCCCCAAGCATGCAATACGAATTTTAAGATCGAAAATGAATGCAAGAGGAAAAACAAAGGCAATCATTGCAAAAAGATGTAAATTTCACAACAACAGTCATTCACAAAAGTCACAAGTAAAACAACATCATCAACAAGACCCAAACAGTATGATAACCAAGACCAAAAACCAACATGGCCATGCACAAAAGTCTAAAACTAGAATGATATCAATCCACAAAGTCAAGAAATTAAAGCCACAACACATAAGCATTAAATAAAGTGGTGCCCCAAAAAATCAACTCCATCTCCATGAGTCCAACATTCATGACACTCTCAACCCATCACACAAGCGTGCATATGTATACATATATGCATATTCATACACCACATTAGTTCAAGACTTCTTTACAAGGTTAGCTGCAACCTTAAAGTCTTATATTCCCCAAAGTTCACAGGGGACCTTTTCAACACACATGCACTTATATGTGTGTGTGTATGTGTGTGTGAAGGAGCTAGAGGGAATGCCCCCTCCTTCTCGGTGTCTTGCATTGTTGATTCGTGTTCCTATAGCCGATGGGGCTATTGTCTTCCCTCTTCTTGTTGTGGTGACAATACTTTTTCAGGTGCTCTTCTCCACAACACCAACAGGAGATTATCCTCTCCTTTTCAGCCTCATGATGCCTCTTCCTGCTATTACCATCCTTCCTTTTAGAGGATTCAGCTTAGTATTTCATTTCCCACAACCTCTTTTGCAACTCATCATTCCACTTAGCTAGTTCTTATTGTTTCCTAATGAGTTTTATGAGTTCTCCTCTGCAGATCTTTGGCTCATCTTCCAATTCCTTGAGCGAGACCTCCAAATCCCTAAAGGTTCTTTTCATGCAAGCTATAGCATGCCATTATTTTACACTACAGCCTAATATCTACAAGAGTACGTATAAGGAAACATATCTTGGATTTCAAAGATGATGGGAAACTAAGTTCGGGCCTTCGACTCTCCACCCAACCATAGACAAGTTGCAGTCAAGCTACTTGCGAATGTTACCCCAAGCCAAATTCCAAGGGTCTGAGGTGGTTTTTGTAGAAATTAAGTTGTAGATTTGCAACTGCTCATGAAATTTTAATCAAAATCACAGGACACAAACCTACTCTACTGCTCTGTGGGAAGTAATTCACAATCTAGAACAATAATTTCAAACATGCAATAAGAAATAACACACATGCACACAATATTTTTCCTAGGGTAAAGCAATCTGCTAAAAATCCCTTGTCTTCTTGCATTTATCTGATGAATAGAGATGTATTTCAATTGCTTTGTTCAATTGAGCACAACCTGCAACTGAATAACCTATCTCTGCTCACTATGAAGCTCTCACCCAGACTTAGTCAATTTCTGCCTTTGTTTGAGCCCCTATTTCCTTGTGTTGTTCCTTGAGAAATTAGGCCCCTATTATTTAGGAATTTCTCCAAAACGGATTGCGCAATTCCCAAGGTTGATCATCTGACTGCATGCAACACCTGTAAACTCAAGACTAGTCTACAACTGATGTTACACTGCCTTGGAATCTCCACCAAGCCTGAAGAGCTCGAAGTCTCTGCATGCACTAGCTATTTTAGGTTGATTGATCAGTTAACTGGATGATCACTAAGTTTGACTAAAGTCCCACTACACGACTAACCTTCCATTAGTTCCTTCAACAGTTAAAACTAGTTTAATTGAAAACAACCTAAGATAACTAACCTTGATTGCTACAAACTAGCAATCGCACATGCTTAACTGAACTCTAACTCCTCCAACTCGAATTTACTAAGCTAACTGAGTGACAAGAGCCATGTCACACATTAAATACATCCAAATTGTTTGCTAATGTGGAAATTCGAATTTTCTCAAGTTAATCAAGGCAAACTCAAATTGAGAAAGGGATTATCAACCACCTTTGTCCTGCACCTGTGGAACTCGAACTTCCCTCTTGAAAAGGCCTTTGTCAAAATGTCAAAATCTTGTTCCTCTGTCGGAATGTACTGAAGCAACATTATCAGCCTCTGCACACAGTCCCATAAATGGTGATATTGGATACCTGTATGCTTGGATCGATCACGAAAAACATGATTCTCAAAGAGCTTGATGCAACTTTGATTATCACAGTAGATCACAGTTGGATCCTGTAAATTTATGTAGATGTTCTATGCTTGATGCAACTTTACTTTTATCAACAGCAATCACATGAATTTACAAGTAAAATGCTAATAGAACATACCAGTGATCCTTTAGAAGACAAGTCAGAAATAGATAAAGGTGATGGTGCGTTACGGCGGTCAACAGGATGCTTCAACCAACAAAGACTTCACGGTCAACCAACACATCATGTGTCACAACAGTCCTCAAAACAGTCACACAGTCAACTTAGAAGTCAACCTTAGAAAAGTCAACGCTACCTAGAAAAGTCAACGCAATGCAGCAGCACTAAGTCAATGCAGCTCAACTTTTGGTCAACCTTTGACCTCGATTTATGTGCCAAAGAGTACGGCCTCCTTAGATTGAAGTCTCCTCCAAAATTCAGCCCAATCGAACCATGCATTGACCAAAGTCAACGCTGGTCAAACTTCCCCAGGAACCCTAACCGCAGATTTCTGGCTGCAGTAAATTGTCCTTCTTGCTGTGGTAAACTTCGTCCTTATTACTGCGGTAAACTTCGTCCTTCTTGCTCCTTAGATGCTCGTATAAGAGGAGGAGATGTGTGTTGAGATGAGTGGAAAATGCTCCAATGTTGACCCTATAAATACAAATCATGAGAGGTGTGTGACACATCTACTGGGGGTAAAAACCTTAAGGCCGACTTGCACTTAAATTTATTATAAATAATAAATTCAAAATAAATGTTCTGCTCATCAGATTAAAATCAATTTTAGATCGATTTTACACCCTTCTGAAAGAGGAATCCAATACAAATATTGGAATCTTCATCTGAGCATCACAAGATGGAGTTTGGACCTAGTTGTCCAAATTTAACACTCCCTCTCAACTAGGGAGAACTCCATCCACCAGTGCAATCAAACATCGTGCGTCATCTCGCCGTAACTTGCTTTGTTGGCCTCTTTATTTCAGAACAGAAGTGGGTCAGTCACAAAGACATCATTCCCAGCTGACAGATTCAGCCCAGAGGTCAAAACCTCTATCGGACTCACAAAGAGTCTCCAACCAACCCGAAGTTGGTTCATCTGACCCGAAGTCAGGCGAAGGTCCGAGACCTCACTAGACTTGATCCCAGATCAAGTGGTTGGATCGTGCCATCCTAGATAGAGAGTACGGCAATCTCTGATGCGTCCATCAGTCTTTGCTACTAGTCTCTAGCTTCTCCCACCTCATTGGCCAAATGAGAGGTACTTCCCATGAGCCCTGAACTCAATAGGTAGGATGCATACGGGGCACAGATAATGAGAGGTGAACCAACTCAATAATCACAACGATGGGGTCCAAGCACACCAACAAGGTTTGGCAAGCCTAGCCTTGTGGTTGCTCATAGCTCCGAGAAGCTGTCCCCAAAGCCCCCCAGAGCTCCTCAAGCTCATCGTCCAACAGGACCCACATCATAGGGTCGTTCCACGATACCAAGTCTCTCACAGAAGGTTAGGAACTTAACCTTCCCCAGGGGTTTAGTGAGAATATTCGCAACCTGCTCATCATTTCCTATATGATTGAGCCTTACAGCGCCTCGCTGTACCATATCTCGGATGAAATGGTACCTGATATCAATATGCTTGGATCGGTCATGGAACACAGGATTCTCGGTCAAGCGAATCCCACTCTGATTATCACAAAGTATCACCGTGGTATCTAGCACATGCTCGAACAGCTCACTAAAGAGCTTTCTCAACCAGATTGCTTCACAACAGGCCATACTTGCTGCAATGTATTCGGCCTCTACGGTGCTCAAAGCCACCGACTTTTGCTTCCTGCTCATCCATGAGATCGAAGCAGAACCAAGGTTGAAGCAGCATCCCGATGTGCTCTTACGATCCACCACACTGCCAGCCCAATCGGCATCAGTATATCCAAGGAGTGTCACGCTCCTGGCAGTGTATCTCAGCCCATGGTTTATCGTGCCCCGAAGGTATCTTAGAAGATTCCTGGCACCAACCCAGTGAAAGTGATGAGGCTCAACCATCTGTTGACTCAAAGTGTTCACTGCAAAACATATATATGGACGGGTGTTCACTAAGAACATCAGGGCCCCTACGAGTTGACGATACTCAGTAGGATTTGCCAATATGGGCCCAGCAACGCTGCCACTCAACTTCTTGAAGTTGAGTTCCATTGGTGTCGACACGGCCTTGCAGTCCACCATACCAAATCTTTCCAGAAGTTTCACAATGTATTTTCCTTGAGAAAGGAAAATCTCGCCAGGTCTCTGCCAGACCTCCAGGCCTAGGAAGTGGTGCATCAGCCCTAGGTCCTTCATCTCGAACTCAGCAGCGAGCTCCCTCTTGCATTGATGAATAAGAGGGTCAGCACCTGTCAGGAAGAGGTCGTCCACATACAGCACCAGAATGAGAGGCTTCCCCTGGACAACCTTGAAGTAAAGGTTCGGATCAGCATTACTTCGAGTGAAGCCCAGCTTCATCAAGTAGCTATCTATCCTCTCGTACCAAGCTCTGGGTGCTTGCTTCAACCCATAGAGGGCTTTCTTCAACCTACAAACATGGGTGTCCCGATCCTGGACTTCAAACCCCAAAGGTTGTTCTACATACACCTCTTCGTTTATTGCACCATGCAGAAAAGCGGTCTTGACATCCATCTGATGAAGACTCTATCCTTGCGTAGCAGTAAGGGCTATGATTGATCGAATGGTGGTATATCGTGCCACGGGTGCAAATATGTCATTATAGTCTATTCCTTCCTTTTGAGAGAAGCCACGGGCAACAAATCTTGCCTTGAACTTTTCAGCACTTCCATCAGATCTATGCTTGATCTTGTAGAGCCATTTTACAGTGACAACTGATTTGTCTTCGGTCTTGGAATCACATCCCAGACATCATTCTTCATTATGGACTCATATTCTTCATGCATAGCATCCTTCTAGACTTGATGCTTTACGGCTTCCTCAAAAGATCCAAGTTCAGATTGTACAATAATACTCATGGCAACCAGATACCCTTGGTATCTACACAGCTTCTTGCTTTCTCGAAATGTCCCCCTCGGGGCAACATGTCCCTCAACATCTTCGAGAGTGTCCCTGAGCCATGATGGTCTCTTTCTCAGTGAAGGAGATGGATCGATTGGGTCCATTGGTCCTTCAGCATCAAGATTGTCTCATCCTGCGGTTCTTCTTAATTTCCAGGCCTTGCTTCATGATTTTCCTCAAATCTCGAAAGATCTGCTACTTTCTTCAGGGAAGCATCTTCGTCAAAAGTGACATCATGGCATATCTCTACTTCCCTTTGACCAGGTACATAGACTCTATAGGCCTTAGAAGTTTCGTTGTAGCCCACAAATATTCCTTTCTTCCCAGAAGCATCCAACTTACTTCTCTTTTCTTTTGGCACATGAAAATAAACAGGACATCCAAAAATTCTAAAATGTGAAACGTCAGGTTTCTTACCAATGAAAACCTCTTCGGGAGTTTTGGAGTCCAGAGCGGAATGAGGGCATCGGTTTTGAATGTATACAGCACTATTCGCAGCTTCTCCCCACAGAAACTTCAGTAGACCCTGGTCACATAGCATGGCACGGGCAGCTTCCACAATGGTCCTGTTCTTTCATTCAGCAACGCCATTCTGCTAAGGAGTATAGGCAGTAGTGGTCTCCCTCTTAATGCCAGCTTTTCTGCAAAAGTCCTTGAACTCCTTTGACTCATATTCAGTGCCATTGTTGGTCCTCAAAATCTTGATCTTCTTCCCTGTCATATTTTCCACGAAGGCTTTGAAGGTACGGAACCACATGAAAGCCTCATCCTTCTTCTTCAAGAAGTATATCCAGGTTTTGCGGGAGAAGTCATCAGTGAATGTCATATAGTAAGAACATCCTCCCACGGATGTCACGAGTAGCATACCAGATAGATCAGAATGGACCAGTTGCAAAATATCAAATGTCTTTGTGACACTTGAGGGGAAAGGTCCCCTTGTATGCTTTCCTTCGGCACAACCCTTACATACACCTTCATGATTATTTCCAAATTCGGGCATCCCTGTCACCACCTTCCTTACTTCGAGAAGGGCCTTGTAATGAGGGTGTCCAAACCTCCGGTGCCATAGTTCAGTTTGTCGGATAGTATCACATGTCATAGCTCCCAGTGGACTTCCTCCAACCTGGTAGAGTGTTCCAACTCTAAAACCAATCACGATAGCTTCCTTGAGATTATTCTTCCACATGCGCACATTTCCATCAATGAATGCCACATTGAAACCTTTGTCTTCCATGGTTGATATAGAGACAAGGTTCTTCTTCAATTTTGGTATATAGAGTACATCCTGCAAATGTAGGACTTGTCCTTGAGACAAGTGGAGGGTCACAGTCCCTATCCCTTTCACGGGATATGTGGCATTATCTCCAAGGATAATTTCCAGATTAGTATCCTTCTCAACCATGTCAGAAAGTGCTTCCTTGAACCCAGTGATGTGTCCTGAGGCACCACTATCTATCAGCCAGACATCCATAGTGTCAGGCAGGGATGCAACAGAGAGGGCAGATACAAGAATGTATTCATTTCTTTTATCAACAACATTTGACTCCTTATACCTGGAGTTTCTAGACCTTTTGAAAGGTTGATTGTTTCCGCCAGAGGGAGCTTTCCTCTTTCCTTTGGACCTGTTGTTTCTTTGATTTCCATTCCTCTAGCTGTTGTTGTTGTCATCACTATCGAGAGAATCCTTCTTGAAAGGACATTCTATAGCATGATGACCTGGCCTATGACAAGTGAAACACTTGCCCTTCTTTCCTTGGGCCCCTGCTCTTCCTTTGTTCTTTGAACCACCAGAGTTCTTCTTTCTAGAATGAGCAGCATAGGCAGCATTTCTGTCATTTTCGTATTCCTTCATTCTTGCCTCTTCTTGCATGCATCTTGACAGTAGCTCGTCAAAGTTAGGAATTGTATTATTATTGAGAATGGTAGTGTTGAATACTTTCCATTCATATGGGAGCCCTCCAAGTGCAGTGAGTACCATCTCACGATCGGCTATTGTCTCCCCAATAGCCAGCAGATTGTTCCTGATCTCGGTCAATTTCAGAAAGTATGTTTGGACAGACTCATCCCTGCCTTTCTTCAAATTCTTCAATTGATTCTTGAAGAATAGCACTTGGTTTGCATTGTTTACTTTGAACATTTGTATCAGCTTATCATACATCTCTTTGGATGTGCCTAGCTCAGATATGTAGGCAACCAAACTTTTATGTATGGATTCCCTGATCATTAACTTTGCTTTGATCTCCCCCTTCTTATACTTGGTTTTAGCAACAGCAGTAGCAGTGGATGGAGGTTCTTGTATCTTACCCAGTACATAGTCCATGAGATCATGGTCTTCTAATTTGAGATCTAATATCATCTACCAAGCATGGAAGTCATCTCTTCCAGTCAGCTTGTCATCCTCCTTGAAGCCATAACTTGTGGAACCCATTTTTCTCTTTTGGTGATTGCTATAAGTTAGGGCTTGTCTTCACCACAGCTCTCATACCATGTAAATTTATGTAGATGTTCTATGCTTGATGCAACTTTACTTTTATCAACGGCAATCACATGAATTTACAAGTAAAATGCAGATAGAACATACCAGTGATCCTTTAGAAGACATGTCAGAAATAGATAAAGGTGATGGTGCATTACGGTGGTCAACAGGATGCTTCAACCAACAAAGACTGCACGGTCAGCCAACCCAACATGTGTCACAACAGTCCTCAAAACAGTCACATGGTCAACTTAGAAGTCAACCTCAAAAAAGTCAACGCTGCCCAGAAAAGTCAATGTAAGGCAGCAGCACTAAAAGTCAACGCAGCTCAACTTTTGGTCAACCTTTGCCCTCGATTTCTGTGCCAAAGAGTACGGCCTCCTTAGATTGAAGTCTCCTCCAAAATTCAGCCCAATCGGACCATGCGTTGACCAAAGTCAATGCTGGACAAACTTCCCCAGAAACCCTAACCGCAGATTTTTGGCTGCAGTAAATTTCGTCCTTCTTGCTATGGTAAACTTCGTCCTTCTTGCTCATTAGATGCTCGTATAAGAGGAGGAGATGTGTGTTGAGATGAGTGGAAAATGCTCCAACGTTGACCCTATAAATACCAATCATGAGAGGTGTGTGACACATCTGCTGGGGGTAAAAACCTTAAGGCCGACCTACACTTAAATTTATTATAAATAATAAATTCAAAATAAATGTTCTGCTCATCATATTAAAATCAATTTTAGATCGATTTTACACCTCTCTGAAAGAGGAATCCAATACAAATATTGGAATCTTCATCTGAGCATCACAAGATGGAGTTTGGACCTAGTTGTCCAACTTTAACAGATCCATTATCTAACCAAACAATCCAACAAGTATCTCTCTCATCCAGATCGCCTCACATGTTGCTTGACTTGCAGCCATGTATTCTGCTTCTACCGAGTTGAGCGCCACAGATCTTTACTTCCTACTATACCAGGAAACAACTACAGACCCAACACTAAAAATTCCACCTGATGTACTCTTTCAGTCTGATGGACTCCCTACCCAATTTGCATCAGTGAAGCCACACAGTTTCACTCCCTTTGTCCGTCTGTACCATAGTCCAAACTGGGTAGTGCCTCTGAGGTACCGTAAAACATGCTTAGTTTCCCTCCAAAATAATTTGGTTGGCCTAACAATAGCTTGGCTCAGTTATTTGACTACATAGCACATATCTAGTCGTGTGTTCACAAGGCACATCATTGAACCCACTAATTGTCGATAAATGGTAACATCCACTTGCTCACCTGAAATGGCATCCTCCTTCCTCTAGTTGGTCGCTAAAGGTGTCTCCATGGGTTTACAACTCTCCATGTGGAATCTTTGCAATTTCTCATTTACATACTTTCCTTGAGACACAAATAGTCCCCCATCGCATTGCCATACTTCCAACCCGAGGAAGTACTGCATGAGACCCATGCCCTTCATTTCAAACTCCCTTGCAAGGTCCTCCTTACAAGATCTGATCAGTTGTTCATCACCAATTAAAAATAAATCATCAACATATAAGACAATAATGAGCAATTTTCCTTCTACAAAGATATGATAGAGGTTTGCATCTGCTTCACTTTTGGTGAAGCCCAAACCAATGAGATATCTATCGATCCTAGTGTACCAAGCACGGGGTGCTTATTTGAGACCGTACAATGCTCGCTTGAGTTTGCACACATAAGACTCTCAGTCAAAAGTCTCAAAGCCTTTTGGTTGCTCTATGTACACCTCCTCCTCAATAACTACATTGAGGAATGTTGTTTTCACATCCATCTAGTGGATCTTCCACCCCATTTGCACAGTGAGAGCAAAAATTGATCTAATCGATGAGTACCTTGCTACGGGAGCAAAGGTCTCCTCATAGTCAATTCCCTCAACTTGAGAGTACCCCTTGGCCACAAATATGGCCTTATACTTCTCTATGCTTTCGTTTGTTGCCTGCTTAACCTCAAAGATCCATCTCAAAACCACAACTGATTTACTTGTTGGTCTTGGGACCACTTCCCAAACATTGTTCCTTACAATGGATATGTATTCCTCCACCATTGCATCAACACATACAAGTTGTTCTACTACTTCCTCGAAAGAGGATGGCTAGTCTCTACAAGCTCAGTCATTAGAGCCATGTAGCCAGTGTACCGATTAGGTGACCTCCTCTACCTGCATAAATTTGAAGGAGCACCTGCATCCACATTCTCCCTCACATCCTACACAAGTCTCTCAACTTCCCTGGTTCTTTTTCTGCCTTCACTAGATGGTTCTGCTTTAGTGGTTGTCTCCACTCTCTGCTCCTCAATTTGTGGTTGCTCCACAACTTCCTGAGACTCCTCCCTCAGAGCTAAAAGCTCCTCTTTTGGTGGGATCTGGAGCTCCCTCTCAAGAGAGCACTGCACCGCTTTCTCCTCATCAAATTTTACATCTCTTCGCACAACTATCATCCCAAGGGATGGCAAGTACACACGATACTTATGAGGAGTTTCTATGTAACCCACAAATACCCCCAATTCTGTTGTCAGCTCAAGCTTCTTCCTTTGATTCCTTGGAGACATGTCAGTAAACAGAGGCTCCAAAAATCCTAAAGTGTGACACATCCAACTTTCTCCCTGAGAAAGCCACCTTTGGTGTAATCATACCAAGAATCCGATGAGGATTCTGATTTTGTAAATAGACTGTTGTGTTGCCTGCCTCTACCCACAAGTGCAGTGGTAGGCCTTGGTCATGCAACATCGCCATCGCTGCTCCCATAATACAAAGATTCTTTCTCTTAGCCACCCCATTTTGCTATGGGTTGTGGACTGTTGTCAACTCTCGTCAAATGCCTTATTTTGCACAAAAAAAATTAAATTCAGTCAACACATACTCACCTCCATTATCGCTGCTAAGAGCCTTCACCTTCTTACCAGTTTCTTTCTCAACCATTGCCTTGAAATCTACGAACTTGGAGAATGTCTCATCTTTCTTCGACATGAAGAAGATCCAGCACTTCAGTGAGAAGTCATGAATAAAAATGACAAAATATTTGTGTCTGGCAATGGAGGTTGTCAAGAAAGGTCCACACTCATAAAAGTGGATCCTTTCTAGGATTGCATGTGCTTTGTTGTCTCGATCATGGAATGTGGATTTTGTGTACTTCCCCAAGGTACATCCTTTGCATACATCATACTGCTCAAGTGCTCCTTTGGGGAGGCCTTTGGTTATTTGTTACATAATCTTCAAGGCGTCATGATGCAAATGGCCAAGTCTTGTGTGTCGAAGTTCACCGACATAACGGCTTTGCACCTTCTCCACCTTAGAGCTTAATAGAACACAGTCTTCCACATCTAGCTTATACAAGTTCTTCACACGAACCCTGATCTTCTTCGCCTAACCTGTGGCTATGTGTCTCAGGAATGCCTTTCCTTTGTTGAAGATCACATCATAACCACAGTCTTCCAAAACTTCAACGGAAATGAGATTTTTCTTTAGGCCCAAAACGAACATGACATCCTTGGGCCTGAGAGGGGACCCCGCCTCCTTTTAAAAGGTGATTGTACCAATCTCAGTCGCGTTGTACCTTCTGTCGTCCCCCAGCTCGATGTGCATCTGCAAATCTTTTTCTTCCAAGTCACTGAAAAACTCTCTACACCCTGTCACGTGGAAGGATGCACCTAAGTCCAAGAACCACACGCTCCCCATCACTGTGTTGGCCATGCATGCGATAAGGGTAAAGTCAAGCTCGAATTGTGAAGCCAAGATTTCACATGTTGCTCCTCCTGAGGTCTTCTTGCTTGCCTTTATGTGTGGACACTTCGTGGCATAGTGCCTGAATTCATGACAATGGAGTCATTTAATTTTGGACAAATCTTTCTTCTTGCCCCCTTGGCTGGATTCTGGTTTGGATTGAGATTCCTTCCCTTTCCACTTCTTTTCCTTTCCAACCAATGCAATTTTTTCTTCATCCTCGCCCTTGGATGAAGTCCCATCTCTGGTATTTTGCCTTATTTCCTCCTGTACCAAATTAGACCATAAGCGCTCCCAATTCGGTAGTTTCTCACTCTCGTTCACCGAATCTTGGTAGCTATGCCAACTCTTGGTAAGGCCTAGAAGGACTAGGCTTTCCAAGTCATCTTTTGGAATTTTTACACCAACTCCACCAAGTTCATCACGACATTGTGCGAACCTGCTTAGATACTGCGAAATAGTGTCATTCTTTTGCATATTGATATTTTGAAGTTTATCCTTAAGCATCAGCTTCCTGTGGTCACTACTGTTCTCGAACAATTCTGTTAGTGCTTTCCACATTGCGAACAGAGTTTCTTTCCCGTGGAGATTTGAGACAATGTGATCTCGTACTCCCTCCAAGATTATTCTCCTCGCCTTGGCTACATCTTTCTTCCACTGAGCAAGGTTCTAGGCATCATATTCCGTTGGTTTTGCAACATGTATCTTGATGTATTCTAGCAATCCATTGTCAACCAATATCGCCTCCATGCAATCCTTCCATGCAACAAAATTAGAGTTGCCTTCCAAGGCATACTCTAGCATTAGTCCATTGAAGACCATCTTCTCATCTCTGAAGAGATCCTGTTGCACTAAAATCCAAATTCAATTTTCCTGAGAAACAACTTCGAAATTCCTGCTCTAATCTGAATATTGTTCTGATACCATGTAGAAATTATGATGTAGATTTGCAATTGCTCATGAAATTTTAATCGAAGTCAAAAGACACAAACCTACTCTACTGCTTTCCGGAAAGTAATTCACAATCTAGAACAATAATTTCAAACATGCAATAAGAAATAACAAACATGCACACAACATTTTTCCTAGGGGAAAGCAATCTGCTAAAAACCCTTGCCTGTGTGCATTAATCTGATGAATAAAGATGTATTACAATTGCTTTGCTCAACTGAGCACAACCTACAAGTGAATAACCTATCTCTCTGCTCACTAAGAAGCTCTGACCCAGACTTAGTCAATTGCTGCCTCTATTTGAGCCCCTATTTCCTTGCATTGTTCCTTGAGAAATTAGGCCCCTCTTATTTAGGAATTTCTCCAAAACGGATTGCGCAATTTCCAAGGTCGATCCTCTAACTGCATGCAACACCTATACACTCAAGACTAGTCTACAACTAATGTTACACTACCTTGGAATCTCCACCAAGCCTGGGGAACTCGAATTCTCTACATGCACTAGCTATTTTGGGTTGATTGATCAGTTAAATAGATCATCATTGAGTTTGACTGAAGTCCCACTACACCACTGACCTTCCATTAGTTCCTTCAACAGTTAAAACTAGTTTAATTGAAAACCACCTAAACAACCTAAGATAACTGACCTCGATTGCTACAAACTAGGAATCACACATGCTTAACTGAACTCCAACTCCTCTAACTCGAATTTACTGAGCTAACTGAGTGACAAGAGCCATGTCACACATTAACTACATCCAAGTTGTTTGCTAATGTGGAAATTCAAATTTTCTCAATTTAATCAAGGCAAACTCAAATTGAAAATTTCTTGTTGCATTTTTCAACAGTTTTTCTCAAGTGAATAAACACCATTCTACCAATTGAAACAGGGACTCCATAGGTTCTTCTTTCTTCACCCACCAATTGCTCAACAGTTCACCAATGCACAGGAAATCTTGAGGCCAACCACCTCCACCCTTCAATTATCCAATTATAACCAAATGACACAGAGGAAAACCCAGAGGCATGTTGCCCATAGTTTTAAAAACCGGCCGGGTTGAACCGGTAACCAGCCAAACCGGCCGGTCAGATGGCCCAGCGGTCGAAACCGGCCAAGCAACCCGGTTGAAGAGGCCCTTTCGCCTGTTTTTGCAAAAAACCGAACCTAACCGGCCGGTTAGGAACGGAACTGGCCGGTTTATGCATAAATCGACCGGTTATGTTCCTAACCGGCCGGTTAGGTGCTAACCTCCTACGCGGACCCACACACGGCCGCAGTTAAGCTTTAGGGCTGATTTGTTTATAAGGAAGGGGTTCATTTAGCTACTCTTTCCCTATGCAGACCCACGCACGGCCAGAAATGGGTTTTAGGGCTAATTTGGAGGTAAGGGAAGCATTGACATTTCATGGTAATGTTAAATTCTTAAAGTAAAAGGATGAAAATCCTTTTACTTAAATTTTTAACATTACCATGAAATGACTCAGGATGTTTAAGAGTGGTTTCGACCTCATTGGATTTCATATGGAGAAACTATAATTTTAGGTTTCACTCAAAATTCAGCAAACTTAATGGTTTTCAGGGTTTCATGGTTTGGAAATTTGCAATGTTTCCATTTGATTCTATCATGTGTAAGGGAATGATATTGGCATTTGATCAAGAGCATGAAGTCCTTTAAGAACCTTGATGTACCCTTCAATCAAAGGAAAACGAACTGGTTAGGCATGCTAATCTTTTTCTACCACATTTTAAGGTTGAGGAGATGAACTCTTCACTCAAACCAAAATCATTGGTTAGGCATGTTAAACTTTTTCAATTTCTATCATGTTATAAGGTTGAGCAATCCAAGTCTGAAGACTTTGAGCTAGATGATGTTTATGTATCTCTTGTTGATGATCCCATTTCTAGTAGCGATGAATCAATGATGAGTTTCATGAGAGACCATGTTGCTCAGTGATTTATAGTTTTGATGTCCATTTTTGCTACTACTACTACTACTAAAGTTGTAGAGGAGTTTTAGGAGTCCTCAAACTTTGAGCCATATTATTTATGTAGCTCATGTTGATGATCCCTTGTCTAGTAGTGGTGATAATTTGATCATGATGAGGAGTGATTATGTTGTTGATCACTAATATGTAGTTTTGTATTAGGCCAATGGCCTCATAGCTTGTAGCATTGTTTTTGGACTTTATGGGCCATTTGGAGCCTCATTTCTTATTTATTTTTCGATGATATGTATTGCACTCGGTGCCATTTTGATATATTCACCTTTGCATGGTATATAAATGAGCAAACTTTGCATATTTTGTCTCTATTGGCTTGGAATCATGGTTGCAAATCTTAAAAATAGTTTTTTTATTAAAAAAATAATTATTTAATGTATTTTTTTTTAAACCGGTTCATTGAGATCTGACCGCTCCCGGTTAGACCGGTTCCGGTTAGAAACCCGGTTCATTAGGTCCACCGGTCCGGTCACCGGTTCCGGTTTTTAAAACTATGATGCTGCCTCACGCTATTCCTCAAAATCACAAGATACAAACCTACTCTACTGCTTTGCGGAAAGTAATTCACAATCTAAAACAATAATTTCAAACATGCAATAAGAAATAACAAACATGCACACAGTATTTTTCCTAGGGGAAACCAATCTGCTAAAAACCCCTTGTTTGCGTGCATTAATATGATGAATAAAGATGTATTACAATAGCTTTGCTCAACTGAGCACAACCTACAAGTGAATAACCTATCTCTTTGCTCACTAAGAAGCTCTGACCCAGACTTAGTCAATTTCTACCTCTGTTTGAGCCCCTATTTCCTTGCGTTGTTCCTTGAGAAATTAGGCCCCTATTATTTAGGAATTTCTCCAAAATGGATTGCGCAATTCCCAAGGTCGATCATCTGACTCAATGCAACACATATACACTCAAGACTAGTCTACAACTAATGTTACACTACCTTGGAATCTCCACCAAGCCTGGGGAACTCGAATTCTCTGCACGCACTAGCTATTTTGGGTTGATTGATCAGTGAAATGGATGATCACTGAGTTTGACTGAAGTCCCACTGTACCACTGACATTTCATTAGTTCCTTCAACAGTTAAAACTAGTTTAATTGAAAACAACCTAAGATAACTGACCTTGATTCCTACAAACTAGCAATCACACATACTTAACTAAACTCTGACTCCTCCAACTCAAATTTACTAAGCTAACTGAGTGACAAGAGCCATGTCACACATTAACTACATCCAAGTTGTTTGCTAATGTGGAAATTTGAATTTTCTCAATTTAATCAAGGCAAACTCAAATTGAAAATTTCTTGCTACATTTTTCAACAGTTTTGCTCAAGGGAATAAACACTATTCTACCAACTAAAACAAGGACTCCATAGTTTCTCCTTCCTTCACCCACCAGTTGCTCAACCGTTCACCAATGCAGAGGAAATCTTGAGGCCAACCACCTCCACCCTTCAATTATCCAATTATAACCAAATGACACAGAGGAAAACCCAGAGGCATGCTGCCTCACGCTATTCCTCTTAGCTGCAAAATTCTTTTGTGTTGAATAGTGAAGGAGATCGAACTTTTTTCCCCAATTAGAAAACGATCATCCCTCCTTGTTGTGCGCATATCTCCTCTGCGCGTTGCCTCTCCTTCTGTCGTTTCGTGAATTCTAGCTCTCTGTCTACCGTAAATCAGAAATTGAGCTCTTTGTGTCTGCTCTTTTCTTGTTTCTCCTCCATCCTGTATTTTGTTGCTCAGTCAAGCTCTCTCTCTGTCTATTGTCCACAAAATTGAGCTCTTTGCTCTTTTCTATGGTGGCCTCCTTAAAGGAAGTCGCTCTTCACCTCAAATGAGAAACGACTTTCCTCCTCCTCAAATCGAATTCCCCTGCAATCTTCCTCAATGTCTGGTGAATCCGTGAAAAAAATGAGATCGAGCTCCCTTCCCCTTGAGTAGTGACTCTTTTGTCTTTTTCTGCTGCACTATTCCCAAACCAGCAAATCTGTTGCACATTAATTTTTGTCCCTTTGTTGTCAGTGCAGTCATTAGTTTTCCTGCCACTTACTGCCTTGTTACACTTCCCAAGCAGCATGGGATTTTGTCCCTTGTTTTGCAGTTAATAAATTTCCAACAGCAGTCCCCTTCAAACACACCATTATTGTGCGCATTTAAAACTCAACAACCAACCTTCAATGGTTGTCCCAGACTATCCAGCTTCTCCCTTCAACAAGTAATATGAATTTCCCAAGCAATTGACCTCCCTAGACCTTTTGGAATCCATGTCCCTCACTCAGCCCATTTAATTTTTGAAATTCAATTACATGATGTAATTACATGGCAAAATCAAACCATTCATGGGTTGGGCTATTATATGAAGGCACTTCGATCCTGGAAGAAAATAGAGAAGGAATAACACATCTCCTATCTCTTGTTCCAGATTCTGAATCCTATACTTTTCCGATAGAAGGTGATAGTTCTTACAGGGACTTTTTTTATACTTATTTTTATGTGATTAAGATGATCCTACTTTTTGAAATCAAAACTTCTTAGATTCAGGTTGTTGCATTGGTTTTTAAAATATCCAGAACCAATAGCTTGAACTTTTAAAGAGAAGATTAGAGGTTATTTTTACTGGAGACAAAGAAGAATTTCACCCTTCAAAATGCACATAAAAATTGTAATTTCCTTTCTTCTATGAATAGAAATGCCACTTTTTCTTTGGGAAAAGAGAGAACTCAAGTCAAACATATAAACATACCACAATTTAGACAACAAAATTATCATTTTTAATAGTGTTGATTATTGACGACAATGCAAAAGTTTATTTAAGGTGGTTTAAATTTTATCTTCAAGGTAGAGTTGTCTTGAAATAATTTTTCAATAAGGGAACTGCATTTACTGAACAATGTTTTGATCAACACATTTTCAAGGTTTGCTTGACTTGTATTCATTAACATATAGACTGCATATGGGTAATAGTTTCCAAAACATTTATCCAATTTTTGAAATTCTTAACTTGAAAACATTGCATATGCGATGCTATTAGGATGAAATTACTTTGTTTTTCAATAGAAATAAATAGAGAAACATTTTGATGTGTATGCATAGTCAAAAACTATCAATGGGATTACAAAAAAAAAAAAAATGTTTAATGAAAACATTGAGGCCCAATAGGAGAAGCCAAGCAATGATGGGCTTGTAAAGAGAAAGTAAAGATAAACTTCTACCTTTGCAAGATGCTCAGAAATAACTACATTGACCTCTTCAAAACTAAAATTGCGTGTCTCGTACTCTCTACCTGCCAGAATAGCATAAGAATAAGTGGGATGAAAAATTGATGCGTTTTCATTTTCATACATGAAAGAAAAAATGTGATCCATCATAGTTATTACAGACCAATAAGATTGATGATAACATTAGACTTTGCCATCACTGCCTTGATTGAGCTCTCGTCCCGTGGATTATATTTCATTGGAACAATCTGTAATTGAAAATAAGTGAAAGTTTAATACATTATAAATGAATATTATCAATGTAAAAAATAAAGGTTTGAAAATTCCATGTATATGTTCCTATAAAGACAAAATGGATCAAGTTAATGAGAAAAAAGGCTTTTACAAAATTGCTTCCTGTTTCTGATGCATGCTTGAAAGGAAGAAAGAAAAAATGCAACAGTTCAACAGTCAAATTACAAAAGAATTATACCACTTACTTGTCCTAGATCACCCATAAGTTTCAAATGCCTGGGTGAATCCTCCGAACCTCTAAAGGGAACCAGAACTTGAGAACCCGTCTTAGCTGCTCATTGATAAAAGCAGTGAGCAACAGTGCCTAAAGCGAAAGTATTTGTATAATGCGAAAAAAAAAAAAAAAACTGTGTACAAACAGAGACATTATTGACACTACAACAAACGATGCGATATACCAAGTTGCTGCACAACATATCGACCGAGGAAGCCCGTGGCTCCAAACACGGTTGCAATGATACCGCTGACACAATGAATCACAAAGTTAATCATTAGTTAGGGTATCTACTTCAAGATCTCCCCGATCACTGAAATTGTTTGCATTACAAAGGAAATCTAACTTCCGTTTCCATGCCTGGTTTTCACTGTTTGACCATCAACATATATTGAATTGATGTCTTCATAGCATAGACGCTCTATGGTTACAACCTAGTGGGGTTAGAAGAAAACCTGACGGATGATCTCCCTCCGGTTCCTTTGCGAATAAGGTGCCCAATGCCCTTATCAGTCAGCGATGATGCAGAGCGCGAATGATCGAACTTGTAATCTTGACAAAAATATTATCCATTCAATACAAAAGCATAAATTAACCTTGGATTTAAAAGTTCAGAAAATAAAATGAAAACTTCAGAAATGGATCATACAGCTAGCGAATTCACAAGATTCATGCAGCCTACGACACCCCTTTTTAAAGCAACAAACATCTTACCAGATGAAGCTCCCTGAACAGGGAAAGCATACCGCAGTCCCAGAAAGGCATTACCGCCCGAGAGAGGGCGAAGCTGGGTGGCTCGCCTCGCAGCGGGCTGCATTGTGATGATCTACCCTTTCCGTTAAAGAGGATCGATCAATCTTCACCTAAATCGCCTCCTCTGCCCTAACTCTGACCCTAACCTGAACAGCACACAATTGTTTGTAAGCATGCCAATTCTGCCTGGAAAGGAAAAAACAAATGCCAAATTCGACGGAAGGCACCCAATATAATAAATGCAAATGTCTTTGATCGAATACCAAGCCTGTCGACCACGATGAGATGAAGGTCGATTGAAGCGTTTGCCATGCCTTCGCGAATGGGCAGAAAACCACTGTAAAAATGTAGGAATCCGCCATCAAATTAGTCAATTAAGAGCACACATAATACCTGGAAAATATTTGTATTCCAGCAAGATGTAGAAGAGTTCGAACCTGTAAATTTCTGAATGCGTGTACGAACTCCAGCAATCAGATGAATTCTTTCAAGATTTGGCACCTCGGAAACCCTAAAACCTCACAAAAAGAAAAGGATTCCGTCGCTCGATATTTTAGGGGAGAATGGGTGTTGATAATGGTTGAATGAGCAGCATTTACGTTGCCAAGGATTTAAACGAAAGCTCTGCAAACGTGAAATATAAAGAATTTAAAGAAAGTTTTACCGGTTTGGATGATAAAATTTGAGCTTTCCAATTCCTGGGAATAAGTTCAGCTGTTTAACCGTAGGTTATATGTTATAATTTGGTTTAATTGTTTTTATTTTGGTGGAGTTTATAGAAGTTATTTTGGTTGGAAATTAAGTTATTCTATATTTAAACATTATTAAATATATGAGAGAATTATACAAGGTTTTTCGTTAATGTAAAAGGAGTTTAAAATTAATATATATAATTTTTTAATAAATGGTAAAGTAGACATTTTAAGCTAATTTATATGATTAGAGGTTATTTATTCAATTTGAGACATTGGATTTCTTTTATGAGAATGTCATAATGTTGTTAATGAATAATGAGAAAACTTTTATTGAAAACCATATCATAAGAGTTTTGTCGATCTCTTTCGAATCATCAAGTGTGGTTAATGTCATATAAGCGGAGTTTTTATATATTGCTCTAGCGTGTTAAATGTGAGACCATATTTCATTTGTGTAAATGGAACAAGGTGGTAGGAAAGATATAATAGAGTTTTGTTAATTGGTTATATTTCGAGTGGTTGGGAGGAATGATTGTCATCCTCCACACCAAAGCTAATTCTCACTAGTGACATGTTGAGCTCATAATGATTATATTATTTGTAGTGATTTTGAGCCTTGTTGTTAAACGACCTTGAGCTCTAAAAAAACATATTATAGTACAACATTAATCAAAGAGAAAATAATGGATCTTGCGCGATGCTCTAGGGTTCTTTCCTGTTGCATTTTTTGGACAAGCGTCGCCAATGGATATGAGCTTGAGACTCACAGTGGAGGCAAACCAAGTGTTTGAGGTGATGAGCCCTCTTTTCTACATGGCATTGAACATTGGTTGTTATGGGATCATTTCTCTGGGAAATGGTTGAATCCTCGTTGTAGAATGTCCATGGTCTCTACGGGCAAGAGACGACTTAGTCTGTGGAAACCTCCCACGACAGGGCTCGAAGTGAGTTAGAAGCCACAGCTCAATGTTTAAAAAATGGATTAAAAGTTTATTTTCCTTGCAGGGGATTGGCATGCTCAAGATGCTTGTGGAAGGCACACCCGTTTGAGTTGAAAGTCGAACTTTGTTCTCTTCCCGTTCGGGGGCTCCTTTATGTGTATGGTCCAAATGGATTCGGGGTTTGTGGTGTTGATGTCACTTGTGCCCAATTTTGTTTCGTCCTTGCAAGGGGTGCCCTCTCACATTCCTAAACCTGATCTGGACATTAGACTAGCAGTGTCAGCTTAGGAATCCTTCTAGATTTTTATCAAAAACATTAATGGGAAGTTCACTATTTTCTATATTGAGGGCTCATACGTGGTGGGAACTTTGAAGCAGTGCATCAAACACAGGTTGGGCATCTCTCCAAAATCGCAATTCCTGTCTTTCAAAGGGAAGGTGTTACAGGACTCCTTTCAGATGAAGGACTATTGAATCTCAAGGAACTCTACCAATATTTTGAACCTGAGATTGCATGGAGGAGCTCTAAGACCTAGAAACCCCAAAAGATCTACCTATTTCAAGGATGCAGTGCAAGGGAAGTCAACCAAACCAACTTCAGTACAACCCAAGACCATACATCGTAGAACAAATGAAACAAGCACCATCCATGGAGGTGAATCATCAAAAGGTAAACTTGTTTTTTTTGCTCTCTAATCTAAGGTTGTTATTTGCAGGTTCAATGGATTTTAGCCTAGATTAGATGTTCTACATCAATGGGTATTTTCTTCTTGGACCCCAAATTGTGACATATATTTATGTTCCAAAGGATTTTTTATTGTTCAATTTCATACACATAAAGATTTGGCAAACATTTTGAATGATGGAACCTAGTTTTGGGGTGGAGTTGGGCTCTTCATCACCCTATGGTTCCCAAAGTTTTATGCCACGAACATGGTGGTCTCAACAATGCACGTATGGGTGAGACTCCCAAATCTCCCCCTCCCATTATGGCACCAGAAAGCCCTGGAGGAAATCAGAAACACCCTATGAAAATACAAAAAGGTAGACCTTGAAAGATCGGAGAAATATCTATTTTCCTTTGCCATTATTTGTGTAGAGATGGACCTCAACAAAGGCCCCCCTTATCACATTCAAATGAAAAGTGTTCAGTGGACCCAAGTATTAGACTATGATAATACTACATTCAGATGTCAAACATGCTTCCAAATAGGACATTTACAAAACTCGTGTCCACTGGAAATAAAATATCCCAAAGAAGAAAAAGGGATAGATGCATAAATCAAAAGATAAGTAGATCTCCAATATGCATCTATCAGAAGAAGAAGGGTAGGAAACTATGGAGGTTCCTCCAATTAAAGTAGAAGTGACCACACAAGCTCATAATGTAGTCATTTCTCATGAGTAGAATGACATTGACATATAAGATAACTAGGCATCGAATCAGTGGAAATATGGGCTCTTTCACAAAATGGGATGGGGGGTTCAAAAAGAGCTCATGTCTTTGAAAGCTTGGACTTAGACAAAAAAAAAAACCACCACTAACATTAGCAAATGGATCGGAAATGGTACTTATTGACCCTGACCCATGGGGTTGGCAAATGGTCCAAAAAAAAGGAAGGCAAAAAAGAGAAGTTAAGTGATTGTTGTCACACATAGCTTTGGATTTTTCTATGCAACTTTTATTGTCTTGTATACTTTTTGCTTGTAAGCCAAGAGGCTTATCTTACTAAATGCTTTTAACATATACAAAATGTAATTTCTTTACTTGTTTCATGTTGAATAAAATTATGGTATATTTCCTTGGAAAAAAAAAGAAAAGAAAACATATTAGAGAACTTCAAGTTTTCAATAAACAACATTGAACCTTTGCTACACAAGGTTGTATAGTAAGTGATAGTGAAATGGAAAATGTGTTTCTATGTAAAAAAATTGTAAGGATTAAATCTATCTCTTCCATGTCATCGTGAATTTGTATCACCTTAATGCAAAATTAGCAAAATAAAGTAATTATTAATGAATGAGTAAAAATTTTATTTCATTATTTTCCTTCTTTGCCCTTAATCTGATCCCTCACACACCTACAATGTTTGCATTTCCAAATATTGCTTCCACATTGGTTTATGTTTTCTCATAGAGAGCATTTTGTTGTAACTAATCATCTTCACGGAACTGCTTTTCCTCCCAAGGATACTTATACTATTAATTATCCATTCCCAAATTGTCATATTATGTGAAAAATAACACATTTAGTATCAATCATCCCTTGATAATTTATGATTAATGGTAATAATCAAAATCTTAGTCCATCATTCATTGCCATTGATGTTTATGAGTCTTCTCCAACGCCACCTTGGCATTCTTGTAGGGAGTTTTCTCTTTAAAATAAAATAAAATAAATAATAATAATAATAAAAGAAAAAAGAAAAAAAAATCTCGTGGATAAGAAGAGAGTGCTTCACTCATGGATGTGGGTACTATGCACACATTAGCCACTAATGGCAAGGGTTTTCATTTATGGATTATCATATGGATAACAATAGTAATAATAGATGTCGAGAATGCTAATTATTGGTGTTGACTTATGGAGAGTTGAGTGTGCGCAATTGTATGGTGTATGAGCTAAGCCTTGAGAATATCTTATTAAGAAGTTAGATTTGTGTTAGCCTGTCGAGAGCCAAGGGTTTGTGAATTATACAGTAGCACTTTAAAATGCCATGTTTTGAAAAATATCTATAAGTCACACTAAAGATCTGGTGTCAAAATCCAGAGAGTTGGTCATGCACTATATTGTATGAAATATGAGATAAGCCTTGTTGATGGAAACTCAATATAGTGGAGGCTAGATATTTTAGGATTGAGAAATTCTTTGATACCATATGTTTGTGTTTTTAGCACTCTACTCGAAGAATATGCTTACACATTTTCTAAAGAATAAAATATATCACAAATGAAACCAATAGACTACCACTACACACCCCCATGGTCATGTGCTCTCTCACTAAATATTGCCTACGAAAAACTTGTCAAAATTGTCATAACTAGTAGGTGTTTTTTTCTTACCTTGATCCAACGCAAATTGATAATTAATATATTTTTTTACTCAAAGGAACAACTAAGCAAAAGCTTACACACAGTGTTATAATTCCCAGATAACCTTCTTTGGTTTATTATTTATATGTATAGATAAGGTGTGATGGTCCTAATCAAAGTTGATCATGTCCACCTCCTGTAACTAGTATATACTCCTAATAGTGAACTACTCGATAATTAATAACTATCACAAAATTTGTTGCAAGTGCACATCCACTGATAGATTATTGAGTATGTTTTGAGGAGATATTATTTATGTTTGCAATGAAAATGTTTGACTTCAATAAGTGTTCATGTCAAAAATCAATGTTATGATGTTAACCTTTGTTGTGTCTAAAAATACAATATTTTCATTTGCAAAAATTATCAATTATGTTGAATATGATTGGTTCATACAAGGGATTTGACTTAATATTGATTTATATGGTTTTGTTACAATGAAAAAAATATGAAAATATGATGAGTGAAATGACCCCAACATTAAAAAAAAATATAAAATAAAATAAATATAAAATAAAATAAAATCCTTAACTTCAGGAATGAGGCCCAATATCCATCAATCGATGGATCAAGTCCATAATACAAATATCTACATCACATGAAATGTAACTAAACTACAATTACTTGGAACATGCAGGACAATTTAAGGTGTAACTTTTGATGATTAATAGGCATGTTTATTTAATGTGATTCCTTCAATTAATTCCCTAGATGATGCAAGTAGTCACAACAATGAACCATTTCATTAAACTAACCATCAACATGCCACATACTTGTTTTTATATATTGTCTATCTCGAGAACTAATATGCACTCAATTCAAAACTTGCTTAAGAAGCTTTACCAATGAGCTTCGTTATCCATGTTTAACTCATCCAACAATTCATATTGCACACCCTCTTTCAATTCTTACTTGCATTTCCACTAGGGGAATCATGTAAGCAATCAAACAAATAGAGATGATGCAAAAGGATGTGTAGGGATTAACATGGCAAAAAAAAAACAACAACAACAACAACTTAACTTTAGGAATGAGACCCAATATCCATCAATCGATGGATCAAGTCCATACTACAAATATCTACATCACATGAAATGTAACTAAACTACAATTACTCGGAACATGCAGGACAATTTAAAGTGTAACTTTTGATGATTAATAGGCATGTTTATTTAATGTGATTCCTTCAATTAATTCCCTGGATGATGCAAGTAGTCACAACAACGAACCATTTCATTAAATTAACCATCAACATGCCACATACTTGTTTTTATATATTGTCAATCTCGAGAACTAATATGCACTCAATTCAAAACTTGCTTAAGAAGCTTTACCAATGAGCTTCGTTATCCATGTTTAACTCATCCAACAATTCATATTGCACGCCCTCTTTCAATTCTTACTTGCATTTCCACTAGGGGAATCATGTAAGCAATCAAACAAATAGAGATGATGCAAAAGGATGTGTAGGGATTAACATGGTAGTATTGGAGACAGATACACTTGTTATGCGGAATTTTAACGATTACGGACAAAGGTGAATTCCCTGGATCTAGTGGTCTGATCTAGAACAACAGAAGACAAAAAGCGTAAAGTTTTCCATAGAGAAGTTAGAGTATGGCAAAGAATCTTACCTGTAATCTATAGAAAACCTTTCTTTCATCCTCACTTGTAAACTCCAAATGTTATAATTAGAACCTACACACAAGACTAAAACAAGCAAAGGATCCACAACATCCCTGTAGTATAGTCTAACATCTCTATTCAATGAATTAGCATGGCATTAAAATACATGAGTGCAAACATAACACAACAAATACAGGAAAATAAGACACTCTTTGTATTAATCAAATATAAGAGAGAGTTTACAGCCATAAATAGTAGATTACTCTGTAGATGTATCTCCAAGTTGACTTGTCCTTCCTTGTCACGAAGCTCACTTCAACATCAACCCTGATGCATGAATATGATGACTCCTTTAGGTTCAATGCAACAACACGAGGGCACTATCAATCTCCAAAATCCAACCCTGATGCCATGGATGCCATTAAATTTATAAGAGAAGTGTGGTAGTATAGGATTTACCATTATGGGATTGAGATTCACATATGATGGGAGGATGAGCTCAAGGGATAAGAGGTGAAGTCTCCAATATAGGATCAGATAGGATTTAAGCTCTTTATCCATGGTAAATAGTTAAAACCACCTTGGAAGCTTTCGAAAGAGGAAGCTTCAGAATTATTTGTTATTTTCTCGAATTTCTATTATGGAAGGGAGCAACATGTGTTGATCAGCGCAGGTGGACAAGCATGCAACGAGCATTGAAAATAGGTGGCCAAGGAAGCAAGGTGTGTTGGGGCTAAAAACAGTTTTTTTGAGCAATTTGTCCCAAAAACTATTTTTAGAGAGGTCATGCTTAGGGATTTGTGAAGGGATGATGAAAAAATGTTCATGGATATTGATTGATCTAATTTGCAGGCCTATTGATGAGATTTGACAAAATGGCCTATAAAAAATTTCCCCCTTAAAGTACAAATTGAAAAGCAGTGGTTGATGACTGAAGTGCTATACCTTATGACAAGTCCAAATTAAGAACAATTGGTTGAGATCATCATCTATTACAATACATTTTCATCACAATATCAATGTTGAGGGAGGCATACCCATGCTTAGCATATATTCCAATATTACATGTACAATGATCAAGAAGTCTCATCCACTGATGACAAAGCGTGGACCCATACTCATATGATTTTCTTTATGATCATAGCCATCATACTTTGTAATATTGTATTAATCCTGAAAACGCAACCCAGATGGATGAAACTAGATCTAGGGTCTTCTATCTTGTTCACTCGATTGTTCAACGTATGAGTATAACCATGTGAAAAAATGAGTTGGATTCGAACATGGTATGCACCATCTGATTACCATCTAATAATGTAAGTCATTAATAAACGTGAGAGAAACCACTAACTATCTTAATGGCTCTCAAGGTACCATAGTACAATCTATGTGGTGTGAATAGATGAGCTGAAGTCGAACACCACATAGAATCTTTCGATCAAAGGTCAATTATGAAGACTTATCGCCGAGAGCAAGGAAACTTACCATTGATGTATTCAAACACCAAGGTACCAAAGGAATTTTATAAGTTAACTTCCTGGATGATGGGCTGATGTCGACAGGAAGTGACCCATCATAGGAGGGCCTTGATGTATCCCCTATTAACGACATGAAATGGGTATCGAGATTTAAGACAAAATGATACTGATGTGGAACTGGTTTAGGAACGACATACGTGAATGAAGGCTTAAGAATATCGTAGCAAATATCAACTGAAGGACTTCTCTTGAACATATCAACGAAACATTATGGAGTTGGCATCAATGACTCGAATTTGATTATGGAGGCTTTTGATATGGTGTGATGAACCAAAGATACAAGCAGATTTCCCAACCCAATAGTCATGGGGATGAAGTGAAATAATGTCATTTTCAAGAGTGACTCACTTACATTAATAGTTCGAGTACCCTGGTTTCCCAATTTCCCCAACCATTTGTGGTCATTACCTCTTTATTTTTGACAAGCTTGAGGAGGATAACATATACTTGATTTATAAGTTCATCCTTCGGATGAATCCTTTTGAGTATGTTTAAATAACCCTAAGAAGGAGTGGTTTGGTCCCGTCATCTTTGACAAGTCCAACGTTGTTTTATGATTTTACAAGTTCAACAGAGGTGTAAATCGACTCCTTTTTCATGTTTAGGGAGTTTGAAAAAGAGGCTAAAAAGAAAACTCCAAAGGTTCCTTTTCGTAAAACTATCTCTTGAGTCTGAAAAGGCATAAAATTTCAGGAGAATCTCTTAGTCATGTTGGAGTAAGGTATTCCTTTTTCGTAAATAGTCTATATCAGTCCGGAAAAGGGTTAAATTATTTTGAGTAGATGTATTTTCATTTACTTTAACGAGTTGGAAAAGGCAAGTGCTCGACAATCATTTCATGTCTAGGGGTCTGAAAAGAGTTGAAATAATACTCCATGGGATTCATTTTCGTGAGTTTACAGAGCCCGAAAAAGCGATAAAAGTATGCTCCTTTATCAAAATGACTCGTTTCAACTAAAAATGTCATTATATCCTTCAAGCAACTATTAGCCTGCTCAGAAAACCACCAAAAGGTTAAAAATATATGATACATGGTAAAATTAGGTCAAATTTATGTTAAAACGATAAAATAATTATAAAGATGACCATAAATAGGTGAAAAGTAATTTCATTTTTACCATTTCAAGTTTCACCTCTTGGTGAGTGAGGTTTGAGTGCTTTTTGCCCCCGAACTTAAGTAATTGATTATGGCCAATCTGGTGGATCATTTCAAGTGTCGTCTCTTCCAGGTAGGAGATCTTACCTTTCTATTTATTTTTACAGTTTCAATTTTTTATTTTGTGCAAAAATTTTCAAGTTTTGCGCGCTTTGGGGCTTTAATATTGTTCCCTAGCTCTGCACACCCTATCAATGTCAAAAATTGCGTTAGGATTGGAAAATTATAACTGGGAAGGCGCTTCAATGCACCTCCCAAAGAAGGGAGGGTGGGTTGCAACGCTCTTTCCTCCTTTAGCAGGGTGTGTTGGGTGTAATTAAAAAAATTATTTTGTCAGTTTCACTCAAAATTTTCTCAATAATTTGCATGAGGTTTGTTCTAAAGGTTCTTCTTGTTGTATTTGAGGTATCCATTGGAACAAAAATGGCATTGATTTGGTGAGAAAAAGAACATGAGACTCATGACATGGATGTTGCCAATGATCGAGCAATTATTCATGCTTTGAGAAATTGTGGGCTTCTCAAGTTCTTTTGGATTCTTGGAATGAGAGCTTAGTTGGAATTATTGGAGTATCTAGTTAGAGCATGGGATGTTCAGGCACAATGCTTCAGCTTGGAGCACATATGCTCAGCATACAGGTGGAAGATATTTTTTTCTTGACAAGTTTATCAAGGAGAGGGGCTTCTATCTTGTTATCTAGTTTGATAAGGGGCGACGAGATTGTCAAAGACTACATTGCTACACACTGTAGACCTCGTTCCTATACAACAAAAGACGGGAAAATTGAGATTAAGGATGTGATTTGTTTTCCTATTAGGACAATCCTATTTATCATGGCTAGATTGGTTGGCAACGCTACTTTGCATTTGGTATAACAGGTCCCAAATGCAATATGCATTAGAATGCATAGAATCAACAATGTTCAATTGGAGCGACGGGGTGTTAACAAATATGAAGAAGCATCTTACTAAAGCAAAGGATGGAAGGCTTAAAAACTTTGGATGTGGTTCCATCTTGATTTCATTTGCCTTAGAGAGGATTCCATTGCTTCGTCCTCAACATATTTCTCTTGATCTTATGGATCCTAGAGCTCGTAGACGGGTATATCTCATGTTTAGACATGCAGGTCCTTCTTCCATGAGTTTCATACATGTCTTATTTGGATGGCTACACATGCACCTCATTATGATTGAAGACTACCCATACGTTGGGATGGACTTTTGCGGAGGCCCAAAGCTCGTACTGCCTAAAGGTGGGAAATGGGGTGACATAGGTAAAACAAAATCATTTTGAATGTTTTTTTGTTTTTTGGTTTTACATTTTTTTTTTTGTTATTTTCATGTATCCAAGACTAACTATCGATTTCACATTCAGATCTTGGACCTATTCGACCAGTGGGTTCATCCTATATTCAACATCCTAGAGAACCATTTCATGCACAAATTGGAGCACAAGTTGTTGCAAGGGCACAGAAGGAGATGCGAGATTTCAACGTAGTTGAGACTCTTACAGAGTTCGAGTGTCATGTTGAGGGATTGACCTAGAGCATATTAGAGACTAGGGTCAATCAGATCCTTATGAGACTACAACGTTACACCATTGGAGTGCCTTAGATTAGTCAGTTGTGCAAAGTTGCTCGTGTTTTTATCTGTTACCATCAATGTCATCAAGACTAGTCTACTAGGAGGCCTTAGAGCCATATTTTGACTACATGCATTTTTGATATGATAGGTCGTGTGGCCATATGTGTTTTAGACACATATTTTTGTAAAACCAAACTTTTATAAACAATTATCTATCTATCAGTGTTTCTATTATCTTGTTCAATATGTGTGATGTGGATTGAATTTTGCTTTACATGTGTCGTAAATGTCTTTCTAAAACATGATTTTCCAATGCATTTGTTAATGTGTTTATAATTCTATGAATGTGTTGATATTGGATGCAATCAAAATGTATTTTGAGAAGGCATACCCTTAAAAACATATGAAGCATAGTTGAACTTCTTACTAAATAAACATTAGTCAAGTGTAGTACTACAAGTTATGAGTCAATTCTAACGACTATATGATGGATTCCATGAGAAATAACATCAGACAACAGCTCGATCACTGCGTTATACTCAGTGATGTTATTGGTGGAGTGACCGATACAAATCCCTTGTAAATTCGCTAACTCGCCACTCGGAGTGTAGATAGCCCATGCCACAGAAGAAAGGTTCTAAGTACTACAATTAGTGCCATCAACATGGTTGAAGGGACACTAACATCTCCAAACCAAAATGTAAAGAAAAATTAACATAGATGGTAGGAAAATATGAAGGGAACACACTACAAACACACTTATACACAATAACTACACTATAACTATGCAAAAATGATTTAAGCATAGTATTTTTAGAGGTACAACCCATTTCTGGGCTGCCCCAATGGAACTCCATCAAAATGAATAAGCTCGTAGGCCCTTTCGCGAGGACATGTTTCACTATGTACGGGCTCAACCAAATTAGCTCGAACTTACCAGACCTTAACTTATCAGATTCTTGATCATACAATAGGACTAGGTCACATTATGAGAAGGCATGAGCCTTAACATTATTGTCACAATGTGCCTTAATGTGTTTCTTGTGGGTCTTATTGGCCATCACGACGGGTTTAATCTAACCATGCTAGATGCAAGAGACACTCTACTTTTGCGGAATTGGCTTGGATGAGCTCAAAAACAAGTTTCAGAGATGGAATCTCACACTCAATAGGAAGGATTGCTTCTAGATCATACACTAATTGAAATGGTGTGAACCCAGTAGCAGTCCAGACATAGGTTTATTATGCCCACAAAGTTGCACAAAGGAGAAGGTTCCAATCTGTTTTATGGATCCCTATCATGTGTTGTAACATCATTTTCAAAACTTTGTTGATAACTTCTACTTGCCCATTTTCCTGTGGGTAATAGGGGGTCGAGATTACATGGTGAAGGTCCAACTTGGAAGTAAGCCCAAACATAATGTGATTTCGAAAATGCTTCCCATGGTATGAAACAATAGCTTATGGTACACAAAACCTTGCAATGACATGATTAAAGAGGAACAAATCAGTTGTTTCATTGGTGTTATTATATGTAGGCATCGCCTCGACCCACTTGGTAAAATAATCTACCGCTACAACGATGTAGTCATTCCCCCTGATCGAGTAACGGTTACATGTCATAAAGTCAATGCCCCATTTTACTGAAGGTCCAATGAAGTTAACAAGATGTAAAGGAGTGGGTGGAGCACGGGTTTTACGATCATAGATCTGGCAAGAATGACACTTTTGGACCGCGAGGATGCAATCATGAAACATAGTAGGTCAAAAGTAACCAACACACAAAATCTTATGTGGTGGCATAACCAGCCATATGTCCACCACATGCCTTAGCATGGAATTCATTTCAAGCGTTATCAAACTCCTCGTGAGTGAGGCATCGTCTAAATACGGTATCGATACTGTTAGAGTCGGTCTTTTCATCCCTCCGTCAGAGATCAAAATCTCTTTTGTTGCATTTCATTTTAGGTGTCTCATTCAGTTAAGTCATCTGCATTCCATTAGGAGCATCGATCTTCTGATGGTAGGGTCTTTTCATTCATATCCCTCATGTCTTGTACCTGCTGGCTCAGGTTTGTTCATCAAAGTCCATAAAAATCATTTTACAGTCATTTACAGTCCTGTTTGGTCTTTGGTGGGCAAAGAGTCTTTTTAGGGTTTTTCAGTTTCATTAAGTCTAGGGTTTCACTAATTTGGTCTTCAAAATGCTTAATAATGCCAGCAGGCACATGAGGGAGCTTCAAATAAGGTTTCGGAGCAAAATTTTCATCATCATAATGCTTGATAATGATTTTTCTTCAAAACCCTGTTTTGAAGAAAAATTGTCTATTTTGTCTTTTTGTAATAAATGTAATGTAAATTTCAAAGTTTTTTTCAGTTGTAAAGTCCTTCAGGCACAGCCCTGGTCACCTTTGCCAAACACCATGCCATCTATCCCTGCAAAGACAGATAAATAGATTCATCATCAGCTCAAAAATCAAAAGGAAACAAAAACAGAGTTTATGTGAAAAGTGCCAAAGTTTCAAACAAATTTTTTTTTTTTTTTTTTTTTTTTTTTTGGTGTGTAAGTCAGTATCAATATATTATATAAAAAACCAGATATTACAGTAGAATACATGGTCCAGAGAGCAACAGCCATATAACACTGAAGGCCTTCTGCTTGACGATCTGGCTATACGCCTGAGGAGACATGGACACTAGAGAGCCAGGCTTCTTAAGAGCTTAAGAGTGCTCTGATCAACATCAAAACATCCAAAGGTCCACCACGCAAGGTTACCCAAAAACTAGAAAGCATCATCAAAAACTATCACAGCCGTAGACATTCACTATTACTTTCAAAAACTATTACATATCCACCGCTATTATAAATGCGAGGAGATTCATACCCAGCACTAAAGACAGTTACACTTCGAATAGGAAATAGAAAAAGAAGGAGAGCACAAAGACATTACTGAGTGGGAGTCGAGGCTCCAGAGTGACCAGCCATGCTTGGATTTGTTGCCTCATCACCTTTCAAATGAGACCTGGGTTTGAACCGCCGTATGATGGTGGTTTGGGAGTCATCCGTAGGAACTTCAATGGCCACATTGAGGACATGTCGGAGGTAAATGTCGAAACGCCGAACGAAACTATCCAGCGCTTTTCCATGCCTGTGGAGCTCCTATGTGAGTGAATTAAAGGCAACTTCCATTTTGTCCAGCCTTGCTGTACTCCTCACCGAGGCCATAGATGTAGCAACCAAGGTTTCTTTGACCGCGGCGCCCTGCATGGCGATAGCCTTCGCAAGCATCGTTTTCATCTGCCAAGCCACCACTTGAGTCTGTAAGAATTGCGTTTGGCGAGTGGAAGGCGTTCCGGGGTCAACAAGCCAGTCGACTTCTTCACTGATACCATTGTCCTCCGTCCGAGCCTGGGAGAGTTCCACCTCTTCTTCCAGCAGTTCAATAGTCTGCTTTCCCCGTTTTGAAACCGAGGCTTCATAACTGTCCTTGGCTCGCTTGAGGGCCTGCGAGGCTTTAGTACTGCGGATATTGATATCTGCCATGGATTCCGGATAGAAGAGAATCGAGAGATCACTGAGAGGAGCGGAGTAAAAGCTAGGTTCAGAGCTCGGAGGGCGCCTTGTTGATAGAGAGTAAAGAGTGGTATAAGGGAATGCGGGAATAACTAGCTGCATAAATAGAGTGCCAGGAGGGATGGCGATAAATGAGGCCGGTTGTCCAAATGATGTGATGATGCCAGGCATATTGTCGTCGGATCCACCTACTAAAGACGGGGTCCTGAACGGAGATCCCCATCTCCACTGCCTACCGTTCACACGCTTAAGCTCCTTTGTTAAACCGCTGTAAGGAGCCAATACTTGACATTTGTCCTCTCTCGTAATTGGCCGCGCGAACCCGAGAAATGCTTGGTACTTTTACCACGCAATGCCATCCAATATAATCTATCATTAGACGGGCAATCACTATCTGCTGATGGTGGATAGGCTGCCGTCCGTTTCTACGGTAGTACCGGCATTTAAGTCATTCCTCGAAATGATATCGCACTTATCCCGAAGATCTTCATGCGAAAGATCCAACCAACAGGTGTCCAAGGCATCAGTTGGGTTATCTACCGCAAAGTTGGCGAGGTGGTCTGCGAGAGAGTTCGCTTTTCTTCTTACTGCTTGAGGGATGATCCCCCCGAGGGAGGCGAGGTGCTGCGCCATCAGCTCAGCGACTGCGGCCAGGCGCCAGTTTTTTATCACCTTATCAGCCTTAGTTCCATGCTGGATTTTCCGGAGGGTTGTAATAGCCAACTGGGAGTCACCTTCGACAATGGTAAGTCTTTTGTCGAGTCGAATGAGAAGCCTTAGCCCCTGCTCTAGTGCAATGAACTCCGCATCGTTGTTCGTGGTTTCTCCTAGATTCCTGCACATTATGTGAATGATTTCTCCCTTTTCATTACGCAGGACCCCTCCCATTCCAGCCGGGCCTGGGTTGCCCTTGGCCGCCCCATCGAAATTAAATTTGCAATACCCTGGAGGAGGGCATTGCCAACTTACCGGAGCTGGTGGAGGTCGACAGGCTTGCTCCTGAATATAGCGCTCTGCTGTCTCAGAGAGCTCGAATATTGCCAGAATTCTGAGGTCCCTGGGCGACAGCGACTCAACTTTTTCTTCTTTGCACCAAGTGAGAGTGGTCTCTACAAGGCCTTTCTTAATGATACTTTTTATTTCGTCAATCTGCCTGCTGCGATGCTTGTTAAAAATGCAGTTGTTTCTCTCCTTCCATACCGTCCATATTAAGAAGCCTGGACTGAGTTAACCATGTTGCTATTAGAGAAGTTTGATCGCCAGTGGGTGATTGTGTCCTGAATGGATTCTCTGTTTCTATCCGTTTGATGGAAGATTTCCCGAATCCAATCCTAGAGCTGGCTTGTCCATTCGCAGTCGTTGAGCAAATGATTCATAGTCTCCGCTTGTTGTTCGCATAAGGGGCAGCGAGAGGGTCCAATGAACCCTTTCTTCAGCATATTTTCCCATGTCAAGATTTTCCCATTCTGAAGCAGCCATAAAAAGGTCTTGATTTTAGGCCACAGGTTGCTTCTCCATACATTGTCATGCCAGACCACCTTGTCGTCCTCATTCCTGTTTTCCGCGTAGTGGCGGGCTTCTTTAAGGTTAAATGTTCCTCCGGACTGCTTTCCCCAACGCAGGATGTCCTGCCCTTGCACAACTCTAATTAGTCTCTTCCTGAGAATGGAATTGAGGGTGTCGAGGTGATCCCTTAGGTGTTCATCTGGAGGAGGGGGAGTGAGAGTCCAAGTTCTCCACTGTTGCTGATCTCCGTTATTAGCCCAGTACTGATGCACCTTCAATTTCCCTTTGTCCTGGAACCAATGCTGCAGAGGTTCAAGGTCCTGATTTTCGATTTTCGGGAGCTGGTGCCATGCATCTTCCCAGAAGAGAGCGTGGTGCCCATTCCTTAATTCCCAAAAACAGTGATCTTGTATAATGTTCCAATTCGCTCTAGCTAGGTTCCATATGGGAGATCCTACCGAGGTGTCAGTTAATTTTACTAACTCCTCAACCTGCCATTGCGCCGCATACTTGGCTTTCTAGAGGCGTGCCCTAGGAGTTTGGGGCTCTGAGAGCCACCTCCACCAGAGTTTAGCACCGCATACTCTATTGGTGGAGCTAGGATCATGCAGTCCTAGCCCACCATAGCTTTTAGGTTTACAGAGCTTGTCCCATGCTGCCAGAGCCCACTTCGGCTTCCCATGATTGCCCGACCACAAAAAATTATGTTGGATGTTTCTGATCTTCTGGAGGATTCCTTTAGGAGCCAGAAGGATTGAGAGCATATAGTGAGGTATAGCTTTCGTCATGACCAGACGCCCAGCCAGATTGAGGACCCGATTGGTCCAGTGGTTACACCTGTCTGCCAGAGTTGAGAGAAGCTTCTCCCAGTGACACTTCTGCCATGGTTTGTCAGTCAGGGGAATTCCCAGGTACTTGGATGGGAGATTACTCCTCTTGAAGCCCAGGATGCCAGTCAAATGCCTTTGAATGGCTAAATGCGTATTAAAAAAGAACACAGGATTTATCGAAATTGAAGTCCATACCTGAAGCTTGACTAAACAAGTTTAGCAGCTGCTTGAAGCCTTTGGCTTCCTTTACCGTCGGGACTCCATGAAGCATGGTGTCGTCCACAAACTGCTGACTTGATAAGGCGGCTGAGGCCCTCCATCAAGATGACGAAGAGGAAGGGCGAAAGGGGGTCCCCCTGCCTGATGCCTCTTGAAGGGTAAAAGGGCTGAGACGGAGCTCCATTGATTAATATGGAGTGACTAGGAGATTTAATCAGAGCTAGATTCCAGGCGATCCATTTATTGCTAAAGCCAAAGGCTTTAAGAACAGCTTCCAGATATTCCCAGCTGACCTTATCATACGCCTTAGAGAGATCCAATTGCATTATCATGCCAGCTTTCTTGTGAGTTTGCAGCGTATGGATCATCTCATGAGCTAGCAGCACATTGTCCATAATCTGTCTACCTTCCACATAACCTGACTGCTCTTCGGAAATAATTAGAGGAAGAATAGGCTTCAAGCGGTTGGCCATAACCTTTGAAATGATCTTGTACAAAACATTACATAGCGCTATAGGCCTGAACTTGGCCGGGGTGCAGGCATCCGCTTCCTTGGGAATTAGAGCTATGAACGTGGAGTTGAGGGATTTTAGAATTGATGATGAGGTTCTGGAATCTTCCACTGCCTCCCAGATCTCTTCCCCCACTATATCCCAACAGGCTTTGAAAAAGTCCACCGTAAAGCCATCCGGTCTAGGGGCTTTCCCATTGGCCATCTCCTTGACTGCACCCTCCACCTCCTGGAGGGAGATAGGTCTCTCCAGGGCTTTGTTCCGTTCCTCTGTAATGAGGAGAGGTATGGAGGACACCACTTCTCTGATAGCTTCTCGTCGATTCACATTAGGCTCAGTGGCAATGAGCTCAAAGTGCTGCCTGAGTTGGTAGGTGATGTCGTGGTGCGATTGGTAGATAGTTCCTTGCTCATCTTGGATCTTGGTGATTCGATTGCTGCATCTATAGTATATAGCAGATCTATGGAAGAATTTTGTATTCTTTTCTCCCTCCTTAAGCCACTGAATTCGTGACTTTTGCCGCCATAGAATATCTTCCTGCTTGCATCTTTCATTCCATTTCTGCATGAGCTCCCGCTCTGTGTTTATAGACTCCTGCGATATGCTTCCATGAATCCAAGTCTTATGGATATCCTCCAGTTGTTGCTCCAGGTGTTGCTTGTCTGCCAAAATGTTGCCAAAGACCTCTCGATTCCAAGCCTTCAACTTGGCCTTGATGAATTTGAGCCTTGCTTGAAGCTTGAACATTTTTGTTCCTTCTACATGCAGGGGTTCCTTCCACCATTGTTTAATGTTGCTGGAGAAATCCTTGTGCGACAGCCAATTTTTTTCAAAACGGAACGGCCTATTTTTAGGTGTGCCCAAGATCGAGGCCTGGATGGTTATAGGCTAGTGGTCAGAGCCTCCGGAGGGGAGGATATCCGAGTGTATAATGTTACCTTCCAAGAGGATGCTTTCGGAGATCAGATATCAATCCAACCTGGAGGCAATGAGCCTATCACCTCCTCGTCTGTTGGTCCAAGTAAAAGTACCCTCACGGGGTTGTATGTCCACCAAGTTGAGCTTGCTAATAAAGGCTCTGAAGGCAACTGCATCATTGCCCAGTTCACGTATGCCTCCCTTCTTTTCATTGAGGGATGTTATCATGTTGAAGTCCCCTCCATAAATAGCCTTGGAGTTGGAATGTCTCTGATGTAGCTTGGTTAGATTGCTGAGAAGAATCAATTTATCCTCTAATCTTTGAGGGCCGTAAACATTGGTGCACAAAAAAGTTCCTTTCTCTCCTATGACTTGCAACTCTAGGGCTAGAAAGGTTTTAGTGGCTTCTACATTAAGGAGATGAAGAGAATTTGGGGTCCAGATAGTAGCCAGACCCCCGCTCATGCCATTTCCTTCTACAGCTAGGTATTCAAAATGCCTACCTAGACGCTTACCCAGCTCCTCCAATTTCTGATTCGTGAACTTAGTTTCCTGGAGGAAAATTAAGTCCGGTTTTTCTTGCATGATTTTCTTTTTCAGGAGCCTCTGTTTCCTAAGGCTGCCTAGTCCTCTTGCATTCCAGGAGAGGACTTTCATAGCTAACGAGTTCTTAAGATAAGAAAGAGAAAGCCTCGAGGGCTTTCATCTTTCTCGAATTTATCAACATCTGACCCAGTTCCTGAAGAGCATCATTATTGGATCTTCTTCCCCGTTTCCTCCTGTGCTTGAGACTAACTTGTGTTTGGTGGAGCGTTTGAGATTTCACGCCTAGGCCTTTGGTTGCTTCTCTTCCCCGTTTCATCCCCTTGATGGCGGCATCCTGTCTGGTTAGGAATAGGTAGTTAACTCTATTGATTTGTTCTTCAGGTATCTTGTCGATTCCTTTTTGTTTCCATTGCTCCACTAATGAATTCAGATCCAGACCTTCGTTTTCCAGAATCTCCCCCAGTTCCAGATCTTCCGTTCCCAGTTCACTGAGGACCATATCCTCATCCTCTTCCTCGACTTTATCTTCTGATGTAGCTAGGGCTGTGTCCGGAGTTAGATATGATGGCTTATGGGGTTCCTTTGGAAGGTTGCTTTGTACATCCGTTTCGAAGGCCTGTTGCTTGGCTGTTAGGGATTGATCTGTGCTGTCTGAAGGAGAGTCTTCTCCTAATGTTTCAAAGATATTCCTATTCTTGGTGGGCTGATCGTCCATTTTGGGAATAGTTTTGCGATGGCTCCGATGTCGACCAGCGGGTCTAACAAAACCATCCGATGCCAGGGTTGTTTTCCCTTTGGGATTCTCGGCTAGTTTGTTTAGAGGGAATTCTCGAATTAAATGTCCGTGTTCATGACATTTCCTGCACCTGAAGGGTATCTGCTCGTAGTCGATGGTTTGAAAGTAAGCTTCGTCTCTAAATTCTAGCCATAGGCCCTCGTGTAAAGACCCAGATACATCCATTTCAACACAAATGCGGGCATAGGTAGTGTACCTTTTTTGAAGAGTGGCTTCAGAAGCACGAACAAAGGTTCCTAAGGTGTTGCCAATCTGTTCCAGCGCTGCTGGCCTCCAATAATCTATCGGTAGAGAGAAAAGTCGGATCCACACCGGAACCTAAGTGAACGTTTCCTTTTCAAGCACAAAGTTGGGCTTCCAGGGTTTCATGTAGAGGCCTGCCGAGGCATAAAAGTAAGGACCTCCCTCAAAAATCCGATCCTTATCTTCCAAGTTCGCAAAAACCACTGTAAAGAAACCCTTGGCGCCCAAATGCAGCTGCACATCTCCTTTTGGTTTCCAGACTTGCTTGATCCATTGACAGAGGGCTCTTTCACTAGGCCAGAAACCCATGAATTTGCAGATCACTGCATGAACAGACATGTGATCCCTGTAAGCTTGCAAATCCGGGTCATTAATGATAACCCTTAGACTTTTGGTTGCCTTCGGTTTGCATCTGCCTTGCTGTTTAGGGTTGTTTCCGTCATTTTCGGACTCCTTTGTAGTTGATCTATTCAGATCTGGGCTGCTATTTGCAGTGTTGTTCAGATCTGCTTCACCTTTATCCAGATCCGCTTTAAGCGAGGGCAGATCCGGGATTATGTCTGACTGCCCGGGGATTTCCTTTGTCACGCTAGCTCTCCGCTCATCTGGGTCCGAGGTATCGCCCCTCGTGCGATTCCCAGTTGTTGAAGAGCCGGTAATTTTTAGACCCTCCATCTGCTTCTTACCCTTATCGATGATAACTTGCTTGAAGGTGGGGGCACCAGGGGCCTCCGGTCATCCCGTCTTCGGCGCCATCGCAAAGCCTCCTTGTTTCGGATCTCAGATCTTGGAGAAGATCCGGATTTCTCCCCAGTAATATGGCCGGAAAGCCAAAGTTTCAAACATTACAAAAGTGGATTTTTCAAATTAAAAATCAAAGTCATTGGGCATATAAGATATTTTCATTGTTTCTACAATCCATTTGCAAGCCAAGAGTGGAAGTCGAGGAAAGTCATGGAGGAGCGAAAGCATTTGTTTAAGGTCGGACTGTGTGTTGAAATCAGCTACGCAACGCACTGGGCAGTGGCCGCGGCGCACAAGCTGAGCGCGACGCATAGGGCCGCTTTGCACAGTGCATTTTTGTTCCTGCGCGACGCACTGGGTTGTGCGCGCGGCGCACAACGTAGACACACAAATTTGTTTCCATTTCTCCCAATCATCAAATCGGTTCGATCAATTTTTGTCCAAGTAAGTTCATTAAAGTATGTTTGTGGTAGATTGAGATTGCATATGAGAATTTGAATGTCAAAAGAAACCCTATCATTTTGATTGGAGAGTTGTTCCTTAGGGTTTTGAGGTTGGAATTGTAAAATTGGTTTTGGTGCCAAACTTGTTCATTCCCCACCTAATTTTTTCCCTTTTCGTCACTGTTATGCTATAACTACAGTCCACCCCTTATTCCCTCACATTCCCAAAATCACTTATTCCTAAGCCTATTTCCCTATCCCTAAGACTACTTCATTTCCTATCACTCTCCCTTTCCCATTTCATTTGTAAAACTTCACAAACCCCAAGTTCCCAAATAGTCAAGTGACTGTCCCTTATCCCTACATTATCAAATCTCACTTGATTAAACCCCATTATCCTCATTGCCCTATTTCCCACAGTCTCTCATTTGACTTTGACATATTTGGCATTAAAACGAAAGGCACCAAATTTTCATTCTCATTTTCAACAAGCCAAACATAGACCTTGCAACACCATGGAAACGGACACTGATTCATCATATGAACAAGACAGTGATTCTACCACTGAGCTACATGCACCGAGAAGGCCTCGTAAATGTGGCAAACATGTGAGAGAAGAGCCCACCTCATTGACTCAATTGCAGGCCTGCCCACTTTCCATGGCATGTTTTCCAGAGAAGTCATGCTATCAGCATTGTGAGATGATTGCTAGGATTCAGCATCATCAGGAGTTGGCTCGGTTGTTTGTATTACATTTACATGATGGTCAGGTAACTCTTGCTGGTGTAAATTTCACCTTGACACCAGAAACCATTTCTCAAGCAACAGGAATATCGAATGTAAGTGAACCATGGAACAAAATACAACAGGTGGACAGAGTGCATTATGAACCATAAATCAGGCCTAGCTATGTGAGACAGCTCAGCAGAGTATTCCCATTCCGGTTCCTAAAGGAATCCTATGCGCCTTTGATGAGACTCATTATCAGATACTTCAGTTGTGAGGGCCGGTTCTCACGCCTCTATGCATACCACATCCGGTTATTGATGCATTTCACGAGAGTGAGGATGATGAACATTCCTTATTTCATGTGCCGGAACATCGAGAGGAAGACTACTCTTGTGCAGAAGAAGACTCCCAAGCAGCAGCATAACAATATTTATCATTATGCGCTCATAAAAATCATTGTTGTACATCAGCTTGGATTGCAGGGCATTGCCTGGGAAGATTTCATTTCCCGTGACTTCTTCACAGTCCCTCAGCCTCCTCCGGGGATTGTTCATGAGCCAGGTGAACCTTCACATCAGTTTGAAGGTCACGAGACAGAGCCTATCGGTGTGCTAGTGTATGTCACTTATCAGAGAGGCACGAGAGTATTATTTGCAGTAGCCTGACGAGTACTATCTCCACCCGGGGTGGAAGGGGTCTCATTGTCGTCATCAGCAGCACAGATACAGGTACAGGATAGAGGTAAGAGGCCTATGCAGGATGAGGGCCCTTCAGGAGGCCAGGATACTGATTTCGTATTGATTGATGAGGATTTGAGCTCTCCAAGCTCAAAATTGAGAGAGATCATTCAGGAGCAGAAAGCTGAGATAGATACATTGAACGACAAGTTGCAGAGAGCTCATTGGATCATAAACTATCTGGAGCAGCGGAACAAATAGTTGGAGGATCAGTAGACGATCATGGAGTTGCAAAACATCCGTGAGAACCGACAAGCTGCTCGAAGAAGCCAATCCGAGATGACACCCATTGAGCGTGAGATCAAGGATGATAGAGAGACTTGGCTTGAGAGGGTCAAAATTCATCTTGAGAAGACGTTGGAGAAGGAAAAAAAGGAGAAGAACATACTCAGGCACATGAAGAACCACTATTGGGCTCGCAATCACGTTTGCAAAGCAAGGATCAAAATCCTGAAGGCAAGGCTAAGGAGGGCACTGAAGCGTCGCAAAAGGCATGATAGGCTCCAAATTTTGGCTGAAGCTTCTTTGGCTGAGCATAGCACTTGATCAGGGACCTTCAACCTTTTGTCAATTTTGATTTTTTTGGTCACAAAACAGGTTTTCCTGCCCGACGCGTAGCGCACTTCGCGCGCGCTTACAATTGGAAGCTCTTCATGGGGAAAACTTTGCATTTTTGGATTTTTTATCAAAATTTATGTATGCTCATGGATTACCTAAGGATTTCATCAAATTCTGGGTTGCCTAAAGGGTCAAAAACACCCTAAAAATGGCCTTTCTGCCACTTTTTGCACACACAGGAAGCAGTGTTGGGAGATTGAACTTTTGGAGGGGAAAATGTAAACCAAATCCAAAAATTCCACTTGGGTTGGAAAGTAGTTAGGCAGAGCTTTCCAACGAGCTATCCTGAACTCAATTTGGACTTCGGAAAGGGCCTCAAAAGTAGCTCCAAACATGTGCTATGCATACAGATTCCGGGCGCGACACATAGAGGAATTTGGCCTATTTTTCACTCAACTGCTCAGAATTTCACCTAGTTTTGGCCAGTTTCACTTTTTCATGTAACTCTTGATGTACCTTGATGTAATTTCATGACCATGATGTAATTTTGGCACATTTTTACTCATTCTAGAAGATTCATTCACCAAAAGGTGAAATGTAAGTGAATGGATCGGTTTCCTAGCATATAGAGGCAAGTTGTTTCATGGCCTATTTTTTAGTTCTTAGTTTAGATATGGTTGAAACAGCTCCTAGAATGATGAGCTCGACCCCTAGAGGCATGGGAATGGGTTAGGCTTGTCTATATCATGTAGTTCTTCAGTCATTTTCAGGGTTGGACACTTGGGATTGCTTGGCACTTCATTGTACATTTCATCTCTGCACTTTTGGCAAAGGAATAGACCAGGGTTTGCAGCACTTTTTGGGATCCATGTGGCTATGTGTTTTGATGGTGTGTTTCTCTATGTAACTGTAAGTTTCACTGATGTTTATGTATATCATTTCCTCTCTCCTTTCTTCTTATATTAAACAAATCAGTGTTAAAGGTGGAATTCATTGGATTGCTCTGCTCCGGCTTTAGTTTTGTTTGATTTTTCATATTTTCATCTGTTTGAGGAGGACTCTTCATACCCTCTTGCCCTCTTCAGCTCCTCACTGGTCTGATCCATCCATTCACTCAATCTAAAGCATCAAAACAATTGCCTTCCTTGCGCCAATCAGAACTCTGCAAAAACTAGGCCTTATCCCCGCACCCAAAACTGCCTTTCCCTTTGATCCAAAAAAAACCCTCAAAATCAAAATCAAACTCCTTTATTTATATACCTAGCCTAAAATTAGCTTTTATTTCAAGTCATCTCAAGCCCTATTGACTATTTTTGCTGAGATTGACTCGGAGAGAGCCCTCTTCTGTTCTGGTAGGGCTAGCTACCAGACTGAGCGTGGTTTGATGTTACCCTGAACTATGCCTTCCTTCAGCCTGAGGTAGATTTAGGCTATAACATAGTGGCGACCATACTGGGGAAGAGAAAGTTTGTTGTTTGCTTTATAAACTACAGACGGAGCCTGAAGTTAGCCAGGTAGCCTTCGAAACGCTCTTGCTTTGCATTAGCGAAAGTAGATGAATGTTGCTTCAGTCAATCTCCGGTCTAGTTTATGAACTGAACGTCTAGTTTCCTTAGTAAAATGTAATCAAGTTCAGATCTGATTGTTGATGGTGGACAACGATCAGACACTGCAAGGCTAAAATCATTCACCTGGCGACTCTAAATCCGTTTCGAGATCAGATCCAAGGACTCCACTAGAGGATGAACCTGACCAACAGAAACATGAAAGGACAATATGGAAAGATCAGGTATTCAAGTTGGAATTTCATCCAAGACATTTTGTTCTTTGTCGTAAATTATTTCTTCTCTTTTCCCAAGAATGTCAAGAAGGCTTTGCAAAGTATATTGTATTTGAGAAAAGATCCTCAGCTTGTATTTGATTCCTTCCCTTTGAAGATTGTAAATACCAAAGATTTGCATGCTTTTGAGCTTGATCAAGTCCTTTCTTCCGAATCTTGTGATGATCGTCTTCAAAATGATGAACCTCAAGAGACCAAGACTTATTCTATACCTTCTGTACATACCCCTATAACTTGTAAAATTACAGATCGATACAAGCCTCTGATTTTACCTCTTATATCCCATGCTTTCCCTAAAAATTATGACCTATATCTACCAAGATTTGATGGTGAATGTGACAACGTCACTGCTGAGAGACATGTTCTGAATTTTGAATATTTTCTTGACCTTCTTGAAGTTGATGAAGAGGATGTTAGTATTAGGCTTTTTGCTCTTTCTTTGCAAGGCAAAGTCAAGAGTTGGTTCAAAGCCCTGCCTGATGTGAGCATCTCAGATTTCCAGCAGTTCATCAAAGTTTTCCTCGACAGGTGGGTGATCAGACAGAACCCTTTCTTGATTATAGAAGAGTATAACCAGCTAAAAAGATTGCCAGGGGAGACAGTACAACAGTTTTCTACCAGATTTAACCAAGTTTATTATTCAATGCCAGTTGATATAAAACCTCCTCCTAGATCTGCTCTCTTGCACTACCCGGGTGCCTTTGATCTAGAAATGGAGTTTCAGTTGAGAGAAAGGAATCTTGCATAACTTGAAGAGATGCAGAACAGTGCAGTAGATGTAGAGGCTCATTTGCGGATCTGAAGGGCAAGGTTGATAGAAGAAGAGATGAAAAACATAGATCTGGAGAAATTGACATCTCTAGAGGTAAAGCTTGACATTTTGGTAAGTGCAGTGGAAGAGATGATGCAAAATATCACCACAAGGAATGAGTATAATGCTCAAACCTATGGCTCGATGATTGAAGAAGAACAAGTTGCTGATCCAAAACATTTTGTTTCTTATTCCAGTTGTCATAGCGATTGTTTTATAGATCATCTTGGAGAAGAGAGAGCTGTTGATATGACATGTATGCTTGATGATGTGTTTTATACTGATGATTTGCCTCAGTTTGATCAGTATGATGATGATTAAATGTTCTCCAAACAGAAGCTAATCTTGCAGACAAATCAACAGCTAGTTTGTGGAAGGAGGAAGTTCACTTTCAGCAACTTAAGTACAGTGATCAACCGATGCATATCAGCTATGACAATGACGAGGAAAGTGCAACAAATTTTGAAGTAAGTGGAGGATCTTTGCCTTTTTGTTTTGATTCGTTTCAGTTCATCAGAGACAACTTCCATGCAATCAGAAATCAACTGTCAACAAGTCTTGATCTGAACCATCTTGAGGGAAATGAAAACCTTGTTCAAGACTTCTCATATTTAGACTTGCAGCCCCCGAAAGCCATTGATTATCAAGTTGCAGATGAAGAAATGGAAGCTGGCACATATGACCAAATGATACAAGATGATTTCGTACCATTTTGTTTTGAATCATTTCAGTTTTTGAAGGGTAAATTGCATAGTAAATCTTCAAATGAGCGGCCTGTAGGAAATCAACAATCTCTCAGATTTAATGTTGAGGATGAGACAGATAGCGAAATTCTTGAGCAAGTTGTTAATGAGAAATCTTCCCCTGAAACGACTGATGAAATCATTTTGGAAACAAAACCCTCCCTAGCACCAGATTTGCAGCCACCAAATGCAATTGAAGGTCAGATTGTAGATGTAGGCGTGGAAGCTGAAATACATGATTTAATGATGCAAGAGGATTCTATACCCTTCTGTTTCAAAGCATTTCAGTTTATAAAGCAGAATCTTCGTAATATCTCTAAAGAAAAAGATGAACAGCCAGTAGGATGTCGTACAGTTTCAATGGATACATCACATCAGTCTTCTCAAATTTTTGACGATCCTATTGCTCGTGTGTAGGATGATGTTTGCTGTAAAAGTTCTTCTCCATTGGCTAACCATGTGCCAGAAAAGAATGTTGATAATAATCTTATTCAAAAGTCGCCTTCATTGTCTTGTTTAACAGATTTTTCATTACAAAGCCCATATCGAGGTTTGCAGTCATATGAGGAGATTGATAAAGGAGACTTTTGTTATGTTTGGAATCAGCAACAGAGTTTGGTTATTCACGAAATTCAGGATCCTTTTGACAGCCTGCTGCTGTCACCAAAGAAAGACAACACAGATGTGAGGAAAATCTTAATATCCAGCTATGAAGATTACCTGGACCAGAGCAGTAATGTGTTAATGGAAATCAATAGCTATGTTTATGAAGATCCTTTCGCAGTATTCTTGAATTCATCCAGTCAATTCAGGCTTTGCAAGTTTATCAGCAGTCAACTTGATTCCAAGTTTCCATGGGAGTTGCCTTTCAATTCTTCCCTTTTCCTGCGCATCATAAAGCATTTGGGAAGAAATCAAGTAGCAGCCAGGATGCTTACATGGTTGCATTGGCTGTTCCATTTCACTTGATCGGGTGGTGAAAAGAACAATTAGAGTAGGTTTGATGAATAAGCTCAATTATGAGCATCTTTCTAGTTTTTTAATTGTGTTTTAGTCATGTTTGTTTATTATGGTTTTGAGTTTTAGCCTTGAGTCAGAGTTAGTCTGCATAATGTCAGTTTTCGTGTTTTGACTCCATTGCCCAATGGATGAAGGCATTGTCTGCTCTCCCAAAGATCTGTAGTTCTTGGCACCTCCAAGGAGCTACCATCCCCATTGGAGCCAATGTTAGAGTTGGTCTCTTCATCCCTCCGTCAGAGATCAAAATCTCTTTTGTTGCATTTCATTTTAGGTGTCTCATTCAGTTCAGTCATCTGCATTCCATTAGGAGCATCGATCTTCTGATGGTAGGGTCTTTTCGCTCATATCCCTCATGTCTTGTACCTGCTGGCTCAGGTATGTTCATCAAATTCCATCAAAATCATTTTACAGTCATTTACAGTCCTGTTTGGTCTTTTGGTGGGCAAAGAGTCTTTTTAGGGTTTTTCAGTTTCATTAGGTCTAAGGTTTCGCTAATTTGGTCTTCAAAATGATTAATAATGCCAGCAGGCACATGAGGGAGCTTCAAATAAAGTTTCACAGCAAAATTTTCATCATCATAATGCTTGATAATGATTTTTCTTCAAAACCCTGTTTTGAAGAAAAATTGTCTATTCTGTCTTTCTGTAATAAATGTAATGTAAATTTCAAAGTTTTTTTAGTTGTAAAGTCCTTCAAGCGCAACCCTGGTCACCTTTTCCAAACGCCATGCCATCTATCCCTGCAAAGACAGACAAAGAGATTGATCATCAGCTCAAAAATCAAAAGGAAACAAAAACAGAGTTTATGTGAAAAGTGCCAAAGTTTCAAACATTACAAAAGTGGATTTTTCAAATTAAAAATCAAAGTCATTGGGCATATAAGATATTTTCATTGTTTCTACAATCCATTTGCAAGCCAAGAGTGGAAGTCGAGGAAAGTCGTGGAGGAGCGAAAGCATTTGTTTAAGGTCAGATTGTGTGTTGAAATCAGCTGCGCGACGCACTGGGCAGTGGTCGCGGCGCACAAGTCGAGCGCGCCGCATAGGGCCGCTTTGCACAGTGCATTTTTGTTCCTGCGCGGCACATACAAGGAGCGTGACGCACTGGGTTGTGCGCGCGGTGCACAAGGCATACACACAGATTTTTTGCCATTTCTCCCAATCATCAAATCGGTTCGATCAATTTTGGTCCAAGTAAGTTCATTAAAGTATGTTTGGTGTAGATTGAGATTGCATATGAGAATTTGAATGTCAAAACAAACCCTATCATTTTGATTGGAGAGTTGTTCCTTAGGGTTTTGAGGTTGGAATTGTAAAATTGGTTTTGGTTCCAAACTTGTTCATTCTCCACCTAATTTTTTCCCTTTTCCTCACTGTTATACTATAACTACAGTCCATCCCTTATTCCCTCACATTCCCAAAATCACTTATTCCTAAGCCTATATCCCTATCCCTAAGACTACTTCATTTCCTATCACTCCCCCTTTCCCATTTCATTTGTAAAACTTCACAAACCCCAAGTTCCCAAATAGTCAAGTGACTGTCCCTTATCCCTACATTATCAAATCTCACTTGATTAAACCCCATTATCCTCACTGCCCTATTTTCCACAGTCCCTCATTTGACTTTGACATATTTGGCATTAAAACGAAAGGCACCAAATTTTCATTCTCATTTTCAACAAGTCGAACATAGACCTTGCAACACCATGGAAACGGACACTGATTCATCATATGAAAAATACAGTGATTCTACCACTGAGCTACATGCACCGAGAAGGCCTCGTAAAGGTGGCAAACACATGAGAGAAGAGCCCACCTCATTGACTCAATTGCAGGCCTGCCCACTTGCCATGGCATGTTTTCCAGAGCAGTCATGCTATCAGTATTGTGAGATGATTGCTAGGATTCAACATCATCAGGAGTTGGCTCGGTTGTTTGTATTACATTTACATGATGGTCAGGTAGCTCTTGCTGGTGTAAATTTCACCTTGACACCACAAACCATTTCTCAAGCAACAGGAATACCGAATGTGGGTGAACTGTGGAACAAAATACAGCAGGTGGACAGAGTGCATTATGAACCATACATCAGGCCTAGCTATGTGAGACAACTCAGCAGAGTATTCCCATTCCGGTTCCTGAAGGAATCCTATGCGCCTTTGATGAGACTCATTATCAGATAATTCAGTTGTGAGGGCCGGTTCTCACACCTCTATGCATACCACATCCGGTTATTGATGCATTTCACGAGAGTGAGGATGATGAACATTCATTATTTCATGTGCCGGAACATCGAGAGGATGACTAATCTTGTGCAGAAGAAGACTCCCGAGCAGCAGCATAACATTATTTATCATTATGCGCTCATCAAGATCATTGTTGTATGTTAGCTTGGATTGCAGGGCATTGCCTGGGAAGATTTCATTTCCTGTGACTTCTTCACAGCCCCTCAGCCTCCTTCGGGGATTGTTCATGAGCTAGGTGAACCTTCACATTAGCTTGAAGGTCACGAGACAGAGCCTATCGGTGTGCCAGTGTATGTCACTTATCAGAGAGGCACGAGAGTATTATTTGCAGCAGCTCGACGAGTACTATCTCCACCTGGGGTGGAAGGGGTCTCGTTGTCGTCATCAACAGCACATATACAAGTACAGGACATAGGTAAGAGGCCTATGCAGGATGAGGGCCCTTCAGGAGGCCAGGATACTGATTTCGTATTGATTGATGAGGATTTGAGCTCTCCAAGCTCAAAATTGAGAGAGATAATTCAGGAGCAGAAAGCTGAGATCGATACATTGAACGACAAGTTGCATAGAGCTCAGTGGATCATAAAATATCTGGAGCAGCGGAACAAACGGTTGGAGGATTAGCAGACGATCATGGAGTTGCAAAACATCTGTGAGAACTGGCAAGCTGCCCGAAGAAGCCCATCCGAGATGACACCCATTGAGTGTGAGATCGAGGCTGATAGAGAGAATTGGCTTGAGAGGGTCAACATTCATCTTGAGAAGCTGTTGGAGAAGGAAAACAAGGAGAAGAACATACTCAGGCACATGAAGAACCACTATTGGGCTCGCAATCACGTTTGCAAAGCAAGGATAAAAATCCTGAAGGCAAGGCTAAGGAGGGCACTGAAGCGTCGCAAAAGGCATGATAGGCTCCAAATTTTGGCCGAAGCTTATTTGGCTGAGAATAGCACTTGATCAGGGATATTCAGCCCAAATTTCAAGAAATTTGGGAAAATTTTGTCAATTTTGAATTTTTTGGTCACATAACAGGTTTTGCTGCCCGACGCGTAGCGCCACTTGGCGCGCGCTTACAATTGGCAGCTCTTCAGGGGGAAAACTTTGCATTTTTGAATTTTTTATCAAAATTTATGCATGCTCATGGATTACCTAAGGATTTCATCAATTTATGGGTTGCCTAAAGGGTCAAAAACACCCTAAAAATGGCCTTTCTGCCACTTTTTGCACACACAGGAAGCAGTGTTGGGAGATTGAACTTTTGGAGGGGAAAATGGAAACCAAATCTAGAAATTCCACTTGGGTTGGAAAGTAGACAGGCAGGGCTTTCCAATGAGCTATCCTGCGCTCAATTTTGACTTCGAAAAGGGCCTCAAAAGCAGCTCCAAACTTGTGCTACGCATACAGATTCCAGGCGCGGCGCATAGAGGAATTTGGCCTATTTTTCACTCAGTTGCTCAGAATTTCGCCTAGTTTTGGCCAGTTTCACTTTTTCATGTAACTCTTGATGTACCTTGATGTAATTTAATGACCATGATGTAATTTTGGCGCATTTTTACTCATTCTGGAAGATTCATTCACCAAAAGGTGAAATGTAAGTGAATGGATCAGTTTCCTAGCATATAGAGGCAAGTTGTTTCATGGCCTATTTTCTAGTTCTTAGTTTAGATATGGTTGAAACAGCTCCTAGAATGATGATCTCGAACCCTAAAGGCATGGGAATGGGTTAGGCTTGTCTATATCATGTAGTTCTTCAGTCATTTTCAGGGTTGGACACTTAGGATTGCTTGGCACTTCATTGTACATTTCATCTCTGCACTTTTGGCAAAGGAATAGACCAGGGTTTGCAGCACTTTTTGGGATCCATGTGGCTCTATGTTTTGATGGTGTGTTTCTCTATGTAATTGTAAGTTTCACTTATGTTTATGTATATCATTTCCTCTCTCCTTTATTCTTAGATTAAACAAATCAGTGTTAAAGGTGGAATTCATTGGATTGCTCTGCTCTGCCTTTAGTTTTGTTTAATTTTTCATGTTTTCATCTGTTTGAGGAGGACTCTTCAGACCCTCTTGCCCTCTTCAGCTCCTCACCGGTCTAATCCATCCATTCACTCAATCTATAGCATCAAAAAAATTGCCTTCCTTGCCCCAATCAGAACTCTGCAAAAACTAGGCCTTATCCTCGCACCCAAAACTGCCTTTCCCTTTGATCCAACAAAAACCCTCAAAATCAAAATCAAACTCCTTTATTTATATACCTAGCCTAAAATTAGCTTTTATTTAAAGTCATCGCAAACCCTATTGACTATTTTTGCTGAGATTGACTCGGAGAGAGCCCTCTCCTATTCTGGTAGGGCTAGCTACCAGACTGAGCGTGGTTTGATGTTACCCTGAACTCTTCCTTCCTTCAGCCTGAGGTAGATTTAGGCTATAACAGATACCATGATGATAAAGTGTGTTTCCAATTTTAATATAATTTTTAGCTTGGTATCGTATACGTCATTGTTCGGAGCAAGAGGTATCGGGCTGAAAAGTTTGGGTCTGGAGATAAATGATGATATCTCCATGCCATGGATTAGATTAATTGATTAGAAATAACAACTCATCAGGAATAAAATCAATTGATTTAGACTCAACGTTGAAGAGGGATGGTCGCAGATTAGTTCGAAAAAGACTAAGGATTTCTTGTATTTGGACTTGATGAATTCCAAATCAAATTCCTATAAGATGACAACCCATTTGGAGTACTTTCTCCCCAACAATTGTCATGACAAGATGTATGTCATGGGGGTGCAATCAGATACAACCATAGTCTTGGGAAGCAGAATGTAGTGGTAAAACCTTGGGACAACTTTGACAACTTCCAAAGCCAACTTTTAAACGTGAGTATATTTGATTTTTGTGTTGTTTAAGTTCGAACTCAAATAATAAATGGGATTTTCAACTCCTACATCGTCCTCTTGGACTAATACCATAACAATGGTATTAACTACAGTAGTGAGATACAAGAAATAATCATGTTGATAATTTAGGCGATACAACAATGATGCCCAAACCAAAATATATTTCAGAGAATCAAACACCTTTTGGTAAATGTCATCCCAATGTAAGGGAACCCCTTTCTTCAACAATCCATTAAATAATTTGGTTAATTCAACATAATTGGGAAATCTCTATAGAAAGTTAGCCTTCCCTTGAAGTCATTGTAGCTGGACAAGAGAGGAAGAAGAAGGAAAATCGAGGATCACCTAGACTTTAAGTGGATCAATATGAATCCCTTGCTTCAACACAATGAAGCCGAGAACTCGAATGGATTTAACACAAAACATAGACTTGCCCAGATTCAGCCTAATATTATAATGTCGACAACGTAAAAATATAGCCCTGACATGCATCAAATGATCCATACAATGTTTTAAGTGAGGAGGTAGGTCATCCAAATATGGTTGTACAATGTGTTTAATGTCGTGGAAGGCATAATTCATTGCCCTCTGAAAATTTTACCCAACGTTTTTCAAACCGAAAGGGAGCTTTCGATAGGAAAACATGCCCCATGGACATATAAATGCAGTTTTATGTTGGCCTGATGGGAGAATGTTGATTTGGATGTAGCTGGAGAAACCATCCATAAATGAAAAGACTTCACTTCCAACACAATCATCAACGATCTGGTTGATAAATGGGGAGGGATATTTGTCCTTAGGACAAGCATGGTTAGTGTCAGGATAATCGACACACACGCACGAATCGTGCCTTGTTTTTTCATGACAGGAACGATGTTTGGAACCCAATCAGTTAGAGGAATTCGGTAAACGAAACTAGCACACATAAATTTTTCAACCTCTTCCTTAATAGCAACAACTTTCTTGGGATGGACCGGATGTAAGCATTGTTGAACTAGCTTAGCGTCTGGATACGTTTTGATTTCATGTACAACAATATTCGAATCAATATTGGGCATCTCCCAATATGACTAGGTGAAAACGTCTCAAAATTCCTGGAAAATGGCTTTATAGATCTTGACCTCATCAAGAGTACAAGATGCACCAATGTGTACATTCTCAACAATTTCGGGCTTAATGGAAATATTAAGAGGAACGATCTCTTCAATATTTGATAAATTCTTCTAGTAATCGATATAGTGAAAGGATAGGGAATTCATAGATATATCAGGGATATTGTGTGAATAAATATCACTAAGATTATCCTCAGAGGTATCAGGCAAGGAGGACTAATGATTATTGTCGTCCCATAGCGCATCATCTGATATCGTGATCTCCAGGATGCTTACATCAGTAGAAAATGTACTAGATAAAGGATAAGATGATAACCCATAATCTAAGGAATGATTGATCCAATTTATCAAAGAGGAGAACTCAAAATTGTCGAACAGGTTGAATAGATAGCTTCATATTTGAGCTCAATAGGACTGAGCAACATGCGGTCGCCAAAGGTATCAATATTAGAAACATCTGGTACTACCCAAGGATCGGATGGAGTAGTACAAATAGAGATCATGTTGATAAAGGCAACCAAGTTTGGGTTGTCGAGATGAGGAATGGGAAAAGGAAGAGGAGGAGGAAAGAAAAAGGTTCCCATTAGGGAAGAATCCTTAAGCAATCCCACCCTAACATGATGATACGGATGTGGGCCTTCTCCCTCAAGAGGGGTGATTCCAATAACTTGAGAATTATTGGCAAAGAAGGCGAGCTGATCAATGGCCACGATGCTCTCTAGTGAGGCAAAGAAACAATTCTAAAATAGGTGGAAATGATACGACCATAGCATAAATCCATGTACGACCCAGTAAAGGGTTGTAATCCTACGACTTGTCTATAACTTCAACTTCTACTGACATTGTTTTGTCAGCTAACTATACTTGTAACTAATTAAAAATTCCATAAGGCTTGAAGCCTCTTCCATCAAAGGCTTTTAGAGTAGTGGGTGACTGGTTGAGTTGAGGAGAACCAATGGCCTTCCAGTAAGAAAGTGACATGATACAGGTCGAAGCTCCTTCATCCACAAATGTTTGATGGATGGTTTTGCTTTGAACAACAAATTTAATCATAAAATATAGTTGCGGTGAAAGCTTGGGTGTATGCTTTTCATGATAAAAAACTACAAGGATAGAGTCTGAAGGATTGATGCCCTCCAATTGCAGAAAGTAAAGCCTTATTCTGGGTGGGACAATTTTGCAAAACCTCGAGATTTGACATAGTTAAAGGAGCTTGAGCCAGATGCTCAGCTATGTTATATTTTTTTAGCATCTCTCGCACGAGGATTGAATGTTGATTTGTGAATAATGCCCTTTGGAGGGTTAATAGTTAATTCAGTTGGAACAACGTTTGGAGTAGGATCCAAAGTGTATGAGGTAGAACTAGCATGTGGATCAGTAGCCTTACCAACAAATGGATTCAGATTACCGTATTCATTATTTATCGTAGCCACCATAACTTCATTTTTCTGTTTGGTGGATGAAAACATCATAACCGAGGAAGAGGAAGCGAAATACCATGAAACCAGGTTCATCTCTTGGTTAGGAAAGGGATCAATTAACACAACGGGAGTAGAAAATGACTTAAGGAATTGATTTACTTCCACCTGATGTGGACAGTCCCGAGTAAAATTATCCTCATTACAAATTAAGCAAGGATAACGATGTTTCTATTTTTCATTCGGAGACTGGATATTTGGTTTATCCTATGAAGGATTATCTTTTTTTTTTTTTTTTTTTTTTTCTTTCATTTTCCTTTCTTCTTACTTCTTGGTTGCTGACATTTTCCTTTCATGCTAAGTCTGCGAGTACCACTTCTCTAGGATTTCCATTGAATTTAAGGATATCGCAGGGCAATTTCATAGGAATGACCGACCACCAAGGAGAGTGAAAAATGGGATCATTTGTGAGTTGTGTATGATCTGGTAATTTAAGGGTTGCTACAAATGGAAATTGCCTATTAAAGTCCGTTGGAGGGTAAACATAGTTACCAATGAAATGGGAATTATTACCTCAAACGGGAACTATAACAAAAAAACATAAAAAAAACCATGAAAAAACAACTAAAAAATGACAAGTTGTATTATGGAATAACCTTCTTCTTTTTTTTGGTAAATTTTCAACATTTTAAAAAATGCAAGTAAAAGCCAATTTTTTTGGGTGCAAAAAACACTCTAAAAATGAAACATTGTATTGTGGAATAACATGGTTTTTTTTTTTTTTGGGGTGCAAAAACCACTATGAAAACAAAAAGTGGTTAAACAAACATTCTAGAATAATAAAAAATTATATTTAAAAAAATAAATAAAATAAATAATTTGAAAAAAATAAATAAAATAATTGCAAAAAGAAAAAAGAAAAAAACATTTTAAAGGTTAAAATTTAAAAAAACATAGAAATAAAAAAATAAAAATAAAAATATTAAATTAAAAAAAAACAAGTTTAAAAAAAGAAATAAATTATAAAAATAAAATAAACCAATTAAATTTAAAAAAAGAAAAGAAAATGTTTATTAAATTAAAAACAAAAAATTTTAAATTTTAAAATAAAAAAATAAAAATAAAATATATACATGAACTTAAATTAAAAATATATATATTAGATTCTATTAAATTTAAAAATATATATATATATATATATATATATATATATATATATATATATATATATATATATATATATATATATATATATATATATATATATATATATATATATATATATAACAAATTAAATTTAAAAACAAAAATATTAAATTTTAATAAATAAATGAATAATAAAAAAAAATTATTAAAATGAAAATTTGAAAGTTCAAAAATCATTTATAAAATATAAAATTTTATGTAATTTAAAAAAAAATTAAAATAAAAAATATATATTAAATTTAATTAAATTAAAAATAATAATAATAAATAAAAATTTATTTCCCAGATGCGGGTGTACAGTTGGACTGCTATTGAGAAGGGACAGTGGCGGGGCGAGTCATGCCGACACCTGCCCATCCAGTACACAGAGTTAATATGCCCTCCGCACAACAGCTTGCAGCATTTATACACTGCTCCTACCGAGGTCATGGGATCAGAAAATTTCAGCATTCAATTGATCTCCACAGCGGTGGTTCCGGCCTTCGAATCCTCTGGCTCGATTCACATCGAAGGAGCAGTTATGAAGGCTGATCTCCTAAGCGTGAGAAGGATGGATATGGTGCGAGTGGATGCAGAGCATTCAAAGGATTGGTACCATAAGAGCTGGGTTATATATCACTTGGCTTCGGCTTGCATTCTCGTCTGCATTGGTATCGCTGGTTGGTATTTTCATAGCAGGGGGAGGGCCTGTCAGTCGGAGTTTTGTTTTGTGCAGAATGTAGCTTTGTTACCCCAGTTCTCCGAAGTTCTCCTTCTGTTTTCTGGCCTCCCTCCGCATTCATTCAGCTCTGTCTTCGCTGTTCTCAGGTTTCTGCCGAAACTCACTATGCCACGGCTGCGGCACCGTATGCGTAGCAGAAGAGGAGGCTCCAGAGGTCGTCCCTCCAGGGGTCACCCCAGCCCATCCTCAATATCGCCTACCTCGTCCACCAGTCAAGGCATTGACCACTACCCCCGGACTCGTAGTGGCAGGAGGCGTATTCATGATGTATGTCTGAACAGGAGCTCCCAAGCGCCAGGACCCCAGGCCTCTTCGGTCCCCACCTCAAGCTCTGCGTGTTTCATCTTCGACAGTGCCCTCACCCGACCTCGGATCACAGCTATCTTCTCGGTGGTCTTTCTTGAGGAGCACCAGATTGGGGAGTCCAGTTCGCAGCCTGTGGTTCCTGACATGGAAATCGGTCAATTCTCGAATTTCAACCTGGAAAGTGATCGAGCCACGATGTAGCCTCCGTCGTTCCTTGCGAGCCCTGTTCCAGCTGATGACAAAGCCCCAGCTGAACCAGGTCCTTCGGCCCCTGAAGAAGCGCGCGACAGTGATATGCCAGCCTACGGTTGGTGCCGGATAGTGGAGGAGTCTCCCGACGATTAATGGGTTTGATGCTTTATGGTTCTTCTTTTCCTGTTGCCCAGACTACTGGGTCTATCTTTGTTATGTTGCTGGTGGAATTTTTTTGGCGTCTTGGTGTCCAGTTCTGGCTCAATGTAAACTCTGCAATATCTCACTATGAACCCCTGCGTGGGCTATGGCAGTGCTCTCTGCATTTTCTTGATAAATCTGCCTCTAAGGCAGTAGACTCTGACTACGGTCTTGTTGTAATATTATACCTCTGTTAATAGATTAATTTTACATAGAAAAATAAAATAAAATTTTTATTGAATTTTATAAAATTAAATTAAATTTAAAAAATATAATAAAAAATAAAAATAAAAAATAAAAAGAAAAGAAAAGAAAAAAAAGAAAGAAAGGGTTTTTGGATTGGGTATGGGTGGCGCCGCCCAAGTAGCGGCGGAGGCAGCCGCTGGGCAGGCGAGGGACTACTTGAAATCAATTTTATTTTTTATTTTTTTAATGTTTTATTTTTTATTTTTAAATTTTGTATATATATATATATATATATTTTAAATTTAATTAAATATTATATTTTTATTTTTTATTTTTGTTGTTAGATTTAATATTTGTTTTTTGTTTTAATTTTAATTTTTATATTTTAAATTTAATCTTTTTCAATTTTTTTTTTTAATATATAATTTAATATTTTTAGATTAATTATTTTTTTAAATTTGAAATTTTAATTTATTTATTAAATTTTAATTTTAATTTAATTTAATTTATAAACTTTTATTTTATTTTATTTTCATTTTTAAATTTTATAAATGGTTTAATTTAAAAAAATAAAAAAATAAAAAATAAATAAAAAAAATAAAAATAAATAATAATAATAATAATAATTATATGTATCTGTTTTTTAATTACTTGTAAATCTTTTTTTTCATTATTTTTTGTTTTTTAATGATAGTTTTTTTATTTTAATTTGTTTTTTCAATTTTAAATTTTAAATAATTTTTTTTTTTTAGTATTTTTTTTTTTTTTTTTTACAAGAACGGGTATGGGTTTATTTTAGAATTTGGCCAAAATGCCTTTCACCGGTTACATTTGATCGAGCATAGCCCTTAAACTTTCTTCCACTAACTGATCAAACGCCCCAAAACTTGGGAAACCGCAAGATTTACTCGAGACTATCGAGTCTATCTCCGTTATTTTCCCTATCTTAAATAGACAAACAAAATGATTCAGTAAAATGCAGAAAACATGACAATCTTTATGGAATGGAGTCTCAGTTCTCAATTCCGTCTGCCAAGAGACAGCGAGCGGGAATTGGAACTGCCCTGTTGGCCTCCAAATCAACAGCTTTATTATTTTCCCTCAAAACGTGGAGGAAGGTTGTAGTCCGGAAAGATTTCATCAGGGTTCTGATTCTTGAAATCACTCTTGCCAGTCTAATGTCTGCAGGAGAGGAGTCCTCCACTAAGACTTTGATAATGGATTGAGAATCTCCTATAATACTGACATCTGAGAGACCAATAGCCTTTGCTTGCTTAAGACCTTGCAGAAGTGCCAAGGCTTCAGCTTGCATGCTGGTAGACTGCCCTAAACCCCAAGCGAACTTTGCCACAGTTATGCCCTCTTTATTTTTTATAATTCCTCCTGCCCCAGCCAATCCAGGATTGCCTTTCGCTGCTCCATTGAAGAACAAAGAGAATCTAGATTGCCTGAGGAGCAAATCCGATAGATCATTCTCCTTCCCTCTGAATTGCCACTCTTTTATGACCTTGTAATGCCTTGTTTCGCCAGAGAATTGGAGGTCCATCGAGGCACCCCATTCTAAGTCTTGCTGGCTTAGATTCAAATCCGGAAAATGTTCCCCAGACTTTCTTTCCAAAGACATTTTGTTTTGGTGATGATGAACTATGAATTTAGCCTTTCATCTCTGAAAACTCTTCTATTACGTTCGAGCCAGATTTGCCAGCAAACAAATTTCGGCAAGGAGAGCCATGCAGCTTTGAAACTTTCATTTTTTGGGAGCGTTTCTGGGTAGTAATTCCTCCAGTTTGCAAAAAGATCTGATATAGACATGGGTAAAATGAAATCAGATTTCCAGTAGCTCAAAAGGCCATGCCATATTTCTCTTGAAAAATTGCAGTCCAATATGATATGCTAGGTGTTCTCCTCACTGTCACAGCATAAGTGGCATCGAGAGGGACCATGAAATCCTTTCTTCTTCAATCTATATGCTGTTAAAATCCCTCTGTGGCATAACAACCAACAAAATGAATCAACCTTAGGCATGGATTTGAAATTCCAGATCCCGTTCCACACAGCAGGATTAGGAGGGACGTTACGACGATCATGAAGGCATTTATATCCCTGCGTAATCGTGTAAAGCCCTGGGGCGGCTCCACAACCACGGGCATCCTTCTTACCCACGCGCATAGGCGCCATACCGTTTAACAAAGAAAGGAGAAGATCACGTGCTTGAGACAGCTCAGGAGGGATGGGAGGGAGTCTCCAACGCAGCCAATTTTTGCCTTCCCATTGTGAAATGTCCCAAAGAGTAATGCAATCTGCGTTGTCCAACCACAAATGCAGCACATGCAGAGAGAAATGGGACGATAAAGGAGGGTGCATCATAATGCTGTCGTCCCATATCCTAATTTCTTTGTCGTTTCCTGGAATCCAATACGCTCTGTCTCTGATTAAAGGGGCTGCTTTGTGACAGAGTTTGATCAGCTGCGAGCCTGTGGTGGGTAGTAGGGCGTCCAGACATCTCTTCCTCTTTCCCATGAAATATTTCCTCCATAGAGCTCTTTGCACCCAACCTAGATGTGGTCCAATGATTCTCCAGAAGATCTTGGCTCCCATGGCGATGTTTTGGAGGCTGAGATCTTTGACATTAAGGCCTCCTTCACTCTGGGGCTTGTAGATTTTCTCCCAACTTACCAAAGGGATTTTCCTATCATTGTGATTGCCCCCTTTCCAGAAGAACTTGCAACTGAAGGCTTCCATTTTTTTGATGATGCGTGAAGGGGCTAGAATTACAGAGAATTGAAAAATGGGGAGGCTACAGAGAACGGATTTGATGAGGACAGTTTTGCCGGCAAGATTTAACCATGAGAATCCCCAAGCTTGGACTTTTGGTCTTAAATTTTTCCAACAGAGGGATCCAGTCTCTGTTGTATGCCAGTTTACGAAAGATGGGAAGGCCCAAATAAGTAAAGGAGGACCAATTGAGGGAGGCAGTAAAGCCCAGAATTCTGGAGATGGCAGAAAGGGTGGAAGCAGAGATATTCCAGCAAAAAGCATTACACTTACCTTTGTTTAAGATGTTGCCAGTAGCTTCACTGTAGTCGTCCAAGACCTCCTTGAATCTTAAAGTAGATCTGACAGAGGCAGCCCCCAACAAGAGGGTATCATCTGCAAAGAGGGTGTGATTTACATTTTTAACCCCTATGGCTATATTGAGCCCCAAGATCTCCTGGTCAACCAATTTCTGATCAAGGTAGAAACTCAATACAGAAACATGAAGGACAAAGAGAAGCGGAGAGAGGGGGCAACCCTGCCTAAGCCCTCTTGAAGCTTTGAAAAATCCAGCTGCTCTCCCATTCACCAAGGGGGCGATCCAAGGATCGACAATACAAGCACAAATCCAATTTAAAAAGCTCATTCCAAAGCCAAATTTTTTCAGGACTTCCCAAAGAAAGCTAAGTCTGACACGATCAAAAGCATTTTCCAAATCTAATTTAATTACCATACCTTTCTCTTTGCGGAGGTGGCTCGAGTCAATCGCCTCTTACACGAGGATGAAATTGTTAGTAAGCTGTCTCCCCTGAAAAAACCCGCCTTGATTCTCCGGAATGATGGCTGGAAGGATACCTTTTAATCTATTGGCAATTACCTTTGTGATTAATTTGTATCCAATATTACAAAGAGAGATGGGGTGGAACCGATTAAATTCTTTAGCACCCTTTTCCTTGGGAATGAGGGCGAGAAAAGCTGAATTGGTGCTGCCCCCTATTTTCTGGCATTTTTGAGATTTCAAAATCATTTTGTAGAGGTCTTTCTCCACAATCTGCCAACAAGTTTGAAGGAATCTTGCAGTGAAGCCATCTGGGCCTGGGGGTTTGTCAGGCTCCATGTCGGAGAGAGCATATTTTATTTCTTGTATAGAGATCTTTGCTTCAAGCTGCTGATTCATTAAAGGTGAGATCTTAGGGGGAATTGCCTCCAAAAATTTGGAGTTTGGGTCGGTTACACCCTCTTCTCTGTACAGATTTTGAAAGTGATTGAAGGCTACTCTCTTTATGCTCTCAAAGTCTTTGTGTGTCGAGTTATCATCTTTGATTTCTACAATAGAATTGAAGCTCTTTCTGGATTGAGCTTGTTTGTGGAAGAAGGTAGAATTTTTGTCTCCCACTTTAAGCCATAAACTCCTAGACTTTTGTCTCCAATGCTCTTCCTCTGATAGGCAAGCTTTGTGGAAGATTTTCTGGAGCTCAGCTTCCTTATCTAACACTTTGGTGATTTCTACATCTTCACTTTGGGCATGGTGCTGGGCAAGATTGTCTTGGGCCAACCTTCTCTCTTTTGCAGGGGTGGGAAGAGATTTGGCCCAAGATTTAAGAATAGCTTTCATTCTTCTAAGTTTTTCTTCCCAAATGAAGAAAGGTGAACCTTTCACTGGCATTTTCCAACTGTCGTGAACCAAATTCAGAAACTCAGGTTCCTTGACCCAGAGAGAATTGAACCTAAAGGGTATGGGACCAAGATCATTGTGGCCCAACATCTCAAGCATAATGGGCTTATGATCTGAAACACAACATGGGAGAATATGCAGTTTGGATTCTAAGTCCAGCAACAGGAAAGAACTCTGCACCAAACATCTATCAAGTCTAGCAGCAATGTGACCAAGGCCTATTCTTTTATTAGACCAGGTGTACTTACCATTTTCTGGGGGGATATCAAGCAGATCCCAGTCCTGCATGAGGTCTTCCACCCACTCCCTTGCAGGGTCCCTTATGATTGTGCCTCCTCGCTTTTCCTCCATGCGCAAGGTAAGATTTAGATCACCTGCAACAATGATGTTTTCCAAGTTTTCTGACTCTGAAATATGCCTGATGGAGTCCCAACACTCCCTTTTCTCCCCTATATTTGTTGGAACATAGACATTGAAAAGACTAAGTGCCTCCCTCGAGTCCAAAGGTTGGAGCTTCAAAACAAACTGGGTGTAACGTGTACTGGTGATTGTACCGATACTTGAGAGGGTTCCGCAGAGAGCCTGTACCTCTGTGAGTCTTCGTGCCGAAACCGCATGACCGCCGTTCCTTTTCTCAAAAAATTCTATCGACGGAGAAACTCTCGTCCTCCATTTTGGCTCGAATCCCCCAAGAATGTCCCGGCTTTCATAAGAAGGCTTCTCACAGTTTTTTCTCTTTTCACTTTGCTCCCCATTCCTCTGCAGTTCCAGGAGACAATCTTCATCATTTATTTTTATGATGATGGGCTCCCTTGGAGCCCTGTGCTTGATTTTTGATCATCTTCAGATTTTTGTCAAGGAGTTTCTCCAGAGTGGGCTGACTACCCTGAAGCTTGTCTTTGTAAGTTTCCTGATCTCTCTTTTCTCTAGCAGATTTGTGGCCCCTTGCAGATCTTCTGACCGATGTCTGCGTATCTCCTATTTCTCCATCCTCCTCAGACTCCTCCGAGTCATGTTCCTCCTCGGAGGCTTCTGTTTGCTTATCCTTGTTTCTTGCCGTGGTGCTTTCTTCAGGTCTTGTTTCTGATGAAGTCATTTTTTCTAATGGTTTATCTTGCCTATCTTCTTCCTGAGGAGTCTCTTCAGCAGAGCTTAAGACCTCATACCTATTTTCTTGACTTTTTGGCGGGGGAACATTTTGGGTGGAGGCAGGTTGGGGGCCATGAACCCCAGATTTCTTGTGAGATGTCTTTGGTCTCTTGACCTGGTTCCAGCCATCTTCCTTTCCTTTCTCTGCTTCCCCTTTGTTCGGGCACCCTCTTGCAAAATGGCCATAGATGTGACATTTATGGCATTTGAAAGGGAGTTGCTCGTAGTCCAGCACTTACACATGCGTCCAACCGCCAACCTTTAATTTGATGGCCTCCGGAAGCCCCACCTATAAGTCCACCTCGACACAGATTCGGGCGCAATCGTACTGATCGTTGTTGTTTGCTCTATCAATGAATTTTCCCAAAGTATTTCCTATGTGCTTGAGGGACTCCCAGTTCCAACAATGCATTGGAAGATTAGGGAGCCGAACCCAGACAGGGACAGTCGTTGGGACATCCACGGCCGGATCGAAGTCAGGGGTCCATTTGTTGAGGTAGAGGCCCTGAGGTCCCATGAAATAGGGCCCATTCCTGAAGATCAGGTCTTTGTCCTCCTTTGTGTTGAACTTGAACAGGAATAATCCTCTACCCAAAAAATATGAGGTGACTTTGTTCTTGATCAGAGGAACCCAGTTCTTAACGACCCAATTTTCCGTCGATTTTGGCGAGGGCCAAAGGCCCGTGAATTGACCCACCAGGGCACGATCTGTCAGGGACAAAGCGACCTGGATCGGACCCTCAGGAGGGATGTTTACCTCCGGAACATCGTCGAGCCTTTTGACGAACTTAGCGACTTCGGACTTCTTCTTTTTCGGCAGCGAAGCAAGAAGAGAGGAGAAGGCTGCTTCAACTTCCGGGGATGGAGCTTGCGAGGGACCGATGGGCGAGCCTTGGGTCTCCATGGCAAAGAAGGTCAAATTAGCAAAACCGATCCGCACCAAGCAAATACAGGAAGCGAGGCATCTCAAGACTGGGATGAAGAAGGAGAGGATCCGATTAGATCCTGCAGGAAGAATCTCCAAGGGCGCAGATCCAAGCAGATCTGACAAGAGAACAAGAGACCCAGAGGTCAGGAGGATCAGGGTTAGAGGCGGAAACGACCGAGAGGGTAGAGCCTAGTCTCAGGCTGCGCAGAGCAGGTCGCATCAGGAGGCAGCAGCGCTCGATTCTATCATCCCGTATCAAAATCTCTTCTTAGTCTATTCTTTTCTTCTTCTTATTACTATTATTTTTTTAGTTTAAATTTTTAAATTTAAATTATTTTGTATTTTGTATTTTGTATTTTAATTTTAATTTTGTATTTTTAATTATTTTTAAATTTTAAATTTTATGTTTTATTGTTTTTAATCAAATGGTTTTTTTTTTAATAATTTAAAAAAAAATGTTTTTGAATTTTTTTTTTGGTTCAATTTTTGTTTTTTTCTTTAAATTATGTGTTTTTTGTGTTTATTTATTTATTTATTTATTTATTTTTATTTATTTTTAATTTTTTTTTTAAATATAATTTTCGAATATATATATATATATTAACTTTTTTATTTTTACAAGTTTTTTTTGTTTTTTACATTTTTATTGTTTTTACATATATTTTTTTATCTGAGTTTTTTTTGTCATGTTTTTTCTTATTTTATTTTTATGTTTTATTACCAACATGAAAATCACCACTCTAAAAAAAAGGTTGATGCTGCATCAACATGTTTCAAAATTAGCATGAAAATCACTAACATTTTAAAACAAATATTCATACTTCATAAATAAAAATATTAAAATGTCAAAAATATGCACAAAAAAAAACGAGTGATTCTGCATCACCACTTTTCGAAATCGGGTGCCTTTTTGCTACCAAAAAAAAGTAGGTATCAGTTTAGTTACCTATTTCATCGGTAACCATGTTGGTATCCTAGGTAAGAGGGAATGGCTTGAGAAACCTCCTAGATAAGGAGGATTTTCATAGCTTGGATAAACATAACCTTGTTGCCGAGTTCCAATATATACTTGAAAATGTTGAAATGATTGAATTTTAATTTGTTGACCTTGGTAAGGAATTTGAGGAATACCTTGATATGGTTACCCCATGGGATTTTGCATCATCCCTACGTAAGGTTGGCTAGCTTGTGCTTGTGCCATACCATATACAAGTTGAATCACTTACATTTTAGGAATAGCCTGTCCAAGTGGTGGAGGTTGTAAGGAACCTTGAAGAGGTTGGGTAAGTGGAACTTGAAAGGTCCCAGATACTGGTGGAATAGGTTGAGTTAGAGGTGTAGGCTGAAAAGGTCGACTTACATGAGCAGAAGCTTAAGTAGGTTGAGAAATAGTTTGGCAAGTAGGAACTTGGGATGTAGGTGGAATAGGTTGAGAAGTTTGAATTTGGTTCACAATCGAGCCAAGTTGTACAAGAAATGTAGGATGCCAAGGATTGGCAGCCATTCTTGGAAATGGTGGACTTGAATAGGGTTGAGCACTATCTTGTTGTATTTGGCTAGGGGATTGGAACATTTCGGCAACAAGTTCCCCCCCCCCCCAAAAAAAAAACCGAAAGATTACGAGAATACATAGACAACTGGCCTCCTGGAGGAGGGTAACTAGTGTAAGGTCGAGCGAGTTGTTGTAGGTGTCCATAGCCACTTACATATAGACCAAATTTTTGCACCATTGTAGATCATGATGCAGTAAGGGGAGCAGACTATGTGGCGCTCATTAAAGAAGTACCAGATGGAATTCTAGAAGAGGATGACGTGGGATAAGTCCATGGACTAGTGGATCCACTAGAAAAGGTATCTGATAATGATTGGTAACCTAGTGGCATAGATGGACCACCATAAAAATGTGTTTCCAGTGATGTTACGAACATAGAAGTAGCCATAACATTGGTTGTCCCACTCATAGTGGTAGATGCGGGATGAGACACTGTAACAGACTCAATCATCGTTAAATTTCCCAAAGAGGATTGTCGAGGGAATCTTAAGGGTGAGTTGAAAAAAGGAGAAGTAGACAAAGGAGCTTGTATCAAAGTATGAGGAGGGGGGACTTGACAAAGATGAAGTCCTCTTAAATGAACATGAGAAGAAGGTCAAGGATCTTCTTGACGAATTTCCTCAATACTTAGATACTCATAAGCCCTGGTGGAAGTTTTTCACCATCGGGTCTAAGATATACAGGTTCTGGTTGGGCCAAAGACAAAGTAAGAGAAGATGAAGAGATTGGAGTAACAGGTGTAGTTAAATGAGGTTCCTCAGGTTGTATAACCTTAGGTTGCAATGTTTCTTAGTAAGGAAACTTAGGTTCAATGATCTCAGGTAATAAAGTTTCAAGTGCTTTTGTTTCGACTGTGTCAGACTCAATAGCTAGCGAGGAAGTAATCTTGGGTTCAATACTCACAGGAAGAGATGAATTTGGTGGATCAATTTCAGATGGAGAACCAAAAGGGATAGCTCATGAAGTACCAGATTCATTAGTTTTCATTCTTTTGTTTTTTCGACATCCAGGAGTTTCCTTAGGTGGAAGAGGAGGTAATCTTTGCATCCTACATGAATGACAAGGTTTTTGGGGTTGCTATTCCACGATGGTTTAATAAATTTTAGAAATTAACACAATAAATAAATAAATAAAGGGGTAACTAGGCATAAGGGTTTACCAAGCAACTGTGAACTGCAATATACCACCTTGGAGAACTAAGGATTTATGTACATGCAAGCAATCTCCCTGAATGTTGTGTTCGATGTATTACAATGTACAAGGCAGTCGACTCGGTTACCTAAGGTGGGATAACAACATAGTGCGGACTTCCAAAATATACCTTAAGGTACGTCGAAGTGTAGTCCCTAGTAGTGTTGTTTAATGTGTAATCGTATGATGAGAGCATCCAATATACCCGAAGGTACACGAAGAAGGGTCCTATAGACTTACGTATGTGGAACGATATATCACCCCCGAAATATACGTTGAAAAAAATGAAATCTCATACGCTTAAAGACATTGTAACATGTCTCTAGCCTAAACATCTAAATGTTTGTATTAATGTTCCAAATTCTCCTTAAGATTGATTGAGTAAATTTTAAAGGTCACCTTGAATTAAGTTTCAGTTTTCAAGGCTCACCACGAGTTTCACCTGAATACTCTAAAATGAAATATAACATGATAATATGAAATCTTTTATTTTCAATGAAAAACTATCTATGAGAATGAATAGATTCAATCGGTAATGCAACAAACAAATATTGCACCAAACAACACTTCCTAATAAAAAAAATTCAAATTCAGCTGTTCCAATTTCCCAAATTTCACACAAAACACTAAAAGCAAATATTGAGATTTTTTTTTATCAATGCAACTAAATCATTGGTAAGAGAAACCACAAAGAATATCACTGTAATATAAATTTCTCCAAGCTAATCAATGATAAAGCAACAAGTTTGCAAAATACCTAATTGACAAGAACAAAGAAAAATCCAAATAAATTCTTATCAAAGGCTAATAACAACAAAAGAAAACATAATAAAGGATTTCCAAAGACAGGGACACACTTAGAGACACAAGGAAAACATGTTGGACCAAAGAAAATCAGAGAGAAATGCAAGGAAATGCAAGTTTTTACATCTTACAAGAATCAACGCAGGCAGAAAATAGGCACTAGTGCTTTGCAGTGCTGGTACAAAGAAGGAGAAAGTGCGTTGAACCGCTTTATCTCCAGACCAAGGGGTGCGCTGAGGAAGTTTCAATCAAAACATGACACAAAAAACCAATGTAAGCTCAATAAGATGTTTTCCTAAGGTCAAACAGTGTCTGAATGAGTCAATTAAGGTCACTTTAAGAGGTGAAAAAGGTGTTAAGGTCAAGAAAACCACTAAGGGAAGAATCAGTCCCCAATAGGGTCACCAATTTGTTACGGAGAATTTTCACTATTGTAGACAAAAGTGAATTCCCCATATCTAGTGGTTTGATCTATAACAACAAAAGACAAAAAACATAAAGTTTTCCTTATAAAAATTAGAGTATGGGAAAGAAGCTTACCTGGAATCTGTAGCAAGCCTTTCTTTCCTCCTCGCTTGTAAGTTCTAATTGTAGCTCCAAATGCTATAGTTATAACCTGTGCACATTACTAAAACAAGCAAAGAATCCACAACTTCCACGTAGCATAGTCTAACATCTCTATTTAATGAATCAACATGGCATTAAAATACATGAGTGCAAACATAACACAACAAATATAGAAAAATAAAATACTCTTTGTATTAATCAAATACAGGAGAGAGTTTAGAACCATAAATAGTAGCTAACTTTGTATATGTCTCCCCAAGTTAACTTATCCTTCCTTGTCACAAAGCACACTTCAACATCAACCCTAATGCATGAATATGATGACTCCTTTGGGTTCAAGGCGGCAACATGAGGACACTATCAATCTCCAAAAGCCAACCTTGATGTTATGGATGGGAGTAAATTTATAGGAGAAGTGTGGTAGTTTAGGATTTACCATTATGGGCTTGAGATCCACATATGATGGGAGGATGAGCTCAAGGGATAAGAGGTTAAATCTCCAAGATAGGATCAGATAAGATTCGAGCTCTTTATCCACGGTAAATAGTTAAAACCACCTTGGAAGCTTATGGAAGAGAAAGCTTTAGAAATATTTTTTATTTTCCCAAAATTCTAGAATCAACACACCTACAGAAGGGAGCAACATGTGCTGACCAGTGGACAAGCATGCAACAAGCGTTGAACATAGGTGGCCAAGGAGGCAAGGTGCGTTGGGGCTAAAAACAATGTTTTTGAGCATTTTGTCCAAAAAACTCAGAATTTTTGGAAAGGTCATGCTTAGGGATTTGTGAAGGGATGTTGACAAAATATTCTTGGATATTGAATGATCCAGTTTGCAAGCCTATTGACCAGATGTGACAAAATGGCCTATAACAAAATTGATCCAGGTTGTACACAGAATTGAATAAAAGGCATAAAAGGAAATGAAACACACACACACACACACACACACAATATAATAGAAAGCACAATAATATTATGAAAATCCAACTTCTATTAATAAATTGGTAGTTATATCCAGAGAGAGAGAGAGAGAATGAGCTAAACACATTCACAAAATTTATTACAAGAGGCCAGAAAAATGGCATTTTAACATAAAGAAATAACCCTAAAGGTCAAAAACCTTACCTTAGAAGATGAAGTGTCAAAAGGTTTGTGGGTCTTCAAGTGGTTAGTTGGTACATCAACTTCCCAAGGTCACAACATTTGAATATACTATTTGCTTGGGACACACATCAACTTGTTAGAAATAAGTATTACATGATTACAACTGTCAACCAAGGCCACGGAAAAAATAAAAAAAGGAAAATTGACGCCGCAAATTACCAAAAAACATCGTTTAAGGCCTCAAAATGGCCCCAGAAGTTTGAAACCCAAAAACCATAGAAAAAATGCTAAGAATATAGAGAATCCTTGAGTCAATGGAAGATTTGGGCAACCAGAAATATCCACCTGGATTAGTTCTCCCCCCTTATGAAGTAACAATCTCCATTAAGTCAAGTTCCCTCATCAAATGGAAATTTTTTTGTTGAATTTGGATCTTGGTTAGACACTTGCCTTGGCGAAGGAGTTTCATTGCTTTTACAACGTAATGGAGTTGTATGTCTTGCTAGCAGGTATCCTTTGTTTTAGTGTCCATGATCCCATTCTTTGTATCCTATTCAATGTAGTCAGGATTGAGTTTTGTGGCGGCCAATTGCTCAGTTGCCTCCAAGGAGTTAAAAACAGGTGGAAAATATGGTTGAAGCAACTCCACATTAAACATTGGGTGTGAACCAAGGAAAGGGGGAATACTCAACTAATAACCATTTTGAACTATAACCTTTTGATTGTGTAAGGCCCATATCATATTGGTGTGAACTTCCTGTGGGGACCTCTGAGGCGTTCTTTTTGTAAATGCAATCACAACCCATCACCAACCTAAAACTTAGGTGTAACCCCGTGCTAGTCATGTTGATGCTTATACTTGGCATTGTCTTTATTCGGGATATCACGAACTTGTTGTTGGAGGAGTTGAACCTATTAAACAATTTTTGATTCTCTATTTGCCTCAACCTGAGGATGGGAAGATGTTGGTGGATGGACATAGCTACATCAATTAGGCCTAAGGGTTGGAACCCCGAGCACACCTAAAAAGGATTTTGGCCAATAGATATGTGGAGGTATTTTTATATATCTATGTCAAATATGCTTTCATTCCATGTATACAAATGCTTGGAGTTGTATATGCACAAATTATGCATAATCATGTGGTTGACCACTTCTTTAATCCATTTGTTTGGGGATGAAAAGTGGTTGATTTGGTCAACTTGGTACCCATCATAGACCATACGCTAGATGAGATGCTACTGAGGAAATTGTTGTCCCTGTCTGAAATAATGATTCGAGGTAGCTCAAAATGAAATCAAACACACTCAAATAAGAGTTTAGCATTGGATTTAGTTGTGATACTCTTCTTGCATGGTGCCAAAATGGCCATCATAGAGAATTGGTAGACAACCACAAATACATAATCGTTGCCATGCTTGGTGGAGAGAAAACCTGACATATTATCCAAAGAGATTGGCTCCCAAGGCTTGTTTCAAGTAGATGGAGGAGTGTACAACCCTTGCTTCTTGATGGCTAGTTTAGCAATTGCACAAGCAATGCACAATCTTATATATTGTTGAACATCTTATCAAATATTTGCTTAATATAAATAATTATGAAGTATCATCATAATATTCTCCACACCAAAGTTCCTTTCCACACAACTGTAGTGTGTCTCACACATCAACTTAGCACATTCCCTTGAAGGAACTCAAAGGCGGTCGAGGTAGCACAAGGGTGCATCTTTGAGGTGGAAGCCTAGAACTTGTTTCCCTGTGATCAATGTCTAGTATGTGATGGTTCAATCAGATTCGTTGTCATATAATTGTGGTTGTAATAACCCGATCACTTTTTACCCTTTGTAAAATATTCTTAAAATAATAAATAAATAGGCACATGGGCTGAGGCAAAGGGAAAACAAATTACAGGGTTCATGAAGAATTTGCTTCGGGACAAATGGCAAGCAAGGGGGCATGTGGCATCATATGGATTTACTTGCAAGTCTTGGAATGCAGACACAAAATTAATAAGCAAATGACAAGGCTAAATATAATAAAAACTTGGATAGATGGATAGTTTGGCAACATTTGATTGGCTCACTAGTTTCGGGCCAGGTTGGAAAACCAATAGAAAAAAGGCAGATTTTTCAAGGCTAAATAAAAGGAGGGAATATGTTGGTCGAGATATCTTGGGAAGGCAATTCTCACTAGCAGGGAACAATGGTTTTGAACACTGTTGAGAACAATATGTTGTCTAAAACAACGCAAGAGTGCATACGCAGTAAAAGGGAGCTTTGTATATCGTGCAACATTTTTGGAATTCTGGATTCAATGGGTAGAGTCGTTTTTTTTTGCCCTTGGAGCAATCCACTCAAGCCTTGGAATCTGGCTTAGGGGTGATTGGGTTTCAAGAAGGATCACAGTGTAGCCCGGCCTAAGGTTGGGTGGAGAAGCCTAGTCCTGGATTCAGTTGCCCAAACAAAGCTTCAATAATATTTCATGTTAATTCCCAGGATTACTAATGTGCCTTGAATATGTGGTACATGACTTCAGTGTGGAAGATACTAGTAATGGTAAATGGATGGATACCACTAGGAAATGGTGCACCATTGCAGGGTTATTTTTTATACATATAAAAACAATGGTGCACTACGTGTATAAGGCGCACCAGTGTGTATACTATTTGATAGCACCAGAAAAGGGTTAAATTAAAAAAAACGTTGGTCGTAAAATTTATATTCACCATCTCAATGTTATGATCACATAAAGCATTGGGTATTTCCCTTTTTACGAAAGCCCCGGTGCGTAAAAACATGGTGCACTGGGGCAAGGTTTATAAATTAAAAAACATCGATGCGCTACTCATATAATAAGCATCGGTGCCATTAATAGAAATATGAATTCCAATGCTTAATAGACAACAGTGCAGTGGTCGAGGGTTATTTTTTTTAAAATAAAAAATAACGGTGCACTAAGTAACACAGGAGCACCGATGCGTATGCTACTCGATAGCACCAGACTAGTGTAAATTTTAAAAAATGTCGGTCGTAAAATTCATTTTCACCATTCTGGTGCTATACCCACACGAAGCCTCGATACTTTGACCTTTTTAGAATGCCTTGGTGCATATACAACATGGTGCAATTTTGTAGGTTTTTTGAATTTAAAAATAGTCGTATCCTAGGTGAAACCAGAGCATCGATGTATATACTACTCAATAACACCGGACAAAGGTTAAATTTAAATAAATGTTGGTCATGCAATTCATTTTCACCATTTTGGTGTTATACTCGCATGAAGCACTGATGTTATTAATGTTCTGACATGCCCCAACATGTAAATAACATGGTGCACTATGGTAGGGTTTTTAATTTAAAAAATCGCGGTACACTTCGTAAATGCTCCACATCGGTGCGTCAATTACTCGAGCACACCAAAACAAGGTTAAAAAGAAAAGAAATTAACTTACCGACCATAAAATATAGTGTTGTAGAGATCTCAAGCACCGGTACAACCTTTTCCTCTGTGAAGCACCCTGCCATCGGTGCTTCCCTTGCTTTCCATCCTTCCATCCATTTCTCACTGTGTGCCTTTCAAATTTTGTGAAATGATGGTGAAATTTGTTTTTCCCGTTTACGTCGCAACCATGCCTCCCTGTTAAATTTGAAAATTAGGGCCAAATTCCACCTTGGGACAACTCATTTGATGGAGATGATGATTGCATTGGATTCCTCTTTTCAAGAGGTCCAAGATTGATCTAAAGATCACCTACTTCAGGCAAGCAGAAGTGAGATTTTGAATTTATTCTTTCATGTGCAAAATTTTCAGGTCAACCTTAGCTTAATGTAGGCTCAAGGAGCCCAATGGACGTGTCTCTTCACCCTCAACGAATTGTATAAATAGGAGTGACCTCTCACCTCATTTGGATATCATTCACTCACACATTCTTCTCTCTCTCTTCATTAGATTGGTTCGTACAAATTAGGTATCCCCTCTCTCTCTCTCTCTCTCTCTCGTGTGGTTGAAGGACGAATTTTTGGGATGTATTGTAGGCTGAAATTTCACACTGTTGACCAGCATTGACCGAGTTGTTCTTTACCTCGTTTGACTGCATTTTGAAGATAAAAATTATGATTTTGAGAGGCCGGATTGACTGGCACTAAAACCATGATTTTATGGGCATGTGGACCTGCGTTGACTTCAAGGTTTACTTATGTTTGATCTCCGAAAAGTACAACATATTTTCTCTCTCCTTTGACCGAGATTTTTTTTGCACTGCATTTGATCTCTTGTTCAGGCCAAGTTTTACAAAGGAAGATAGAGCTACATTTGGGAAGGATAGCTGTTGTTTTGATCATCATTTAATTTCTGGTTAGGGCTGAATTTTGACTATAGTTGACTATAGAATTTGACAGGCCTGATTTGATTGTGTATTGGGCAAGTAAATATGATTTTTATACTCTCTCTCTCCCTCTCTCTCTGTTGAACTATTGAATAATAATAAGAAGAATTGATCAAAGGGTTTCCCTGGAATCTGCCATATCCGATGTTCTCTTGTCTTGGCTTGTCTTTTGCATTTTGTTTTATGTTCTATTTGCATTTACTGTCAATGTGATTGCTATTGGATATTGTTATTGAGCTTCTAAAGGAACATTGTAGTAAATTGTGCTAAGCATAGAACATACCATTGTTAACTAAAATTAACATGGTATCAAAGCACAGGTGAAGATAAAGCCCAAGCAAAAGAGAGAAAAGCAATCACAAAGATCTGTTGAACAAGGACATAACCTCAATGGCTTCCTCATCTTAGTACAAATCTAAGGATAAGCTCAATGCTAAATCTGATTATCATGCTGGGAAGATGTCTTTGGACTTGACGTTGGAATAAAATGATGTCATGGACTATGTGCAGGGAAAAGTTGTGGAGCCTTCTTCAAATTCTCCGACTGTTGCTAAAACAAAGTACAAGAAAGGTGAGGTCAAGGCTAATAATATCATTAGGCACTTAATTCAAAAACATTTGGTTGCTTACATTTTTTATTTGGGCACATCTAAGGAGATGTATGACAAGTTGGTTGGGATGTTAAAAGCAAACAATGCAAACCAAATACTATTTCTCAAGAACAAGATGAAGAACACTATGATGGATATGGTGGAGTCTATCCAATCCTACTTTATGAGGATTACCAAAATCAAGAATTATCTTCTATCTATTGGAAAAGTTGTTGCTAACAAGTAGCTCACTCTTATTTCTTTTGGAAGCCTCCCACGATCTTAGGACTTAACAATGACAAGATTCTTGGTTTCGACGAATTATTGACTAGATGCGCACAAGAAGAGACAAGGATGATGGAGAAAGACAAGCCTTTAAATGGAAATGAGCCCACTGCATTCTCTGCTCATGCTAAGAAGAATAACAATGCTGGTCCAAAGAAACAAGGTCAAGGATTCAAGCCAGGATTCAAAGAAGGAAGAAAGGGAAGATGCTTAAATTGTAACAAGTTTGGCCACTATGCTAGAGAGTGTCCTCATAAGAAGGATACACCATGGGATGATGACAACAACAACAACTGCAACAATTCCAAAGGCAATGGAAATCAAAGGACTAATAGGTTCATCAACAAAGGAAAGAGGAATGCTCTTGTTGCTCGATATGGAAATGGTTGACGTCCCAAAAGGTCGAGAAACTCCAGGTATGAGGAAACTAATGTTGTAGAAAATCAAAAAGTATTTTATCTTATTTGTTTCCCTCACTACTGTCTGTCCTCCAGACAGTTTAGATAATTGGTTGATTGATAGTGGTGCCTCAAGGCACTCCACTGGGTACAAGGAGGCCCTCTCTAATTTGATTGAAAATAAGACTAATTTGGAGATCATACTTGGACACAATGCCACCTAACCCGTGAAAGGGATAGGGACTGTCACTCTTCACTTGAATCAAGTCCAAATCCTTCATCTACGGAAACCTGATATCTATTTTTGCGATGGAAGACAAAATCTTCAAGGTAGCATTCATTGATGGGAAGGTACGTATTTGGAAAAGGAACATGAAAGATATATTTACACTTAGATTTAGGGTTAAAGGTCTTTATCAGGTTGGAGGAAGTCCTTTGGGAGCTATGACTTGTGACACTTGTCTTCAATCATAATTATGGCACCATAGGTTTTCTCACCTTCATTACAAATCCTTACCCGATTCAAGGAAGATGGTCACAAGTATTCTCGAATTCAACATAGATCATGAAGTTATTTGTCAGGGTTATGCAGCTGGAAAACATACAATGGGACCATTCCCCTCAAGTGAGAGTCAAACCACCAACATTTTTCAATTGGTCCATTCTGATTTATCTAGTATGTTTCCCATAACATCTTTGGGAGGGTAATTGTACTATGATATTTTTGTGTTCTCTCGCCAAACATGAATATATTTCTTGAAGAAGAAGGATGAAGTGTTCAAATGGTTTTGCTCTTTCATAGCCTTGGTTGAAAATCAAACAGGGAAGAAGATCAAAATATTTAGGACCGATAATGGAATCGGATATGAGTCAAATGAATTCAATGACTATTGTAGAGAAGTTGGCATTAAGAGGGATACCACTACTGCATATACTCCTGAGCAAAATGGAGTTGTCGAAAGGAAGAATCGAACCATCATAGAAGCTACTCGTGACATGCTTCATGACCAAGGCCTACTAAAGTTCTTATGGGGAGAAGCCACCAACACTGCCATATATGTTCAAAATAGATTCCCACATTAGGCATTGGACTTCAAGAAACCCGAAGAAGTTCTCACCAGTAAGAAACCTGATGTTTCTCATTTTAGAATTTTTGGTTGTCCTGTGTATTTTCATGTGCTGAAAGATAAAAGAAATAAGATAGATGCATTTAGGAAGAAAGGAAAATTTGTGGGATATAACGAAATTTCAAAGGCATAAATAATCTATGTTCCTAGTCAAAGAGAAGTTGAAAAAAGTCGCGATGTTACCTTTGATGAAGATTCTTCCCCTGGGAATGTCAAAGATATTCCTATCCCAAGGAAGGACAATGATGATGATGCAGAAAATCAGGATGAACCTATGACGGATGAACAAATGCCCGATGTTGAAGGCCCGATGGATCCCATTGATCCACCTCCTAATGAGCCCTCTACCTCAAGGAAAATACCTTCATGGCTCAAAGACACTCTTGAAGATGCTGAAAGACATATTACTCCAGGAGGGACATTTAGTGAAAGTAAGAAGTTGAAAAGGTACCAAGGGTACTTAGCTGCCATGAGTACCATTATTCGATCTGAGCCATGTACATTCGAAGAAGCCATGAAGCACCAAGTATGGAAGGATGCAATGAATGAGGAATATGAATCAATCATGAAGAATAATGTCTAGGATGTGGTTCCTAGACCCAAGGATAAGTTTGTGGTCACTTCAAAATGGCTTTACAAAATCAAACATGGAGCTTATGGAAGTGCTGAGAAGTTCAAGGATAGGTTCATTGCTTGAGGATTCTCTCAAAAGGAAGGAGTGGAATATGATGATATATTTGCACCAATTTCACGATACACCATTATTTGATCTATCATCGATCTTGCTGCCTCTCAAGGATGGAACCTACCCCAAATGGATGTCAAAACTACTTTCTTGCATGGATAGCTTAAGGAGGAAGTCTATGTAGAGAAACCCAAGGGGTTCGGAGTTCAAGATCGAAATACACATGTATGTAGGTTGAAGAAATCCCTCTATGGGTTGAAGCAAGCCCCTAAGGATTTGTACGAGAGCTTTGATAACTATCTTATCAAGTTGAGATTTACAAGGAGCGAAGTTGACCTGAACCTTTACTTCAAGGTTGAAAAGGAAAAGCCTCTCATTTTGGTACTTTATGTGGATGATCTCTTTCTAATAGGTGCATACCCTCTCATTTATCAATGCAAGAGGGAGTTGGATTCCGAATTCGAGATGAAGGACCTAGGGTTGATGCACTACTACCTAGGCTTTGAGGTTCGGAAAAATCCAGAAGAGATTTTCCTTTCTCAAGGAAAATACATTGTGAAGCTACTTGAGAGATGTGGGATGTGGATTGCAAGTCTGTGTCTACTCTGATGGAACTCAACTTCAAGAAGCTATGTGGAAGTGTTGTCGGGCCAAATTTGGAAAATCCTTCCAATCACCAACAACTTATGTGGGAGCTGATGTTCTTGGTAAACTCTTGTCCTGACATATGCTTTGCTATGAATACATTGAGTCGCTTTATGGTCAAGCCTCATCACATTCATTTGATTGCTGCCAAGAATATCTTAAGATATCTTAATGGCACAATCAACTATGGTTTGAGATACATTGTCAGGAATTTGAGGCTACATGGATATACTAATGCTGACTGGGCTGGCAGTGTGGTGGATCGTAAGAGCACATCTGGATGTTGCTTCTCGTTGGAATCTGCATTGATATCTTGGATGAGCAGGAAGCAGAAAGCGTTTGTTTTAAGCACTGACGAGGCTGAATACATTGTTTCTAGTATGGCCTGTTGCGAACTTTTTTGGTTGAGAAATGTCTTTAGTGAGCTATTTGAGCATGCGATGGATACCACCATGGTCTACTACGGCAACCAAAGTTGGATTAGTCTTTCAAAAAATCCCGTGTTGCACTACCACTCTAAGCATATTGATATTAGGTACCACTTTATCTGAGATATGGTACAACAGGGAACAATAAGGCTCCATCACATCAGGATTGATGAGCAGGTTGTAGAAATTATCATGAAGCCCTTGGGGAAGGTCAAATTCTTAGCCTTTTGTGAGAGACTTGGAGTTGTGGAAAGACCCTCCTATGAGGGTACTACATGAGTTGGACATTGAGCTCTGGGAGCTCCTGGGGGCTTGGGGTACTTCTTGGAGCCATGAGCGATCGTAAGGTGAGTGATTCACGTTCCCCTAGTGGTGCACTATGTACAGGGTGAGTGGTTCACCTTCCCCTAGTGGTGCGCTATGTACAGGGTGAGTGGTTCACCTTCCCCTGTGATACCCCATGATGGTTGACACGTGTGTAGGGTTAGTAGTTCACCTCCCCCTAGGATTGCAGACACTTGAATGTAGGGTGAGTGGCTCACCTTCTCCTATGGTATATGAGCAGGATGAGTGGTTCACCTTCTACTGCTAATGTTTAAACATACATCCTACCCATGTAGTCTGGGACTCATGGGAAGTACCTCTCATATGGCCAATGAGATGAGAAACGAGGATAGGGACCATAACACTATCGACGCCTGCATCATGTACTGTCGAACTTCCTAGGATGCATGGTGTTCAACAACTTGATCTAGGATCAATTGAGGCTATACCTCTGGATTGACTTTTGTTAGTGGAGAGTAGCAAGGTCTTGTGACTCACTTTTGATAATTCTTCTTCATTATTAATTCATGGTTCAGCAAAGAAAAGATGACAGAGATGGTACATGATGACAGGATGGCATGATGATCAGTGACAATAGTTGTATTGGCATGTGGAATTCTCCCTAGTTGAGAGGGAGTGTTAAATTTGGAAACTAGGGCCAAATTCCACCTTGGGAAAACTCATTTGATGGATATGATGATTGCATTAGATTCCTCTTTTCGATAAGTCCAAGTTTGATCTAAATATCATCTCATTCAGACAAGCAGAAGTGAGATCTTGAATTTTTTCTTTCACTTGTGCAAATCGTTCAGGTCGACCTTAGCTTAATGTAGGCTTAAGGAGCCCAATGGACATGTCTCTTCACCATCAATGAATTATATAAATAGAAGTGAACTCTCACCTCATTTGTACATCATTCACTCACACATTTTCTCTCTCTCTCTCTCTCTTAATCAGTTTGGTTTTACAACTTGGTCACCCTCTCTCTCTCTCTCACACGTGTGGCTAAAGGACAAATTTTTGGGACAGATTGTAGGTTGAAATTTCACATTGTTGGCTAGCGTTGACCGAGTTGTTCTTGAACTCGTTAACTAAGTTTTGAAGGTCAAAATTTTGATTTTGAGAGGTTGCATTGAATGGCACTCAAACTGGTATTTTTTGGGCATGTTGACTTGCATTGAATTAATGGTTGACTTATGTTTGACTGCAGAAAAGTACAACATATTTTCCCTCTCCTTTGACGGAGTTGTTTTGGGCTGCATTTGACCTCATGTTCAGGCCAAGTTTGACCAAGGAAGACCGAGCTGCACTGGGGAAGGATAACCCTTGTTTTGACCAGCATTGACTTTTTGGTTAGGGCTAAATTTTAACTGCAGTTTACTGCAGAATTTGACAGGGTCTATTTGACTATGTTATTGGGCAAGTAAATTTGATTTTTGTACTCTCTCTCTCTGCTCCCTGTTGAATAATAATAAGAATAATTGATCAAAGGGTTTCCCCACATTGATTTTTTTCCCTGGCATCCACCATATCCAGTGTTCTCTTGTCTTGGTTTGTCTTCTGAATTTTGTTTTATGTTCTATCTGCATTTGCTGTCAATGTGATTAATGGTTAATGTGATTGCTACTGGAAATTATTGGATATATTTACTGGGCTGCTAAAGGAATGTTGAAGTAAATTGTGCTAAGCATAGAACATACCATTGTTAACTAAAATTAACTCTCCTCGACGAGCAAATGTCCAAGTAATTTTTATGTTTCTTCCTAACTTATTTTTTCAGCGAAGTAGAATCGAAAATTAAGTTAAAAAATGCATTGTTTTTTAATTTTAATTTTTTCCTTTGCAGTGCATTTGAGACGTTTGACTCACACCATTCATGGTGCACCCTATAAATTTACAGGGTGCACCACAAATCAGTGTGTAACATTAACGCACTGTAGTGGTTCGGTGCATTTTGTAAATGGAAACACAACGGGATGTGAAGTTCCACAATGCACCACTTTAAAAATTATAATGTTTATGACAATGCATTGGGTAAAAGTAACTTCATAGTCCATTTATTTTTTCCAAACTCACTGAATAATATTAAAAAACTATAGCTCGGTGCGTCTGTTAACTTGAACATTCCAGTGCGATGCGTTGACGTAAAATTAATGCACCAGTGTGAAATTTATGTCGATGCACGACATTGAAAAATAAAAAATAACTAATCTCATGTATGTTTATGAACCGAAAGCGGTGCGTCAAGTCAATGTATGCATCGTTTTCTATGCATTCCTGTTTTTGTGGTGCACCATGTCCAATGTGTTCCTGTTTTTCTAGAGCACCGAGGTTGATTTTTTTTTTTTTTAATTGAAAGTTATATGTCCATATTTATGAAACACGTTTTTCGTTTAATAAAAAAAATGTTTTAAGTATGAGGCTGATGTATTTTATATGTCAATAATGCAGAGACACAAGAGGATAGATGAACAACAACAATAAGAACAAAGAGTTGACCAATACAATATGGTACGAGGGTGGGAGGCACGAGAGGGAGAGGGATTTGTACCCTCGCCCTCTTTCCACAACGACCCAATGCCTCTTGAGGAATGTAGGCCTCCTTAAGTACTATGAGGAGGCTACATCCCTGAAGGGGCACTCCAGGTTGTTGGCACAAGTGATTTGTTGGTGGGATTTCCACTGACAAGATTTATGTGTCATTCTTGACATGTGGTTTCAACCCATTGAGGAGGAGATTTATTTTATCATTGGTCTATCCATGAGAGGGGAGGACTTTCCTCAGTTCCTTGATGTCCACCATCGTGTTGCAACAGAGATTCAACTTGTCTACTCTTAGATATATGTTCGGGATGATGTTGTTTCTCCAACATATTTTCAGGTGTCTCGTGGAAAACTATGGATCATTTATTTCAATGCATAGGAGGTGAGGTGCTTCTCATTATTAGTGATTACCATTTCAAATTATACTACTGATGAGAAACACATTAGTTTCCTTATTTTATTTTATATTGATTCTTCGGTGCAAAGGTCATGATGTATCAGATGGCATACCATTTTTTTTGTGGCAGTTTTGTATAGTTTTAGATAAATGTCGTGCTATGATAAATGGAAGGGTGAACTTCCCTTTTTCTTTAGAGTTATTTTTGTTTATTTTTTGATAGGTTTCTAGAGACGAGACCTAATTTTAACTATTTCCCTCCTAGGTCGATGAATGAGGTACATATGTGCATGTGGGGCGATATGATGCCCAAGAGGGGCGAGCCCCAGTATCTAGCCAGGATTTCTGCCGACGCACTGGGGCTACTGGACAGTGAGGCCAACCACATGTTCGTCTTGGTGTTGTGTCCTTACTCAGGGATGGATTGGCGATAGTGTCCCAGCATCCTCTTTACACCTGATGAGCCAACAGATGATACATGTAATATTAGTGCTTTCTTTAACTTAATCAAGTTTCATTTTATTGTCTTAATTAATTAGAATAAAATTTATCTTAGCATGTTATTTAACTTGTTTTATTAATTTATTTAATGAAATTGCCTAATTATTGTTGTGGACTATATATTTTGTAGACATCGACACATTTGTTGGGGATGTGCCTCCTCCCCCACCGGATGGAGATGCAGAGATGGATGAGGCCGTAGAGGGGGAAGGATGTCCTAATTGGATGCATATACACACGGGCATGCGGTCGCATCGTAAGCATGATGTTGGATTCAGGATGGAGTTAGGCGATTGACTCTTTAGAATTTTGGTTGAGGTGGGAGTTTTCCCTCCGACGAATCAAGACATAAGAGTAGATCCTAGGCTCCTGGAGCTTTGGACAAACTTATCGCGTGATATGACGAGTCTTATGTGTCATATCACCATAGTTACCAGGCTTCTACTAGCATTGAGGAGGGATGACCACCATGCAACATATACAAAGTCTTCACCCAGTACTATCCCATCAAATCACGATGATCAGGATGGTGATCCTTTTGGTAGTAATCCACCTCCTTAGGATGGCCATGCATCATATACATAGTCTTCACCCAAACGTATTACCCCATCGGATAATGATTAAGTTGTCAATCATCCTTCCGGTAGTACTCGATTACCTCCTTCTCATTCACCTCATGATCACCCACTGTCTCATGTTTCTCCTTAGAGAGAAGACCAACCACCTCCTCCTCCACTTCATAGTTCGACTCTTGATCAAGAATTTGACCATCCATCGTCTTCTGCTACAGACCAGGCTGCCACTACTGCTATTGTATCATATATTTTAAATAGCTATTTGACTTGTTGGTGTATGTGTATATATATATATATATATATTGCATTTTTTTGTTTGTAGACATCGACACATTTGTTGGGGATGTGCCTCCTCCCCCACCGGATGGAGATGCAGAGATGGATGAGGCCGTAGAGGGGGAAGGATGTCCTAATTGGATGCATATACACACGGGCATGCGGTCGCATCGTAAGCATGATGTTGGATTCAGGATGGAGTTAGGCGATTGACTCTTTAGAATTTTGGTTGAGGTGGGAGTTTTCCCTCCGACGAATCAAGACATAAGAGTAGATCCTAGGCTCCTGGAGCTTTGGACAAACTTATCGCGTGATATGACGAGTCTTATGTGTCATATCACCATAGTTACCAGGCTTCTACTAGCATTGAGGAGGGATGACCACCATGCAACATATACAAAGTCTTCACCCAGTACTATCCCATCAAATCACGATGATCAGGATGGTGATCCTTTTGGTAGTAATCCACCTCCTTAGGATGGCCATGCATCATATACATAGTCTTCACCCAAACGTATTACCCCATCGGATAATGATTAAGTTGTCAATCATCCTTCCGGTAGTACTCGATTACCTCCTTCTCATTCACCTCATGATCACCCACTGTCTCATGTTTCTCCTTAGAGAGAAGACCAACCACCTCCTCCTCCACTTCATAGTTCGACTCTTGATCAAGAATTTGACCATCCATCGTCTTCTGCTACAGACCAGGCTGCCACTACTGCTATTGTATCATATATTTTAAATAGCTATTTGACTTAATTGATTATATATATATATATATATATATATATATATATATATATATATATATATATATATATATATATATATATATATATATATATATATATATATATATATATATATATATATATTGCATTTTTTTGTTCATGTTGATGTACTTAATTTATATGTTGGTGTTGATGTGTATATTGTTAGGTCATGATAGATATGCTCATTTAATGTGCTTGCAGATAGATGTGTATGTTATAGCAATTATTTGACAATATGAGATGTATATTTGAGGATATGTGTGGTGATGATGTTAGAGAATGGTTGTGTTTTGTTAGATGTGATCACGCCCACGATGTCCTGTTATATTATTAGATTTGTGTGCTAGCTAATGATGTTTATATGTGTGAGAGGTGCATATAATTAGATGATGTTAGCGAATTTGAATGTGTATTTTAGATGATGTATATGTTTTTTATATGTTTATAATCATGATGTTTATTTTGATAAAATGGTATTTATTATAGATTTTGTATTTGTGAACTTATACCAAAATTTTATATATGAAATTACATTGAAAAAAACTTACTTTAAATAAAAAATGCAGAGACATTTTTATAGATTACAAAGTTTAATATGGTTGAAATTATAATTGTAAAATTACCATAAATATTTTTATATTGCTTAGATAGTTCATATGTATTCATTCTAACTAAATTATTATTCAAACAAGGGTTGCGAGCAACATAGTCAATGCCTATAATTTTAATATATCAATGGATTTTTTTTTGGATGCCCCTAGTACAGGCCTTGTTTTAGGAGTCCACTGGCAAGCAAGAATTAGAGGGCAGTGCCTCCCAAGATCTACAAAAAAACCCTAGTTCATTATCCCGTCCAACAATCTGGAAAAGTATCACCGCTAGATGAAGGATCATGCCATCATATACAAATTTATAGGTATGTAGCCCACATAAAAGGACCCAATAAAATGGATCCAACAAAAATGGTAGTCAAAAGGCCACATAGATCTCAAGTTTGGAGCAAGAGGTTTTTTCACAGTGATATTCTCCAATTTGCAAGATAAGCAAAGAGTTTTCGACAATGGCCCTTATTTTTACTACAATGAAAGCCTCTTCATGAGGCATTGGGAGGAATACTACAATCTAGATCAGGAACAATTGCTGGCGGCTTCGGTCTGGGTCCGTCTTTTCGTCCTGCCAAGGGATTTCTAGGACCCCAACATCCTGGAAGGGATCAGAAACTCAATAGGAATATTTATGAAAATAACTGATTCCACCCGGCAGGGAAGATACACCTCGTATGCCCGCATCTGCATCTACATGAACATATCAGAACCCATTCTCGAATTACTGGAGCTAAAATACCAAGATGAGGTCTAGCAACAACTGTTGGACTATGAACACATCCCTTTCTAATGCCATCGATGTCATGAGTATTGGCATATGTACAAACATTTCTTTCTAAATCAAGAAGATCCGGAAGCACAATAACATTCGAAAGAGGCAGTGTACACACAAGGGAACAATGACGGCGTCAAGGAAGTTTCCTATAAGAAGAAGAATGCAAAATCGTAACAACAAAAAGTCCCCAACCCACAAAAACAAAAATCAACCCAAAATAGATTTGAGGTCTTGCAAGAGAATGGGGAGAGCACTAAAGAGGCAGAACCCCCAAAAGAAACAGATCAAAGCTGAGATCCTCAACGATTGGCCTCCAAAACTAAGTGAAAAGCCCAGATGGAGCCCCCCAGAGAAAGAGGATCAGCAACAAATCGTGGATCTCTCAGCAATGGAGATTGATATGACAAAGGAGGACTTAAATACAAAGGAGGTAGTTTTGAAAATGATCCTGCAAGATTAATGTAACCTAGATGAAATATTTATCCCGGAGGACTAGAAGAAGTTGTATCAGGATACACTCCAATAGTACGCGGAAAAATAGAGTCAACGACAAGTAGATATGGGGGATCCTAAAGGTACACAAATGTTGAACTCTGAGGATCCAAATATCTAAAGCAAGGGAGGTAAGAAAAGGGGAAGGAAAAATATCCAAGAATCAATCCAAAAGGTGGGAGAATTTCTAGTCAACTTAGGAAGGGTAATACTGCTTTCACTGGTATTGCAAAAAATACACAAAGTTTCCTAATGATAGTAATCTCTTTGAATATGTGAGGCCTCAACAACCGAGGTAAGCAGAGATACCTGCAAGAATGCTTGAAAAAGGAGAGGGCGCAAATTGTGCTTCTTTGGGAAACCAAAATTGCTGGAGAAAAAATAGATGAAATGTTGAGAATCAGGCGGTCTAGGTATGAGGCAATTTCCATCGATGTAAGAGGGTCTGCAGGAGGCATCGCCATTCTCTGGATTCTGACAGAGGTGCAGGTGGATCATTGGATCGGCCTACCTTGCAACCTCTTTGAGAGATTTAGACCTGTTGGGGATAACGAATGGGTCCTAATCTCGGCGATATATGGTCCTCATATTCCAGGAGAGAAGGCAGCTTTCCTCTAAAGCATAAGAAAGCTAAAGCAAATGCATAATGAGAAACTCTAGTTGATTGTGGGGGATTTTAACTTGATCACCTCATTAGAACATAAAAAAGGAGGTAACAGAAGATAGGAACCATAAACGGAGTTGTTTAGAAATATGAAATCAGATCACCACTTGGTGGACATTCCCACCATTAATGGGATATATACATGGAACAACAGGAGAGGAGGAACACACCAAGTGGATTCTTGGTTAGATCAGTTTCTCGCAACTGAAGATTTGATAGGTAGAGATATTTGCTATGAAGCTTCGATCCTACCTTACCTAGGATCATATCAATAGCCTATTCGGTTGGAAGTAGACATGAAACAGGGACACCAGAATCGACCATTTAGGTTTGAAGCCTTCTGGCTAAGAGATCCAACTTTTATGGAAAAGATAAAAGACTAGTGGACCACTAGCATAGAGAAAGGTAGAAACATTATGCATACATTCCAGCTTCATTCGAAATAACTGAAGCAAAAGATAAATAAGTGGAACAAAATAGAGTTTGGGCACATCTGGAAAGATCAGGAACAACTACAAAACTGCATGCAACAGGTGCAAAATTTTTTTATTTTGCATGGTCGTTCGGGGGAGTTGGCCATGGAAGAAGGGAAGCAACTAACACAGATCAAAGAAAGAAGAAAACAATAAGATATTCCATGGAATAAATAATCCAGAGTTCAATGGATTAGGGAAGGATAAAGGAATACTCGCTTCTTCCACAAGGAAATGATCTAGAACCTACAACATAATATAATATTCTCGCTGCTCGACACTGAAGGAAATCACCTATTGCAGCAAGAGGAAATGGAGAATTTGTTGGTTGATCATTTTAAAAATATCCTGTCAGAATCGGGCATTGATATAGAAAGATCTATTGACCATATAGGGAAACATATTCCCCGACATGTCAGCAGTGATCAGAATCTGGCACTCATGCGGGTTGTCACCATGGAGTAAGTAGAAGAGGTGGTCAAAGTCTAGCAAAAAATAAAGTGCATGGGCCCAATGGCTTCACAACGAATTTTTTCCAGGAAACCTAACCAATCATGGGCAAGGACATCCTAGAAGTCATGGAAGAGTCTAGAAGATCCAGGAAGTTACCTCCTGCTCTAAGCTCTACCTTTTTAACTTTAATTCCTAAATATGACAATTATGAAAACCCTTAGGGTATCAAATTGATTTCTTTGTGTAACTTCATCTATAGAATCCTTGCCACCATCATGGTGAATCGTTTGAAACCGATTCTCCCATGGCTAAAATCACCAGAGAATACCGGGTTTATCAAAAGGCACCAAATTCTAGATGGCATCATTACATCACAGGAAGCCATTCACTCTCTCAAAAGTCTTAACTCCAAGGGAATGATGACAAAACTGGATTTATCTAAAGCCTATGACCGCCTGAGTTGGCCCTACCTATTGTGCATCCTCCATGCCTTTGGCTTTGACCAAAGATGGATCAAATGGATATCTTTTCTTATTTCCACTCGTGTGTTTTCCATCCTCCTCAATGGTTCCCCATCCCAAACCTTCGATGCCTCTCAAGGCCTTAGTCAAGGTGACACGCTCTCTCCTTTCCTACTCATATTGGCAGCAAAAGGCTTGGGGATATATATAAAGGTCAAGGTCCAAGAAGGTCAACTCATAGGCCTTCTCTTGTGGGGTAATGACCTTCCCCTGATCCATCAACAATTTGTGGATGACATCATGATGTTCTTCAAAGATACTCTCAAAGAAGCTCGAACCCTAGTGATTATTCTTCAAGATTTCATGCAAGCCTCAAGAACCCAAATAAAAAATGATAAGTCAGACACTTTTTTCTTCAATACCCCGGCTCTGTTTCAAGCCTTTTTGGCCCAAACCTTGGGCTTTCGTATAGGGTCTTTGCCATCAAAATACTTAGGAATCCCCCTAAGCTACAACTCTCCCAGAGTTACCGGTTGGAAAACCCTTGTCGACTACATCTAATCCCATCTTCAAAATTTTCCCTTTCGAGCCCTCAACATGGCGAGTAGGGTCATTTTATTGAAAGCGGTGCTTCTATCAATCCCTATTTACCAACTATCGAGTCTAGCCGCAACCAAAATAGTATGCTCAGAAATGGAAAACATCTTCAATAAATTCCTTTGGAAAGGGGTGCAAAAGGCAAAAAAATGGGTTCTCCTATCTTGGAACATCCTGGTAAAACCCAAAATAGCAGGGGGTTTAGGACTCATATACCCATATACTTTAAACCAAGTTATGGGGGCCAAAATTTGGTGGTGTTGGATTCAGGGTGGAAATGACCTCCTGAAGTTTATCTAGGAAATAAAATACAGGATGCCTGCCACCACGGAAGAGAGGTTGTGAGTTCAGGAAGCCCTGAGAGGATCTTCAGTATGGAACTTAGTTGCAGAAAATAGGGAGTTGATACATAATCATAGCTTTTAGGAGATCAGAGACGGGAGTAAAGCACAATTCTGGTAGGAATTGTGGCAACAGAGGGAGAAACTATTGAACCGCCCAGACCTTATTGAGATCTTCTTATTCACCAACCGATCTACAAATCTAACTGTGAACAAATTCTTGGACACTGGGATGAGCTCCACATGGAGAAAATGGAAAAGGAAGGATGATTGGCCCATTTCACCTGACTCGAACCAATGGGATGTGTTTGAAAAAGAACTCAAATATAGAAGAATCACAATAAGAGAAGGAACACATATCCTTCGATGGGGATATCAAACCAAGGGAATGTTTACTATCTAAGAAAGCTATCAGATAGAAACCGTAGATCCTCAACACCATATCCAGACTCTATGGCACGAACTATGGTTTGGAAAATTTTGGCCTAAAGTTACGATTTTCCTCAAGCTCGTTAGTAATGGGCATGCTCTCACCTGAGACCAACTACAAAAGCAAGGGGTGCAGGGCCCCTTAGAATGCAACATGCGTGTGTCACAAACGAAAACCATGGAACACCTCCTGAATTCTTTCCTCTATATCAACCAACTTTGGTGGAATCCGGAGTTGCTCTTTGGCCATATAGATCGAGACAAATCAAGTATCAGGACTACCATAAAAAATTGGAGGGTTAGCGTATTAAAGGGTAGGGTATTGAATTGAGCTTGGTGTATCTCACTTGGTTTCCTATTGTGGACGATGTGGAAAGAAATAAATAAGAGGGTGTTTAGAGATAATAAAAAAAATCAGTTTAAAAAACACGTAAAGTTATAATCCAAAATATTCGAGAGACCATTCTCGCAGAAAAATGGTATCCATGTGACTGGAAGGTACCGTCCAGGAAGCATGCTTACTAGTTGAATTTGCCTCCACAAATGCTATCTCCTCACTCCTGGAAGCTAAAATCCCCTCCCATCTGCTCCCCATCGAAGTTTATATTCCCCCCAAAGTATTTCCTTAAGCTTAACTTTGATGGCACTTCCAAAGGCAATCTGGGGGATGCAGGTTTTGGAGGAATCTTCAAATACCAATAGGGAATAGTAGTGCATATATATGCTTCAGACTGTGGTCACACGAGTAATAATGAGACGAAACTGAACGCTATTAAACATGGCCTTATCATTGCTAGAAGAGAACGGTTCCAGAAACTAGTGGTGGAGGGTGATTTTGCACTGGTCATAAACATAATAAAAATGCTACAACAAGGATCCCAATGGGAAAAGATCAGTAAGAGTTGGAGAATGTATAGATTAATACATGAGATAAAGGACCTCATCTCGGAAATCGAATATATTATCCCCGCCCATGTTCGACGCTCAGGAAATACTGAAGTAGACTTCTTGGCAAATTGGGGATGCAACAATCATGGAAAGTATCTTGATACAACATAGGAAGGGGAATATCAGGAAGGAAAATTGGAGCCCCTGCATGCAATCCTGGATAAATATAGAAACCCCAATCAACCCCTTATCGGGGTGCGAGGATGAGGAGAACCACCTAGGGATCGAGCAAATGAAAGTCCACATGAGAGAAAGGGAAAATGGGTGGCATTCCTGATGCCACTGCATGCTCGACATTAAGAGGGATAAGAGGTTACGAAGGTGGGTGTCAGACTGGGATCACTGCGAAGGTAACCTTGATCTCCAGGTGGTGTGCAGTTCATTCTGCATGCAGACACTCGTAAGGTTCTTCCCTTGCGCTCTGTGGGAGGTGGCAACCATATTGTGTTGGTTTGGAGAGCTAAGGCGTCGGAGGAACCAAGCGGGAGACAGTTATGACTTCGAGTATGTTTCTTTGACCTTATGGTAAATGGGATGAAGGTTCAGCCTAAGATAATGTTGCACGAATGGAATGGTTAGAGGAGATTTCTCGACTAGATATTTAGATAGTCGATTTACTTAGTTTTCCCTATTTTCGCCATGTCGATATCCATGTTCTATGGCACTCTATTAATACAAATGGGAATGTATTGGCGGTTTTGGTATGTAATTGAGATAATAAAAATCCTTCTGGTTGGTGACATGCTCCTTATATGGTTTCCACCTTGGCAAACTAGAGAGAGTAAATGGCAGATGGGGTTTCAAAGGTACCGAGAATGTCAACCCGTAGAGGTACTGTTTTTTGGGCTTGTTTTCATAACCATGACATAGCTTGGAGACAATAGAAATTGGGGTTCTCCGTAATGGAAAGAAAAAGGGCTAGTCAGTGGGAAGGAAGGGCAAGCAGTGCCCAAAACTTTTCTGAACTCCACGCAACGAAGAGGTTATACATATTTTTTTTTTTTTTTTTTTCTCATTACAGGTCTGCCTAACTTGATAATCACATCGGCTCCCACACTGAGGGTTCCATATCTTGTTTGTTGGGCTCGCTGCCATATCCATGACATAAGTCAGAGACACTGGAAATTGGGGTTCTTCGCAATGGAAAGAAAAATGGTTAGTAAGTGGGAAGGAAGGACAAGTAATGCTCAAAACTTTTCTGAACTCCATGCAAGGACAAGTAATGCTCAAAACTTTTCTGAACTCCATGCAACAAAGAGTTAATACAAATTTTCTTTGTTTTCTCATCAGAGGTCTGCCTAACTTTATAATCGCATTGTATCCTACATTGAGAGTTCCATCTCCTGTGTGGGTGTGCGTAGTCTTGAAGTTGAGGGGTGGCCCGTCGAACGAAAGAATGGGGAAGGCTCCAGGAAATGGTAAGAGAGGGAGGGGAGGACACGCTGACAACCAGCAAGTAGAGAAAGGGAAAGGGCAGTGGGTCTCTACCAACAGGCCCTGCAAGTGAGGAAGGAGAGATGAACCCCAAGGTTAATTAGAAGGAACTACAACCTATACATCTATAGTTGCATCATCAGTTTGTTCGCCTTAGCAGAATAGAGCGTCAACTTTAGGGTATGCACTAGTTCAAAATTCCAGGTTCGAGCGTTAAAGATCCAACGCTGGTAGAGTCGTTTGATGACTAGCTACCGACAAGATGTGTTAATGATTCTGTTTTGTTATGATGGTTTTGAAAGATAACTTTTATTTCATTTATCCTAAGTGTAGTAGTGTAACAGACTTAAAGGCCTATAAGGCCTGGCTAGACAGACTCAAACTGTTCATGTTTTGGATGGCCTATAAAGTAGTTTGGTGGCGAACAAACCTGGTTTCCTTCAGGTAGGTTGAGGCCATCGAACATCATATATCTGTAACATGCTTTTATGATTAATAGAAAAGAAAAGATACTGCCAAGCTCAAACAAAAAAAACAGAGTCCATGCCTATAGAAAACATAGAAATAAAAATATTTGTTTATAAAACATGTTTAAAAAATAGACACTACAAAACAAAATCATTTTTACATACAATTAAAATGTACAAGTGATTAGTCTATAAAATCAACTATAACTAAAAGAAATTGTCCATAAAATATTGGATTATAAAAATAACATTACAATTAACTTGATTTTATAAATTTTAATAAATTAAAGTTTATTTATCAATAATATAATTTTGAATGAAGCATCATATATATATATATGTATGTATGTATGTATGTCAAGTTGTATGTGATCCTCTAGGCTTGACCTATGGATTGCGAAACCGCGATCCAGGGGCGTCTAATCTGTCAAAGTCACCCGGGGATCGCACCCGACCTGGGCCACACCAACCCTAAGCTGACTGGGATTTTAGCATGTATCCTCCCCCTAACACATGACACAACCACGCCCCGTGAGATTTGATCCTGGGTCATCTTGCTAACGAGGGCCATCCTCAACCAGTTGTGCGAGTGGGACTTGACATTTAAAAAATAAATTTTAAATTAATATGTATTTTTTTATTTTATTTATTTTTTATTTTTTTAATTATAATAATAATAATTATTTATTTATTTATTTATTTATTTTTGGGTAAGTCAGATGTATTCTCCCAACGCACGTGCTTAGCAGCCTGATGAGGTTTGAACACACACCGCCTTACTAACGAAACCCTTTCTCAACCAGTTGTGCTATTGAGACTTGTCTTCATGTTTAAATTAATAAATAAGAAAATGCAATCAATAAACTATTATCAATAATATTTCTTTAAAAAATATAAAAATAATATTTTAAGTTTATTTATAAAATTCAATCTATTGTTAATTTTTTTTTTTTTTTTTTTTTTTGTAAGTCAAGGTTCTATTCGTTCATAAAAAAAAGAAGTACATCGATGACAAAATGCAGGTACTCTCACCTTGACTTGGGTTATTGACTATCGCTAGCAGCATATGACATAGAAAAATAAGTACAACTAGAGACACAATCCATAACTTAGGAGGCCAAAAGCACTAAAATACAATTAAGACAAGTAAAACACTTGTAACCATGCTAAGTCATCAAAGGTAATAGAAGTAGGATTATCCAGATCAGTCCTTGGAGGAGGAGGGGGATGGTAAGAACACTGGGTGTGTTTCTCTAAATAGACCATCCATGACTCCAGCTTCTCAACCTTCTCAGATAGCAGATTCTGACCATGCCATACCACCACTCTCCTCTCCAAAACATGACATTGAAAATAATATAGCTTGTTGAGTGTAGCGATGAGTGATTCACGTTCTTCCTTCCTATCCTTCTTAGAATTTTCCAAGTGGTCCAATACAGAGAGGAGCAGGTCTGAAAACAACATTGTCTACCCGCAGTCACCTCACGCCTAGGCCATCGTACCTTACCCCGACCACCGGTTCTGCCCCTGTGCGTCACATTGCCCAACTTCACATCCCCCCTTGTTCGCCCACCTCAGCCTGCCTTTGAGTTACCACGACCACCAGGAGCCCCGGATGCCCCCCGACCCATGCTTATGACAGTTCTACCTCCCCGAGAAGAGCATGCAAGCCCCTTATCCACCACCACCACTTTCATATTTGTATGACGCTTCCCTTGGCTGACCAAAATTCCTTTTGACAGGGGTATAGAGCAAGAATTACATGGCATGGGGCACATTCTAACAGATATAAGAGCACTAGTGAATCGCGAAGCCACCAAACTCACCATAATGCACGCCAAAGCAATTATCAATCCCAAATTTATAAGAAGTTTTGGATGGCAAGGTGCTACCTGCCCACTTTCTCCCACTCAAGGAGTAGAAAATGAAAATGTGACAAAGAAACTCCACAAGAAAACTAGATGGTTACCAACTACCCTAATAGAAGGAGCTACAGGGAACAGAGACACATACCAAGCGATGGGAGAAATAAACATAGACTCAATAGTCCCGAACACCCCTAGATAACTAGCTACTTTCAAATCTTAAGACAAACACCCCCCCTCCAACCCAAATAACTGATTATCCAGTCATGGGTCATGAGCAGCCTCATAAAAAATTTAAAAGACAAAACCCAGAAGAAAACCAATTGACACGATAAAAAAAATCCTCGGTAAACACAGAAGGAAACTAAGAACATAATTGATTGACCACCCACGAGATGGCTCAAGGGCCAACCTGATAACTAGATATAGAGCACTAAGACTACTGAAAAAAATGGGAAACCACACACAATAAAGGATACTTATCAATTATATGACCCAAAGGCTAAGGAGGATGGAACGACTACAAAAACATAACCCTTCCCAGACAAGGCAGCAACTGGTGAGACTGATAATACCCCCATAAATTAGCCTACTCACAACAAACCACTAAAATGCCAAAAATTCACACCAAGCCTAGAGAGAACAAATTCCATATACCACTGTCCCTTGCCTGCTCCCACTCCCAACATAATTGATTGAAATTTCACACATCGCTTATTTACTCCCCCCGTACAGCTAACGCGATGAGAGGGCAAGGAGTCCAACCTCCACACCAACTTCCATGTGTTCATCATCATAAACCACATGTTAAAGATTTCGTCAATGTTTGTCACCCCCATTCGAGATAATTAATTTAGATTTAATATAATTTAAAAAATTCTATTGTAATAAAATTTAGTTTATCACTCCCCTGATCAGGGTGCCTACTTGCTTTATGACATACCCATTATAATGAATGGTGGACGCCTCGAAGGACAAGCCCACCACCTTCCACATGTGTGGCAAGGCTGGCAGGGCTACCTCTTACATGCAGCGTGGGAATAAGATGATGGGTGGCAGTTGGAGAAGCCATTCAAGGCTTAAGAATTTGGAGGTCTGCATGTTGAGCTTCGGTGGCAAAGTAGAGATACCTGTAAACTGCTACGATGGGAGGCCGACATCAGTAATCCCTCAGCACTTCGCAACGTTGGGTATCTGGTATGTAGTTCGTTATCCCATCCTTTTCACCACGATATCAGTCTTTGGTGTAAGCGAATTTGGCCGAGTTGACTAGAAGTCGAGGGGGTAAAAGGGTGTTTGTTCTGTCCCAACCTTGAAGACATCTTCTTGTAGGAGGAATTATGACAATTAGGTTGATATTGTCTCTGCTTATGTTTGGTATGGCTTGTGGTTGGTCCAAAGGGACCCAATTCAAGTCCTCATTGTGGTTGTCCCCTTAGCTCATAAGTGGCCATGGGTGAACCTTGTTAGGCCTTGGGATAGTTCTGGGGGTTTTGGGACTTTTGATTCCCGGGTGGATGCATTGGGCTGGGATGAGATGTCAATGCTAATGTCAATGTTTATGCCAGTGGAGAGGGGTTTATATGTAAGCAAGACTCCCCGGACTAGGCCCCACAGGCACAGTCTGGTTTTCCCACCCCATGCAAGTCTGTTGGTGTTATGTTTGTGTTTTTATCATAATGGGTCTAATGCCTGGTAGCCCTATGGGGCCGGTGTTGATGGGTTGAATGGTAATTGTTGGGTTGGGCTTCGAGAGAAGGAACCCCTGTTTGTGGCGAGAAACAACATTATCACTTGTTGGGATAAACAAAAGATGGACATGATCGACCTCCCCCATGCAAGTTTGTCGATGTCAAGCCTGTGTAACCACAACACAAGTGATGATGCTTGGAAGTCCTATAGGGTATGCTTTGATTGTATGCATGCTATTTGCTGGTTTTGGTTTCGAGAGAAATACCCCCTGCTAGTTTCAGGGAACAAATTTAATTATTTTTGTGATGAATGGAAGGTTAGATCGTCCCATGATATGGGATTACATTTCTATGTTGATACTTGGTGTTATAGGTCAATTTGGGCATCATTCCCAATCACTTGGTTAACTGGGCATCATCTCCAGGACCAATGTATAGGGTCTATCATCCCCTAGCATTTCAATTGCTATATTACCTAAGACAAATAATAAGACAAATCAATCAAATATTTTCATCTGCAAAGGTTTCCAAGGATTCAAGTTTATAATATATCATATGAGAGCTCACCAATGCTGCCTCTAAAGGGACTATGTGCGTTGCATATGCAGGTAGCCCCATGCAAGGCTGCCCTGCAAAGCACTTCCCGACATCTATGGGTGTGTTGGTCACATTGGGAGTGAAATTCTCATTGTTTCGGAATCTCCACTTGGCCAGTGCCTTCTAGAAGAGTTCACATGTGTTAAACTTAGAATCCATGTGTCCATTTGACATCTACAAGATTGGGAACATGTCTTGCCTATTATTGGAAATTCATTGGTTGTAAAACTACCTCAGCCTCTCTATAAATTGAGCACAGATCTTAGTGTTTGATAAGGAAGAATTTGTGTAGAGTAATGCTGGTGGATTTCTCATTGAGGAGATTGATTTGAGTGACAATTTACTGGAGATATCTGCATTGTGATGAGGTTGGGATGCTGCTGGAGATGGTGAGACTAAATCAGTCATTTGGTTGTAACCTCCCCTTCTATAATTAATAAAGAATACAACTTACTTTTCCCTATATGCATATGTATTTCCTTTGATTTTCCATATTGCAAGATCTTAGTTGATTTATATGGTTTATGCTTTACTGATTTAGCAAACTAACTTGATTAGACATCTGTATTATTGCTATCTTCTGCTGTTTAGTGTTCATTCTTGCAGGAAATATTTTGCACAGCTGGCTGGAATTTGAAGCTACAATGGAAGCAGTAGAAGGAATCATTTGGACGCGCTTGGATTCCAAGTAAGCATCTAATCCATTCTGTGTGTATGTCCTTATTTAGGAAAATTAGTCGTATAGTCTTTATCCTATTGTTCTAGATTAGCACATGTTTAAGGAAGCATGTTTTATCCTTAATTCACAATTCTGTCCAACAAATTGGCGACTCCACTGGGGACCTTCCCTTTGATAGTACTGCAACTACGTCGGAACCATCAATTCCTGAGGAGTCTCTATTTCTGATCAGATCATCTGATCCTTGGTATGGGGATTTCATCATTTATCTCCAAACCCAAACTTTTCGACCTGATACGTCTTGATCTGAACAACGACGTATTCGATACCAAGCCAAAGATTATCTGATCTTCGGCGATACAATTTATTGTCATGGTGTCGACACCATTTTAAGGAGGTGCCTCACTCATGAGGAGGCCAAAAAAGTGTTAAATTATTGTCATGTTGGGGCATGTGGTGGACATTTATCTGGATATGCTACCACACAGAAGATACTCCCCGTCGATTACTTTTGGCCTACTATTTTTCGAGACTGCATCCTCTCGGTCAGAAGTTGTCATGCATGCCAGATTTTTGATCGTAAAATCTGACTTCATGACCTGTAACCCTCGTTCGTCCGAGGGGGACAGTTATAATATTGTCGCAATCGACTTTTTTACCAAATGCGCCAAAGCAATGCCTACATTCAACAACACGAGAGAGACAGCTGCATTGTTTTTCTTTAATCAAGTTATTGCACGGTTTGGGGTCCCACAGGCTATAGTTACAGATCATGGGAAGCATTTTCGCAACCACATGATGGCTGAATTAACTGCCAAATTAGGATTGTCACATGATAATTCTACTCCTTATTATCCACAATCAAATGGACAAGTTGAGGCTATCAAGAAAATTCTTAAATGTATGCTTCAACGAATGATAGGAGTTCGTAAAAGAAACTGGCATTTGATCTTGTACTCCGCCTTGTGGGCGCATCGAACCTCAGTGAGAAACGCAACTGGCTTTACTCCTTTTCAGTTGGTGTACGGTCTATAAGTTATCTTACCAATCCAATGTGAAATATCGTCATTAAAACTCGCAGTTGACTTGTTACCTGACACCTCAGAAGAAGAAGCATGTCTCCTTAACCTCATCCATCTTGATGAAATGCGTCGTGAAGCCCAATTAGCCAATGAAGCACACAAGAGACGTATAAAGGTGCAATATGACAAAAATGTCCAGCCTCGCATTTTCTCAGAGGGCGACTTGGTCCTTCTTTACGATCAAGAAGCTGATGTAATAGGTATAGGAAAGTTTGAGCCATTATGGCATGGCCCCTATATTGTCAAAATAGTTCTTGCTAAGGGTGCCTATGAGTTGGTTGATTATGATGGAATTCCGTTGGCGCAGCCTAGAAATGGGTTGTATTTGAGATGTTACTATGATTAATCATGAGCGTAGTAATTTTTTGTATTATGTTGTCTATATATATTGTTGATTTTCATTCACTATCTTAATTTGTTTTTAGAGTTTTCTTGACATTAGTAATCCGCTTTACATTTCATTGCAGATTTTTGAATCTTCGGAACCCTTTGTTGGATATGCTGATGGTGCTAGTTGTAGTACGCAGAATATATCCTCTGCAACGGGGGCCATTTTCACTCCGAAAGACGAGTTAGTAAGTTTTCAAGGGATTTGTATTGGTAGATCGATGGACAATAGCGCTGAGTATAGTGCGTTGATCAGACTTCTCTCTGATGCCATTTCATTTGGTATTAACCGTATCATCATAAGGTTAGACTCACAACTTGTGGTATTACAACTTACTAGTGTTTATACTGTTAGAAATCCAACATTGCATAGATTTTTCCTTAGAGTTAGACTTTTGGAAAGACACTTTGATTTTATTCAATATCAACAAATTTCTAGAAATTTGAACACATTGACTGATTCATTAGCTAATCAAGTTTTAGACAGACATTTGCAACATATGTAAAGAAAACATTCACATCATTGAATAGGATTGCAAAGTAAACATAGGAAAACATTGAAATCATATAGATAGATAGTTATAGGTTTTTACAAAATTTGTGCCCAAGACACAGTGGTCATCTGACCTCAAAATGTATGCAAAATTTCACAAGTAAATTAGTGGTGCTCGTGGTAACATGCTATAGATCTAGCTATCTATGAAGTAACCACATCCAGCGGTTAGGAACCCCAATAGTGTGTCGCTGCAGTTGCATTGGAAGCTCTTCGATCCGGCAATCCAAAATCTTGAAGGTAAAACCCTCTATGTGTTGTTGAAGTTTATTCAGAGTCTCAGACATATCAAGATCCTTAAGGGCTTCTCTCTCGACAACCCTCTCTGCTGGCACATCTGCTTCACGCTCTGGTTCCACTACTAGTTGAACACGACCAACATCTGCATTACATCAAACATTTAGTTTAGTCTTGGCATAACATCAAAATACAAAAAACATTGTATAAACCTTAGGAAAATAAAAAACATGGTCAAAACGTTCTTACCTATTGCACCCCACTGAGTGCCTTCTGGTAATGCTAAATCTGGATCCCCTCGGAAATCGATGCCTGCATATGCATACTCGTCTATGGCGACGATTTGTCGCTGGAACCAAGCGAAGAATGTAGTAGAGAACACAACAGTAGATTGGCCTGCATGCCGACTCATGAGTTCTACCCATCTCTGCATCCGAAGATCTCTAGGACTAGCTATATCTAGTGTCACATGTTGTGGCGAATCCGTTCCAAGGCGAATCCGTTCCATCTTTGCTTGGATCTGGCCCTGGATAACAATGTTCCAAAACATAATCTCTCACTGTCTCTCCTCCAACAACAGACCCTGAGAGTGAAATGGGCAAGCCTCTCCTCGACAAACCTGTAAGAAAGTACACATCCTCGACTGTTATAGGAACCACTTGGTTCTTAATATGAAATGCCTCTATAGCTGGATCCCATGCTCGAACTAAGAACTCCAATAGTTCTATTTGTTGCCTCATCCCATACAATTTGAAGTACTTAAGCAATCCACAATCTGTTAGGGCTCTTACAGTACCTGGATCATTTAAGGCAAGCATATCCTGTTCTTCATGTTCTCTTTCCCTCCATGTAATCATCATTGTTATCCGATGGAAACTTGAAATACAACCATAAGATCCATTAGATTCCATTCATTACAAAAAAATAGGTCAATTTTGGGCATAATGAGAAAATAAAAAACTTAGATTGTGCCCAACAAACTCCCTAACAAGAGACAGTGCTTTGCATGCAAGTACCCTTCATTGTACCTGCTATGAAATGTAGGTTTCGGCATTCAGGGGTGCGTTGCCCTCTTTTTGGGCAGAATTTACCCTAGGGGCCTTAAAACCCTCAAAATTTGCAGAAATTGGAAATGAAATGAATACTAAAGGAAAGAGAAGGTTCATATTACTAACCTGGACCAAACGACAATGAAAACTGTCCACGGAAATGATCACAATCAACAGTTGAAGTTCGGGGGCAAAATCAGGTTCAGAGCTCCAAAATGCAAATGGTAACTATGGAATGGTAAAAATGAATAGTGAAACTACTTTTAATAGTCATTTAATTATTTGAAAATTAAATTTATTGCTATGAATATAGTTTTATTATGTTTATATCATGAAACAGGTATTTTTAATCCATTTGATGTTGTTCTGAACAGGATATACAACTGATGAACATATTAGTCGTGCAGATTTATTTCAAAGAATGAGTTGACCACAAAGCACACTTTTTCTCCTTATTTTTCGAGCTTTGTTAAAACGAAAAAGGATTTGTAGTGCACTTTTATCTCTTTTTTGGGCTTCGATAACAGCGAAAAAGGAACCCCTGGAGTCTTCTTTCAACTCTTTTCTGGCTCCGATCATGTGAAAAGATTGCCAAGCACTTGTCTTTTCGAGCTCGTAAAAGTAAATGCATTGATATCAACTCAGAATAAGTTTAACCCTTTTCTGGACTGAGATAGATCATTTACGAAAAAGGAATACCTTGGTTAAACATGACCAAAGAGGTTCTCTCAGATATTATTTTACACTTTTTTCGGATCTGAGAGACAAATTTACGAAAAAATTACTTATGGAGTTTTATTTCGTCCTCTTTTTCAAAATCTCTAAATATGAAAATGGACTGGGCTATCATTTTCGTTAAGCGCGTTAAAACATAAAATAGCGACGGGCTTGTCGATCATGGCAAGAATCGAGTTTCATTCATCGCTAGACTTGTCAAATTATTAAATAGCGATACTTTATTCGCCCGAAGGGTTGAATTATAGATCAAGCAAATGTTATTCTCCTCAAGCTTGTTAAAAAATAAAGAGGTACTAGTCGACAAATGATCGGGGAAAATTTGGGAAAAGTGAGAAACAATTCTTTATGGTAGCAAGTCGCTCTTGAACATGACACTTCCTTCACTTTATGTCCATGACTGTTTGGGTTGGGTAATCATCTTGACGGTTCATTCATACCTATGGTTCATCATACCTTCACTTCGGTTTTGGGTCAATGCTGCCAACGCATCTTAGTGTCGCCGATATGTTCAAGAGAAGTCATCCAGTGAATAAACTCATCCTTCTACAATACTCGTAAACCTTCATTCTCATGACCGTCATCCCTGAAAATTGCTATATCAAGTCATACCCTTGTCTCCGAAATCAGTAACTCTTGCTTCACAATAAGGTGGTTTCCTGTCGACGAAAAGTCATTATCCAGGAAGTTCACTTATAAACATTAGATTCCAGTACCACGAGGCTTGTTCCAGCATCGACAAGATCCTCACTTTCAGACTTTTGACCAAAATATTTTGTTTGGCGTTCGACATCAAATCATCTATTCATGACTTATGAAATGTACTGCACTACCTTGAGGGCCATTTTCATTAATGGTGGTTCTCTCATGTTTGTTAACAACTCACAACATTAGATGGTAATCAAACGATGTCTTTCCATGTTTGACGACAAATCATATATTCGCATGGCTAGACTTGTACCCGAATGATCAGGTGAACGAGATAAGAAGACCCCAGATCTAGTTTCAGCCATCCAGGCTGCAATTTCAGGATTTTTGTAGACATTATCTGTACGGTGACCTTACATAGAGATCGTCATCTGAACATGGGCCTATATCTGTAGGCATGTCTACATTGGGCAACATTCCAATGTCGGCGACTTTCTGAATTATGTACATGTTATTATATTGTTTATGTGTTGAACATGGGAATGCCTACCCTCAACAATTATGATCAAAGAGGATATATCATGATGTAATGTATTGTAAGATTGATGCAGGTCACCACTTTGCTTCATCTCCAACTCATCACAGTGTAAAGAATATCAATCAAAATGTTGTTATTATTATTCTGACTTCATGCTTTAGGGGGCAATTGTTATAGGCCAATTTGGACATCATTCCCAATTACTTGGTTAACTGGGCATCATCTCCAAGACCAATGTATAGGGTCTATCATGCCCTAACATTTCAATTGCTATATGCCCTAAGACAAAGAACAAGACAGATCAATCAAAGACTTTCATCTGCAAAGGTTTCCAAGGTTTCAAGTTTATAATATATCATATGAGAGCTCACCAACGCTGCCTCTAAAGGGGCTAAGTGTGTTGCATATGCAGGTAGCCCCATGCAAGGCTGTTCTGCAAAGCACTTCCTGACATCCATGGGTGCGTTGGTCACATTGGGAGTGAAATTATCATTGTTCCGGAATCTCCACTTGGTCAGTGCCTTCTAGAAGAGTTCACATGTGTCAAACTTCGAATCCATGTGTCCATTTGAAATCTACAATATTGGGAACATGTCTTGCCTATTATTGGAAAGTCATTGATTGTAAAACTACCTCAGCTTCTCTAGAAATTGAGCACAAATCTTAGTGTTTGATAAGGAAGAATTTGTGTAGAGAAGTCTTTGGTGATTTTCAGTAGAAATTGTGATGACAATTCTGGAGATGTCTGCATTGTGATGAGGTTGGGATGTGGAGATGGTGACCTTCGTCAATCATTTGGTGTGGCCTCCTTCTATCATGCAATAAAGATACAACAATTTTCCTATATGCATCATGTGCTTTGATTTTCCATATTGCAAGATCTTAGTTGATGTATATGGTTTATACTTCCTACCCAGTTATAAAATACTTGAATAGACATGTTTGTATTATTGCTATCTTAGCAGTTTAAGTGTTCATTCTTACGAAATATTTTACCTGATAGCTAGATTTAGGCTACAGCGGAGCGACGGAAGATCATTTGGAAGTGCTTGGATTCTTAGTAAGCATCCTAATCCATTATGTGTACGAATTTCTTGGATTAGAAAAAGTAGTCGTATAGTCACTAACTTTCTTTGTTCTAGATTGAGCTGTCTGACTTATGTTTTATCAGTAGTCCTGGTGCCAACACTTGGGCATGTAGGTAGATTGGAAACAGGGTCTGATAGTTGAACTTCTTGCAGCTCAGGCTTCCTATGGCGAACTCTCAATCACATTGCATCTCCCCAAACTGTGATAAAGTCGACATGGCTCGTTCCAAGAGCCTTGCTTTGAGGGGCTACAGTAGAAAGAGCAAAGGAAAGGAATCCGAGGGGTAACCCAATTCATCCACAGGCAAGATGAAAGGAATAAAACCCACTGTGAGCATCATTAATGATGCAATGAAGGCCTATCATGAAAATACAACTAAGGATATAAGGAAGATGATAGAGAAATGGGAGGCAGATTTAAACTGCCAACCAGGCTTAATGGAGACAAAAGCAAATGACTGGAGGGCCTTAGTGCCTGACCCTGGAAAAAATCGTGGTCGTGTAATGCTGTTTAAACAGAACCTCTTTCTTTATTGTTCTATGAAAGGAATTCTGGGCAAGGCCCTGGAGCAGATATCTATGAGCCTGGCCATAATAATACAAGACTTCACAGACTACAAAAAATAATTTGAGAAAATCCAGTTCCAAATGCAGAAGCAGGATGGGTGCCTCTGGCGCATTGAAAACCACCTACCATGCATCCTCACTCCGAATGAACTCGCGGGATCTAATGCCTAGGACTCGACACCGGTGGAATCTACCTCGGCTGAGAAATAAGATTAGTAATTATGAAGTTTCATGATGTATTTTTTTGTGTGTTACTGTTTACATGCAGATAGATTTTATTTTTCCATGTATTGTCAGTCAGTCCAATAGGCAAGTAGATGATAGGATATGTATAGACATATGGTCGTATATAGCTTGGATATACAGACTCATAACTTATTGTTTTTGAATGGCATACCATGCCGTTAGGTGGCGTACATACTTGGTTTTCCATAGGGCAAGCTAAGGCCACCTAACAATCTCATCTAGTTGTAACTTGCTCTTAAAATTAATGAAAAGGGAGGTAATACCAGCATTACCACAAAAAAAAACCACTAAAGTTACTAGAGTTTCAAGCAATTTAAATTTAATATTTATAACAACTCTTACCAATTTAAATTTAAATTTAATATCTTACCAATTATATAAAATTCTAACAAGAATAATACAAAATAATATAATTAGCATGGGATATTGTTAGAAGTGATCACAATGATGATGCCTTGTTAAATTTTTAGATTTGTGTGCTAGCTAATGACGTTTATATGTGTTAGAGGTGTATATAATTAGATAATGTTAGTGAATTTGAATATGTATTCTAGATTATGTTTATCTTTGTTAGATGGTTATCATCATGATGTTTATTTTTGTGAAATGATATATATTTATTAGAGATTATATATTGGTCAACTTATATCAAAATTTTATATATGAAATTACATGCAAAAATGCTTCTCTAATATTTCCAAAAGCAATGATAAAAATATGTAAACTAACAAATAACCAAGTCGAAAACCAAATTATCACAAAATCCAAATTAAACTTATCACAAACTTAGAATTAAACAAATATGTTAAAATTTTAATTTTTAAATTATAAATTACACAATTGGAAATACTTAGTTTTAGTGTAAAATCATGTCCACTAGAAAAAAAAAAAACATGTAAACTGTTTGTGAATCTTACCAATTATATAAAATTCCAAGAAGACGAATAAAAAACAATATAATTAGTGAAATAAAGAAAACAAAATCATACAACAATAATATACATGATGAAATAACACAAGTACATATCACTATCTATTGTGATCACCCTGATTATCTCCCTTGCTTGACATAATAACATCGTTGTTCTTAAAAATATATTTTGATCTAGGGTCGTGTCTTAATACGAACCACTAACCGCTATCCAACACATCTGAGTAAAAAAACGCTTGGTTGCAGTGTTTGGGGAAAACATAAGGCTCCCTAGCTTCATGCCACATCTTTCTAGATTTAATAGATAACAATCCACTATTGTGATCTTCCTTTACATTATTCTGATCAAAGGTACCCCACCACTTGCACCTAAAAATAACACATCGGAACAAATAGAAGTACACTTCAATGATCTCTTGTATTTTTGACGCAACCTAATGTCCCTTGTATTAGTTTTTGATCGCGGTGGCTAACACGACTAGGTTGGTCGAACTCGACTTCCACTCCAAAGTCTTGTGTCATGCGTCCATCATCAACATCCTCTGTGCGAAAATGATGTCCATATGGCCCACATAGATGGGAAAAAATGCACCTATAAAAAGTGAAAAAATTGCTGTGTCATGTGTCTAATATCCTAGACATAATTAAAAAATAAAATATAGATGTTACAATTAAAAGGTGCATTATGAAGTTAAAAATGTACAAAAATATATTATTACCAGGTTGTTACACTCAATCCCTATGTTTAGCGCATTTTCTTCAGCACGCAGGTAATGACCATATGCACCATATTTGTCTCTGACTTGGTGTTTTCTGGATAAATCCCTCTTGTGGACAAGAGCGATCTCCCTAGTACCCTAACATATAACCAGAAACATATAGCCATTTGAATACCTCTTTCTCTAAACTATTAGAATTTAGATTATTATAACTTAGAAATGAGGAGGTTATGATCCTACCTTTCAATGAGATGTTAGATGTAGAACTTGCCTTTCTCTCCAAATAAGTCCTTCAATGTTGAGAAGAACCTGCAACCACAAACAAGCAAATAATCAAAAGAACTTGCAGTATATTATAATGAAAAACACCAGTTCAACTTAATGATCAAGGAGATTAAGAATTGACATTATTTCAATGAATTTAAAAACAACACAACGAGAAAAAGAGATCCATATGTATTATCAAGAATGCAAAAGAGCAATCTTACTGTTAGACTCCTGTATTTTTACAGTATCACCAGATGACTGCTTATTCCTTATATTTTTCATGCTGAAAATAATATTCCATGACTATCATTTATTTTTAGAAAGGAAAGGATATTCTAGGTGACAAAGGGGTCAAATAAGTCCATCTACCATTTGATTTAGTTAAAAGAGGAAAATTTCCCTCATTAAGTGTGATGGAAAACCAAATCTCACTGCCTTCATTATTTTTCATTTAACCTCTCCATTACCTTTCATTTTCTCTATTTCTAACACTCCCATGCTCTGAAATCCCATTTTTAACCCCTAGACCCCTTTCCCTAGCTAAAACCCCATTCCCATTACTAATATCCCTTCCCCTTTACTCATTCCTCTCTTTTCATTAAAAACAATGTAAAACCCACTTTTACATTGTTTTTAAATAATATTAACCCCAGGTCCCACGTTAGTAAACCCCTTTTTGTTAAAAACCTGACCCTTGTTATGTTAAAACCCGACTCATCTTTATATATTAAAGTCGTCGCTTTAAACCTTTTTTCCCACTTTTTTATTTTCTTTTACCCCTCCACTTTGTTATATCCCTGGGCCCCCACTATGTTAAAAATCTCGTTTTTATTATATTAAACCCCACCGTTCAAACCAACCCACTATCAAGTTGACGCTTGACCGCTGTCCGATCTCCACCACCAACCACACCTCCAACCGCCCGATGTTTAAAACCTTTGGAGGGTTGCGAAATGGGTGGTTTTGAAGCCCTCCCATCTGCCATGCATCATCCCCACGCTTCATCTCATACCCTCCAACTAAAACTGCCTAATCGCTTATCACCGCATGATAAACCACAAACCACCTTTCCATTAGACCACCCGATCCCACCTCTTACCATCCATCCAAAACCGCAACAGCAGTCCGATATCTCTCACCTGATCCAATGACCTACATGCCTTTTCGCATTCCCCGCCTATTCACCTCATGCCAAGAATCACAAGGTATGGATTTGAATGGTTTTCCGTAACAGAGGACTATGAGCAAAAGAACAGATAAAAGCAGGAGAAGGAGAAATCAGGGTAAAGATAAAAAAGGGATAAAGGTGCAGTTAAAGAATAGAGTTAAGGAAAAGACAGTGAAAGGTAAAAGATTCACTGTGACAGAGAAAGGTAAAAGAAGTAAACAAAGCAGTCAAGGGTAAAGGTGAAAACAGATAAATAGGTGAAAGAAGAAATTACAAGGGATAGCAAAGGCAGTAAAGAGATATACAGATAAAGACAGGTTAAAGTTTAAAGACAAATCAGAGGACAAATCAATGAGGAATACAAGTCTAGATGTCAAGGCTACTCAACATTGGCCTCTTCTCAACCATGCTGGCCACCTCTAGCTTAATTTTGATTTAATGAAAGCTACCACAGTTAATATTAGAGTCAGAGATATTTTAGCATCAGCTCAGAAGTTATTATAAAGGTTAATTTTGTAGGCAGTTGTTCAAAGATATTTTAAAAGTTAGCTCAGGAGTTAATTTGAAAGTTATTACTACAGTAGGCTTGTCAGGGATATTTTTGGCTTGGGCCTTACATGGTCTCAATTTTCAAAACTTCATTTACTCTGTAGTAAATGCAGTTTGTCACCCTAGATTAGGGCAACCACCTCAATTGTAGTTAAATACTGCATGTATTTTCATTATCAGTGTGGGTTGGTTGGATGGATTTTGTTTAGACTCCGGGGTGCAAAGATTATAACTCGCCTGAAATCAGAATATATAATCATAAAGCCAAATCAGTTAATCATAAATACAGAGAGAGCCCTCTCTGAGCCCAAGAAGGCTAGGTCCTGGACTCCAAAGTGGTTTGATGTTGTTCTCTGCAACTTTTTCTTGCCAATCTTACAAATTGCAAGGAGCTAACACTTACAACCTAAGTGTTGATGTTGTAAGCCTCTTCTAATCATCTCCTTTCCTTCCCTTGATGACAAGCTCTCTAGACCCAAAACCAGCAACATGAGTTGACAAATTCTAATCCCAAAAGTCTCCCATTCCTTTAGTCCTATGCTGAATTTATAGGAAGCATGGGGAGGTTTCTAGTTACACTTCTCAAGGGATATGATCCTTAAGAAAAGGAGTTTAGTTTCATATACCAAGGAATGAGGCACAAGTATGTAGCAGCTCAAGGTTTCTAATTTGGATAAGATTCCTCATCCAAAGCTTCTAGAACTTACTTTTTTATTTTTACGTGTGTGAATGGACCTATGCACTTTTTAGTGGAAGAAACTACGTAGATCTACACAGTTTTTGTTCAGAAAAAACTGCTCATGCGCAGGTTTTGTTCAGGAAAACTGCGCAGGCGCTCAAAAATTGTTTTTAAGCAGTGAAAACCAAAATTCCTTTTATCTCTGGTATTATTATACTTCAAGATTAAGAGGGGATTAACTTGAGACACACCATCGGATGGCAAGATATTCGAATCGACAGTCATGGTGACAAATTTTAGTGTAACAGATTGCCCCCTAAAGTGAAAAGCCAGAAAAAATGTTTGATGAGTGAAGCACTTTATCATGTCAAAGGTTGGGATCAGAGGCCAATTGGTTGAGGATTTGAAACAAACAATCAAGGATTACCATATTATGCTTTCATATAAACATCACTAAGGTAGGCATTCCCATACTCAGATTAAACATAACTCGATTAACTAGTATCGAAATACACAAAGATCCATCTCAACAGTAGACATAGTATGGACGCAACCATCAATGGATTTATATTTACAATCATGAATATTTAATGACTCCACACAACCTACATGGTTGAAACTAGATCCAGGGTCTTTATCTCCATCTCTCGATTCATAGTATGAATCTAACCATGCGAGTGAATGTCTCGAAGTCGAACATGGCAGAAACCACTTGATTGATGGTCAATGATGTGAACCGTTAACAAGTGCGAGAGAAACCACCAATAATGACAATGGATCTCAAGGTACTCCAAATACAATATATGAAGTGTGAAAATATGTCTTGAAGTCGAACACTCATAGAACCATTCAATAGAAGGTCAATGATGAGAACCTATCGCCGGAAGCGAGAAACTAGCCATTAAGGCATGTAGGCCTCAAGGTACTGAAAATGGTTTCTAGATCAACTTCTTAGATAGTAAGCTGAATTCGGTATGAAGTAATCCATCGTAGGAGGGCCTATGACATGAAACTTCATGTCAAGTTTTGAAGAAAATATTTGAAGTGATTCAAGGTTGACTCAGGAATGACCAACGCGAATGAAGGTTATGAATAACAAGGTAATTTTTACTAAGGTTGGACTTCTCTTGAACTTATTGGAAACACGACACATGAATTGGCAACATTTGGCTCAATGATAATATCCAAAACCAGCTGAAGACTTTCAACGAGGTTTTATTAACTCTAAGACAAATGGATTTCCCAACCCGGACACAAATGTGACAGAGTTTCATGTTCAAGAGTGACATACTGCCTTTAAAAACAATTATAAAAGATGGATTTTTTTTTCTCACTTTTTCCCCCGCCATTACTGGCAAGTACCTCTTTATTTTTGTCAAGCTTGAGGAGGGTAACATTTGCTTGGTATGTAAGCTCATCCTTCAGACGAGTCCATATCAATATTTTTAATGAACCCTAAGAAGGAGCAGTTCGGTCTTGTCGTAATTGACAGGTCCTGCACTATTTAGTTTTAAGAGTCTAGCATAGGATTAACTCAGTGTTTTTCAGTTTTAGGGAGTCATAGGAAAAACATAAGTAAACTCCGTAGTGTTCTTTTTCGTAATTTTAGTCTCTCAAAATCGAAAAAGGATAAAATAATGTAGGAGAGAAATCTCTGTAGAAAATTTAATACAAAATATGTATTGCCTGGATTCTCCTTATCTAACAATAATATGATACTGTTAAATACATAATCGCTTCTACAAAATATTTGCAGAATTTGAAACACAATCACCAATCACAATATCATGAAGAAAGATCAATCACACATAACACAGATAATTTTACCCGGGGAAAGCATATAGCTAAAAACCCCACTATCTTCTATTATGTATTATATCATGGATCATGAAACAATTACATACAAAGCTCTAATCCAAGAGCTCTTAGTACATGAGTTAACTGTCTCACGCTGTCATACAAAAATTGGTAAGTTCCTTAGCCAATTTATTGTCTCCAGACAACCTGCCTCCACTGCGCAATCCCAGCTGATAGCAATCCTTGAATGAATGGAATCCTGCTTGCCTTGACTGCGCAATTCTCATGGGCACATCTAATGTGTGTGTGGTTGCATGTGTGCAACTGGATAATGTCACAACTGATAGTTATCTGCCCTTTCACCTAGAACTCAACTAGGTCTCCACTAGATCTGACATGCATGCAATTAATAGTAGATCTTTAGTTGCATGTGAGGCCACTGACTATGAATTAATTAATAATTAATTCACTTGATCTCTCACCAATGTATCTTTAGTTACAACTAGCACAACTGATTTTAACTTACTTAACTGAGTTAAACTACTTAACAAATTTAATAACTGCACTTCCAACTCTGTTACAACTTCGAATCACTCAGTTACAACTAAGTCCACTTGCATGTCCCACCAACCAACCTCTTAACTTGAAATTCCTTTAGCTAACAGATTTTCCACTTTAGTTAACTATTTCCAAGTGCTCATTGAGAATAGATTATTGTTTATTGTCCAACTAATATTAAGGGATAATAATAGTCAACATGCATCTATAAATAGACATGCAATCTATAAATAGAACTTTCACATACATCTATAAATAGAACTTTCACATACATCTATAAATAGACCTCATCTATAAATGGAATTTTCTCATGCATCTATAAATAGACATCCACCTAAAAATATTCTGAGGCTCCATCCTAGTGTAGGTGCATAATTTTCACTAGGATCTTCTTGTTGAATCTCAACACTCTATTTGACCATGCTTAGTTAACGTATACCTTTTTCATAATTAGTTTAGTTCAGTCCGGAAAAGGGGTAAACTTATACTGAATAGACGTTTGTTCATTTATTTTAATGAGTTCGAAGAGTCAAGTGCTCAACGATCTTTTCATGTTTAAAGAGTCTCAAAAGGGCTTAAAAGAGGGCTCTAAGGTTTTGCTTTTTCGTATTTTTTGAGAGCCGAAAAAGTGATAAAAGTTTACTTTGTGGCTGACTTTCAACTTAATTTACAAGCAGGAAAGACAGAAAGAAAATGGTATTTTCATGTATTTACGAGAATGAAAGATACCAAAAGAATCTCGGGATTTTCATGAGTTCAACGAATATTGAAAATAATAATTGAAATGGACTCGAGATAGGTTTCATTTTTATACAAGCTTGAAATAGAGGAAAATTTTACTTGAGATAGGTTTCATTTTTACACAAGCTTGAAACATAGGAAAATTGTGCTTGAGATAAGTTTCAATGCCCCCCAAGCTTCATTTCATTCACCTAAGTAGACTACTAGTTACTAATAGCTAGATGGAATGAAGGTTCATTTACGAGATTAGATGAAAGACTCAACTTAATCATTTACAAGATCTAGTTAAAGACTTGACTCAATTAGGAGAGGATTTGTTTCATTTTTTATCGAGATTGACACATGAAAAGAACTATGCTCATAAAATTTTGTTTCATTTTTTAACGAGGTTGACATAGTAAAAGGAACTATCCTCATGAAATCTTGATCACGGCTTCCAACTGAAATGAACACATGTCAAGGGACACAGTTCTCTGGAAGGAACCCATGTTAAGGGACTCAATAGGGATAATAACATCGTGTTCAAATACCCCATAGGGTTCACCATGTCAATTACCGGATCTAATTCAAAGGAAGTTGAGCAAACAGTGAGAGGCTCGCTTGCATCGGTAACTAAAAACATGGGACTGGTTTCCACATAATTAACTCGTGGCAGGGTAGATACCACTTATGTATAAGGAAAATTAAAGGGTGTCAGATGGTTGGTAATCGAATCAAGACTAATGAATGAAAGTTGGTCAATAGTCACAATGTTCCCATCAGAAGGAAAGACATTACAAAAAAGAGTGTCGATACAACAACTTTCATTGCATAGACATAGCCTCGCCCAAGGAATAAATTGAAATCCAAGGGGCCTAAAACTACCATATGATCAATATAGACAATTTTACCTTCCAAGGTAATAGGAAACATATGAAGCATCCCTATAGGTTCACTAATGGTTTAGTTAAAATTTGATAGATTATGTGTATCATGCACAAGTTGAGGGGAACCCAAAGCTTTCCAAGCAGTTGAGCATAAAAAACTAACAAAAGCACCTTCATCTACATTTGTGCGATGCACATTCTTACCATAAACCTTCACAATGATTTGAAAAGGGATGGAAGAAGGAAGATGAGGTTCTGTCAGTCTATTCCAATCAAAGGAAAAGACCTCAGTATTTGGAGGGGGTTCTGTAGAAACATGTGAAATGCCCCATGGTGTAGAAGAATCTGATGTAACAAGAAGAACTTGAGCGGTATGAATTTTACTCTCTACAGGGAGAGTGGGATCGACTGAATGTGAAATCAAGTCGACCACTTGATCAAATAATGGATCATCAACCTGAGTGATATGAGTTTCACTCTGCATTGGAAGAGTGGGATTGACTGTACTTGGTATTATATCAATCACATCGTCAACTAACGGTAGGTTGGGAGAAATTTTATGGTAACCAGTTGGAATATTTTTCTATGGAATAGTAAGGTTTTCCAACAATTTTTAGGCTTCATTCATATGAGGGCAAAGGTGACTATGATGACTCCCTTTTCATAACCTACAAGGAAACCTAACTTTACCCTTTTTCCCAGGAACCTGGCAATCACTGGTTGATGGATCAACAATAATTTGATAGGATTTTTCTGACCATACTTCCAAGACCTTAGGAATACCAGGAAACTTAATAAGGAAGTGGTCACCTTTACCAATCTTGCAAGGGTATTTGGGTTTACGATACATGTTGAAAGTTTCCTCAACACTATCAACACTTACAACCATGGTTGGTTGGTTGAATTATTTCTTATATTGCTTCTTCTTCTTCTTCCCTTTTTTCTTCTTCTTAGCCACATGGTTACTAGCATCAAGGCTTTTACCAAGCGAAGAAGAAGAAAGGGAGGAAGACATGTTGGGCGAAAAGGTAAAGGGTCAACATGAGGTTGGTGATGTTGAGATGGTAAACTTTGTTGAGGTGAAGCATTTGGTTGAGGTGGAACAATTTGAGTATTCGAGGCCAACGAAGTTGAAAATAACCATATCGGTAAACCTATGGTAAATCTAGGTAATGACAATGTAGCCATATAAGGAGGACCAACATTTCCAAAGCAAGGAAAAGTACTAGGATTCTCATTAAGAGGGGTTCCTTTGTTGGTAAATTCTGGAAGTGTTGCCACTAGATTCAACTTAAGTGAATTTAATTAACAATTTAAAATATTAACAATTCAAATCAACAATCCACACCTAAGGTCTATAAAAAGTAAAAACAAACAAATGAACATGCATTATCAAATCTAGGAGTTAAACCATACACAAACAATTTTTTTCACAACGAAATCACTAGTTGGTGATGAAATACAACGTCTTAGAGATCAATGTGAAAAAATAGCGGTTGGAACAATTACCCTGACAACCTTCTTAATGAAACAGTCTGGTGCAAGTAACTCCATTATGCCATCTCAAATGAAGATTACCCTCCAAAAAGTCCAAGTGACTCTAGTCAACGTCTATTCCAGGTACAATGGGACCTTCCCTCCACCATCACCTTGGGAAAAATCCTAATATTATAGCCATTAAGGTTACCAACTGAGACAATAAAACCTGGGGGAACAGTCTGTGGTCTGATATACATGCAAGGGTAGAGTAACTAATCTCAATCCCCTTGAAAACTCCTCGACATGGTAAATTTGAGGTTTACTGACAAGTGATCCCAGGCTCCTCGACAACGGTTAATCCGAGTTTTACCATTTGTAATGCGTTCACATCTTCTATATTTACCAATGAAGTAGGTACGATTACTTCACTAGGTCCAATATGACCTCGTGCTTGACTCTTTTAAGAAGAGCTTCCTAGAACAAAATTTCAACAATTGGAATTTTTCCTTACTGCAAAATACTATTGTTTGTTTAGTTGCTTTGGAAAGTTAACTACTCCCTATTCCAAAGCACTAATCCTGAACTATATTGGTGGAAAGAGCCCTATAAAATGTAAAAATTTCTAGATGAATTTTATTTAGTGCTGTGTTATTTTGGTTGTTTTTTACTCAAAGGGTTAATGGATATGAAACCAATGGTGTTATGAACTGATCCAAAACTGAATGCAATCGAATATGATAATGTAATCTTTTCACTTCGATGAATCTTAACTAAAGTAAGGAGAGAGGTTCCATTCACTTCCAACAATGCAAAAATTCATAAATAAGAGAAAATATAACAAATTATCTAATGCACTAATTTCAACAAGAAAAACTAATGCTAATCAATTCATTTTTTTTTTTTTTTAAACAAGCATAAAAATATGTAAATTCAAATAAGGGCTATCTTTGAATGAGAGACACTATCTTTCAATCGATGATATAACTCTTTGCAACAAGCATAAGTGAATATATGATGAGATTCACTGAAAGAAAAGAGATTGACACAACCAATTCCAGAAGTGAAAGACTCTTTTTTGATAGATCAACAAACCAACAAAAACTCAAAACCCGAAATTGTAAAGATAAGTGATTTTCCTCAATAAGACAATCAAGGAAACTGGTCTAAATCTATGGTTGACTTTCCAGAATGTAAACTGTGTGTGAAAATTTACAAACAGTTGCAGTGATAGATTTATTTCTCTTACTTATTATTTCAATAAGTTATTATTCAGAAATATTCCATCAAATATCTAAATAAATACTACTGCAACATTCACAATTATATATGCAGAGAAATAAATAGTAGAGAACATAAGCACAAGAATCAATCACATGTACCCAATTATTTTTGGACAATTGTCCCCGGAAAAACCCAATGTGGGAAAACCGGTGCAGCAGATGAGGGTTTATTAATTCTTCAGAAAATGATATCTTTACAGGGAAAATATACGGAAGATAAATTCTGAACCACCTTAGACTGAATTTCCGGCTTACTCGGACAATTATCTGACACCTAGAACAACCCCTGTATGCCCCTGCGTCTCTGTGTGTGATTCACTACACAGTCCCAACGCTGGACTGCGTGAGTCTGCGTGGAGAAGATTCACACTCCGAATTATTAATTTCCTTTAATTATTTCATTTCCCTAAGTTTAGACTTAGTGTATTCACTAAAATAATTAATTATTTTAATAAGTCTTGAACCGAGTGGAATTTCCACAAACTGTTTCTGGGTTCTTTGGAATGTTGTTGTCCAAGCCTCCCTACAAAGTTTGAGACTTGGAACACTTCTAGATGCTACAAAAATAAACACTCCCTCTTAGCAAGGAAGGCATTCCAACAATATGCCTACTACATGCTGCTCTAATTTTGAAGCACCCTGTGTGCTGCTGATCTCAGGATTCTGTTCCCCCCATCTGTTGTGTTGTTTCCTTTGACACTGCCACTGTCACTTGCTGCCTCTGTACCGCAACTCCCTCTGAATACTGAATCCTCCATTCATGCTACTGGAATGGAATTTTCACCATCCCCACCTTCTCTTTGAATTAGACAAACTTTGTCTTTCCTAGAGCCTTTGTGAGGATGTCTGCTGTTATCACTCAGATTGAACCTCGGGCTGAGAGAGGCAATTCTGAGGTAACCTCAAACCACGCTTAGCCAAGTAGCTAGCCCTACTAGGCCATTATAGGGATCTCTCTGTATGGATCACAGTCAAAATTACTGAGGAAAGAAGATATTAGGCTAGGTATAGTAGCTCAGGGTTTTGAATTTGATTTTGTGTAGGGTTTTGTTGGATTAGGAGGAGTCAAACAGCTAGGGCAAGGAAATTAGGTCAAAATTTGCAGGGTGTTTGAAGGGGCAAGGTAGGTAGAAGGTTTGACATTAAAATATGATTATGGTGAGGTGAATAGACTGGCGAGGAGGAAGATCATCTGAAATGAATTCTCCCTAAACTGAAGAAAATAAAAAAATTATGCAAAATTTCCCAAAACAAAGCATGAAACATGAATTTTGCCTTTCAACTTGAAATTAAGCATATCATAGACATGGAAATGATTTATGAGCTTACAATACATTCATACAAATTATCACAAATAAGAAACTATGTAAAACACTGCATATCACATGGATCCCAAAGAAATAGCTGCAAATTTATCATTAATGTCCAAGCCAAACTGATACAAATATGTCTCTTGAGACGCCAAAGCTCCAAGTGAGTCCAACCTCTCCAAATGACTGAGAAAATACATGATATATACCTCAAAACCACTCTCCCTAGCCTCAGAGAGTCGAATCCATGAGATAGGGATCAGTTTCGCCTACTCCCAAACAAGAATTTGAAGACTAGGAAAACTCAACAATTTGCCTCTAAAAGGGAGGAAACTGATTCATTTGACCTCTAGAAGACTTATCTGATGCATCTACCCTAGATGAAAGTCAAAAAATGACATTTACATTCACCATGACCATTTACATCAATGATTTTTTCATTTTCCCAAGTAAAAAGTCAAAAATTCAAAATTTTGCTGAAGATGATGAAAACTACATTTTCCTCGTAAATGCGCAGCGCAATGATAGAAAAAATAGGCTATCTTGCAGGAAACTTTTGGAGGCCTTCCTGATGTCCAAATCAGCGCCATGATAGCTCATTGGAAAGATATCTGAGTATTGTTACCAAATATGCCTCAATTTTCCAAAATGGTGTCCATCTCCCTTGTCAAAAACATGTTCTCCCAAGAATAGTAAACGTGCAGCGCCAAGGTGAAAAAGGAGGCAGAACCATGAAAATTTGGTTGTTTTTTGTACTTTTGAGGGACCAATTCTCCTCCAAATTTTCTAAAACTTGCTAGGGTTGATGTCTTAATCATTATGAACATGATGGTGGTGACATTTTTTCAATTGTATTCCCAAAAAAGAGCATAGCGCCAGTGGCGCTGCACGTTTGGAAGAATTTTTGTGTGCCAAAATCGCCCAAAAACTCAAAAATGCACTAAAGTGTCAAGTTTGCCAAAATTTTCCAAATGTGTGAGGCTAATTGCTAATAAAGGGCTTGAGGCATGAAGAAACACCTCAACAAGTATATCTAACCTCTCCTTCTCCAAGTGTTGGTTGACTCTCTCAAGCCATTCTTCTCTGTGCTTTGATGCATCTTACCTCATCAATGGTGTGCTTGATCTTCAATTGCTGATTCTCTTGTTTGAAAAAGTTAATGAAAAAATTGGACCTTTCAAGATTATCTTGGAGATTTCTAACCTTAGCTTCTTTCTCTCGGATGATCAAGGAAATATCATCATCAATTGTGTCTAAGTTTACAAGTTTCAAAATTTGTCTCTTTCTCATGGAGGCCTTCCTCTTCATGTATGTCCACCTCTGCCATATTTTCCTTACCTTTGTGTACCTGCTTTGTTGGTGAAGAAAACAGGGCCCCTCCCACGTTTTGTGGGGCAATCACCTGCCTATGACCTCTCTGATAAGTATGTGCCAATGGCTCAAATTAGCTCTCTTAAGCTTTCTAATTTCACCTCTGCTAGGTTGCCACGATGTAATTTGTGTTCAAAACCCTATGGGAGGTGATGAATGAAATTAAGAAGTGTGAAGTGAATGGAGGTGTGGGGAAATGAAGGAAATGGGAATATTTAAGAAAGCCTAGGCTAGTGAAAACCCTAGGGTAAATGGAATGAAATGAAGGGAATATGGATTTGAAAGGAGAAGCTGTGACAAATGGAGGAAGTGATAATGTAAATGATAACCTAGGTCTAAGAAAACCCTATGATTTTATAGCTTTGACTGATGTGTTGAGGGACACGAGTATGGGAAATACGAATGAAAATGGAAAAAGGAAATGAAAACTATGGTTTCATAGCAATAAACACTTCGAATCTTTAATAGAACACCAAATATATGAGAAGAGAGGTGATTTAGGGTGTACTTACTAATTTAAAGCCTTTTGAAGAAAGTGGGCAGAGATTTGAGCTTGTTAGAGGTGGTTAAAATCTTCAAAACCCTCCCTATGCGAACGTGCAACGGCAATGTATTTTGGTCAGGATTTTTCGGGAAAACGCGCAACGCCATTGGGTAAATGCACAGTGCCAAATCAAACACACAGCGCCAAGGAGAACTATTTTCAGACAATATTTGGAGGCCTTCCCGATCTCAAAATTGGGCCCATGATAGCTAGTTGGAAAGCTTATCCTATATAATTTCCAAATATACCTTTGTTTTTATATTTGGAGTTCATTTGCCCTGTCAAAAGTTGATTTTACCAAGAGTGGTCAAAAAGTGCTGAATGAGGGTGCAGAAATGGAGAGTGTTGGTGAAAGCAACTTTTGGAGGACTTCCTCAACTCCAAATTGAGCACATGATAGCTCATTGGAAATATCTCTCCGTCTAGTTATCATTTGACTCATCAATAAATTTATTTGGACACTTTAGCTATGATAAAACTTTATTTTCTCAAGGTCACTCTAGAAGTGCATCAAACCCCTCGTACACCTGTATGTTTGACATTTATCCCAAACCATGATACCTGTGTAAAAAATGAAGGAGGTTTTTCTTTAGTGACCTATTAGGGACAAAAAAATCTCTCATTTTTGTTAATCCCTCTCCGTTTGGTTGGAAAAATAGTTTGAAGTGAAACTTGGCCCTATGAGTGGCAAATGGCTTGATTCTTGGAATGATTTCTTAAAAAATAATGGAGACATGATATTATGAGTTGGAATGGCCTCATACTTACTGATATGACCTACCTTATGAATCCTCTGCTCATATGCCTTGTTTTCATAGCCAACCCTAGCTCAGTGGGAGAGGAAATTAGGGTTTAGTGCTTATGAACAATGATGACTTGGGAACCCTTGGGAAAAGAGAACTCCCTTTGACATTTGATGTGTTGGCATGTGGAACTATGAGTTGGAAGCCTTTGAGAGACTGAATACTTATTACATTTGAACTGACTGAAGCAAATCATGAGTTTATTCTGGGTCACCTTCACACCTTCTGCTGCCCTTTATTGAAAATGAGACAATGCAATGATTTGATTTAATGAAACCCTAGTGACCTAATGAGAAATGAAAGAAACTGACTCAATGAATGATTTTGACTAATATTGAAATGAGAGTAGACTTGTTTTCAACATGATTAAGACATGGAAGAGGGTCAACAGGCATATACTTATGAAGGGAAAATGGGACACTTGACAAGGACAACCACCAGTGGAACAATTTTATATCATGACCTAGTGGAATGATTGAAAATTATTTAGAGTGGGACACCTAAGGTGCACATGCAAAATGTGTTTTGATCCCTGGTGGAAGTATGCAAATACTGACACTAACATCTGCCACCTGTTCTCTTGTTGGAGTGTACTGCAACTGAAAAACTACATGTTGTACACAGTCCCTGATGAAGTGACACTGGATGTCAATATGTTTCGAGCTATCATGAAACACATGATTCTCATAGAGCTTTATGTAGCTCTGATTATCACATAAAATGATGGTCGCTTCCATTTTATCCTTGAGTAGATTCATTAGCAGTTTCCTAAGCCATATGGCTTCACACGAAGCTGTGCTAGCTACCATATACTCTGCTTCTGCTGAACTCAATGCCACAAACTTCTGTTTCCTACTGCACCAGAAAATTGTTCATGATCCCAAACTGAAATAGTACCCACTAGTACTCTTCCGATCAACTAACTTCCAGCCCAATATGCATCAGTGAAACCACTCAACTTGACATCATTGTCACGAGTGTACATCAATCCAAGCTCGACTGTCCCTCGAAGGTACCTGAGAACATGATTGGCTACTGCCCAATGTGCCCTCTTCGTTTCCACCATGAACTGACTGAGATTATTAACAGCATAACAAATGTCTGGCCTTGTATTTAACAAATACATCAATGACCTTACGAGCTGCTTGTACAACATAGGATCAACTTCATCATCTTCAGACGTGTTAATTTTCCTCCAGTTGGTGATCATTGGAGTGGTCATGGGCCTACAATCCTCCATCTGAAATATCTCAAGAATATATGTAGTGTATCTTCCTTGACCAAGAAAGATCTCCCCATTCTGCTGTCAAACTTCTAGCCCCATAAAATAGTGCATCCGTCCTAGATCCTTCATGTCAAATTCTTCAGCGAAGTTATTCTTGCAATTTGTGATGAGCCTTGATGCTCCTATCAAGGACAGATCATCCACATACAATACTAGTATCAAAGGCTCACTCCCTACTCTTAGGTAGTAGATATTGGGATATGTATCACTCTTGACAAATCCCATCTTCTGTAGGTAGCTGTCAATCCAACCATACCAGGCTCTAGGAGCTTGCTTCAATCCATATAATGCTTTCTTCAATCCACACACATGATTTTTTCTGATCATGTGTCTCAAAGCCCTCCAGTTGTTCTATATACACTTCTTCTTCTATCACACTGTTCAAGAATGTCGTCTTGACGTCCAATTGGTGAATTTCCCATCCCATTTATGCAGCAAAGGATATCACGGACCTAATAGATGTGTATCTGGCTACTGGGGCGAAGGTTTCTTCATAGTCTATTCCATCCTTCTGAGCATACCCCTTAGCCACAAACTTGGCTTTAAATTTCTTAATGCTGCCATCTGCAGCATACTTGATCTTGTAGATCCACCTAGATCCTACAACTGATCTCTCCTGAGGTCTAGGTACTACTACCCAAACATCATTTGTCATGATGGAACTGTACTCTTCCACCATAACATAAACCCACACCTGGTGCTAAGCTACTTCCTAAAAATTGGAAGGTTCTCTGACTTGAGCAACCAAGGCTTGATACCTTTCAGGCTGCTTATGTTGTCTCTTCTCATTTCAGGGAATTTTGACAAAGTCCTATGCATCCTTCAGAATCTATCAAAGTTCCTTGCTCGTTCTTCCACTAGTGGTGGGTGGATTTACCGACACTCCTTCTTGCAAATCCTCGGGAGACACATCCTTTGGATCACTATACCTTGGAGAGGCAATTGATTTTTCTGCTGCTGGTTGTTGGGGCTGGACTAGAGGCTCTTCCTCTGACTGCGTAGCATAAGGTAGCTCTCGTGATCTTCTGAAGGCTTTCTCCTCCATAAAATTCACATCCCTTCACACCACCACTTTCCTGCTCTTAGGAAAGTAGATGCAATAAGCCTTTGAATTCTCACTGTATCCTACCATATAACTCTTTTTAGCAGTCATCTCCAACTTCTTCCTCTTCTCACTGGGCACATGATAGTAATTTGTACTGACGAAGATCCTAAAGTGACTCACTTCAGGCTTGCTACCAGTGAAGACACTTTATGGCGTAATCTTTCCCAATGCAGTGTGATGAGTTTTTTTCTAAATGTAGAAAATTGTATTACACGCTTCAGCCCATAGAAATTTGGGCATGTCTTGGTCATACAACATAGCTCTGGTTGCTTCAACAATAGTTCGGTTCTTCCTTTCTTCCACACCATTCTGCTTCGGATTGTATGGGGCTGTTCATTCTCTTTTGATACCTTCCCTTGCACAGAATCTGGTGAATTATTTATCGATGGATTCACCACCATTATCTGATCGCAATACCTTGATCCACTTTCCTGTCAGATTTTCCACCAGAGCCTTAAAATCTTAAAATCGACTAAAGACTTCATCCTTGGTCTTCAAGAAGTAGATCCAGGTTTTCCTGGAATGGTCATCAATGAAGGTGACTAAATATTCGGCACTGTTAAGAGCTCTAGTGGACATCGGTCCATAGACATCTGAGTGTATTAGATCCAACACACCCTTGGCCCTATTTTTGCTTCTATGATATGCTGCCTTGGCATATTTCCCCAATACGCACCCCTTGCAAACATCATCTCGTTTGGTGCTCAGTTCTGGAACACTTGTGATAGTCTTTTGGAGAGTTCTCAACACCCCATGATGCAAGTGCCCCATTCTTTTGTGCCATAGCTCATTTAGGTCCATTTTATTTGCGCTGCCAACTAGTTTCATTGGAGAATCAAGCTGTAGCTTATACAATTTGTGGCTTCTTACCACGATATGTGCCTTCTTATTCCAACTGTGGTGTTTGACATAGAATCTATTGGTAATAAAGTAAACGTCGTATCCTCGGTTTTGAAGCTATGACACTGAGAGTAGATTCATCCCCAAACTCGACACATGCAGTACATTAGTGGCCCGAATTATGTTTCCTGCCTTGGTTTGAAAAACTACGGTACCTCTCCCAATGGGAGTGCACTTTGCTTTATTACCCATGGTTATTTTGAAATTCATTTGCTCTTCTTGGTAGCTAGAAAAACAATCCCGTACTCCCTTCATGTGAGCAGAGGCTTCGCTATCAATATACCAACAGCTGAAGACGCAGTGCTCGATACACAAGAAAAATATTCCTCTAGTCTGGATGCCAATACAGATACATTGTGATCCATCTGTTCTATCGTGCTTCTTCCCCCTCCTGGAGAACTGCGTGAACCATTTTGCGCTGTTGCTACAACAAAATATTTCCATTCACTGATAGATGCCCCCTCTTTGTTATTCATCTCTGGCTCTGATACCATGTGAAAATTTACAAACAGTTGCAGCGGTAGATTTATTTCTCCTACTTATCATTTCAATAAGTTATTATTCAGAAATATTCTGGAAAATATCGAAATAAATACTACTACAACATTCACAATTATATATGTAGAGAAATAAATAGTAGAGAACATAAGAAAAATAATCAATCACATGTACATAGTTATTTTTGGACAATTGTCCTCGAAAAAACACAATGTGGGAAAAACATTGTAGGAGATGAGGGTTTTATTAATTCTTCAGCAAATGATATATTTATAAGGAAAATATACTGCAGATAAATTATGAACCACTTGAGACTGAATTTCTGGCTTACTCGGACAATTCTCTGACACCCAGAACAACCCGTGCATCTCTCTATGAGATTCAATGCGCAGTCCCAACATTGGGCTGCGTGAGTTTGCATGGAGACTGCGTGGGGTCTTTGCGCTGCAGCCTCAAGCTACCTCCAATGACCCACTGCTGCCTTCCGACCCTAATCTCGATCACCCCTGACCTCCTCCTTCTGCTTTTGCAACTCTCCCACTGAGATCGAATTCTACATCAGAATGGATCTCCTTGGGGTACTGAGTGTATGCCTGCCTTATTTTCCAAGTGACCCTCAAGCCTTCTTTTATAATCTTCCTGTTGGAGAACCAATGACCTAGATTCAAAGATTAATCAATGTCTAAGATTAAAACTTGACTTGATCCATGTTTTCTAGAAGATTCACACTTTGACCTATTAATACCCTTTAATTATTTCATTTCCCTAAGTTTAGGCTTAGGGTCTTCATTAAAATAATTAATTATTCTAATAAGTCTTGAACCGAGTGGAATTTCCACAAACTGTTTCTGGGTTCTTTGGAATGCTACTGTCCAGGCTTCCTTGCAAAGTTTGAGACTTGGAACACTTTAATATGCTACAAAAATCAACACTACGCAGTTGTAAACTATGCACAATTCACTTGAAAACTATGCAAATGTAAACAATGCTTATTTTTCGTTCATATTTTGAAAACGAGAATTATAACTATGAAAATGTAATCTATGCAAGAGAAATCTCAAACACAAGATGATTCCAAAACAACGAAAGAACAACAATGTACTATTTTCCTTCATCAATGTAATCTAAAGAACCAATCAAGTGTAAGTAAATAAAAATGGGTGATAATTCCAAAGGTCAAAATTAAAAACACTCAACGACGATTAGCACTCAGAAATTGAGACAAACCTCGAAGTAATGACCAAAGGAAATAAAATAAATGATTTCTCAAAAAAGAAAATTCAAAACACGTAACTATCTTAAGAGAGACTTAATGAGACTGTAAACAAGCTAACAGGATCATAAAAACCAAAAATCTAGACTTAAATCAAAGAAACCTTAACTTTTTCAAAAGTTTTATAGGGTTGCGCAGGTAGACAACAGAGTTTAGTGTGCATGCACATTGTTTCTAAAGTAAAACTGTGCACATCTGCACTCTATTTCTGAACAGAAACTGCACAGATCGAGAAAAAAGAAAGGTCTAAAGGCATCACAGGTTACAAAAGGACACAAAGGAGAACTCGTTCACCAGTATGGTCACTAATTTGTTTTCTGGATAAATCCCTCTTGCAGACAAGAGCAATCTCCCAATTACCCGAACAGATAACTAGAAACAAACAACAATTTGAATATCTCTTTCTCTAAACTATTAGAATTAAGATTATTATCACTTAGAAATAAGGAGGTTATGCTCCTACCATTCAACGAGATGTTTGATGTAGACCTTGCCTTTCGCTCCAAATAATTCCTTCAATGCTGAGAAGAACCTGCAACCCCAAACAAGAAAAGAATCAAAAGAACCTCCAATATATAATAATAAAAAACACCAGTTCAACTTAATGACCAAGGAGATTAAGAATTGACATTGTTTCAATGAATTTAAAAACAACTCAATGAGAGAAAGAGATCCATATGTATTATCAAGAATTAAAAAGAGAAACCTTACAACCTGAGCCTTGATGTTGTAAGCCTCTTCCAATGATATTCTTTCCTTCCCTTGATGACAAGCTCTTCAGACCCAAAACCAGTAGCACGAGTTTACAAATTCCAATCCCAAAAGTATCCTATTCCTTTAGTCCATGCTGAATTTATAAGAAGGATGAGGAGGTTTCTAGTTCCACTTCTTAAGGGATATGATCCTTAAGAAAAGGAGTTTAGTTCCATATACCAAGGGATGAGGCACAGTTATGTAGCGGTTCTAGGTTTCTAATTTGGATAAGATTCCTCAACCAAAGCTTCTAGAACTTACTTTTTTATTTTTACGTGCGTGAACATACTTGCGCACTTTTTAATGGAAGAAACTATGCATATTTGCACAGTTTTTGTTCATAAAAACTGAGCATGCACGGGTTTTGTTCAAGAAAACCACGTAGGTGCTCAAAAATGGTTTTTAAGCAGTGAAAACCAAAATTCCTTTTGTCCCTTGAATTATTTTACTTCAAGCTTCCTAGGGGATTCACTTGAGACACACCATCAGATGGCGAGATATTCGAATTGGCAGTCATGGTCCCAAATTTTAGTGTAACACTTAGTCAACAACCCAACTATTGTGGCATATCATCGGTGTTGGGGTTCCCATGTTTTGGCAGATTTGGCAATACCAAAAGATGAGAAAACATCAAACCACTTTGGGGCCCTAGGATCTAGCCCTCCTGGACCTGGAGAGAGATCTCTCCAAATAGAGCAAGAATGATATATCTTTGAAAGCTCAAATTGAGATATTAGGCTAGGTATGAAGCACAGATGGGGGTTTAAATGATTTGGTTGGTTGTTTGTTGGGTTGGTCAGGAGACCATAGACTGAGAAAGTAATGGGAGAAAGGAAACAAAATAGCAGGAGGCTTCAGCAAAGAGGATAGGCCAAGGCAGTGCCATCCAATGGGCTATGGAGTCATGAAAGGAAATTACTTGCATCCACTAGCCAAGGCTTTCAAAGGGAAAGTCATCTACACTAAAGGATCTTTTAGGCAAATGGTGGAATGGAACATTAAGGACAGAAAGTGGAAGAAGGAAAGACAACCAATTTTCTGTCTATAGATAAGGTCAGAGGTCATTTAACTTTAGACCTGCTTGGACATACTCAAAGGCAGCTCTCAAAAAGGGACGAAGGGGCAGCTTATAGATCAGACCAGAGGTCATTTAACTCCAGGTCTGCTTTAGCAACTCCAAGGGGAAAACAGAGATAAGATTAACAAAGGGATCTTAGAAAGGCCAGCTAGTCGCGCAAGGATCCTAGTGGACAGGGCTAACACTCATCCCCAGTGTTCCCAAACCTTCCAGCTCAAACCCAGCAAGAACATCTAAGAACTGATTCAACTAATTCATACATCAGAGAGTAGGCAATAACATCCACTACACTGGTTAAATCAAATGAAATCAACTCTTAGATAGCACATAAGGCAGAAAACATTAAAGGTAGGGAGAGCAGGAAACATAGTGCACCTAACAAGGGTGAATCCTATGTTATACTTCTGTTTCCTACCAGAAGAACATGAAACAATATGAAAATGTGATATACAAAGTTAGAAAAAACATCACCAATAGTAATAGACCAGGATCCTGTGAAATGTGCTTTGATTGATTGATGCAAAACCAGGCATGTACACTGAGCTCAATACTTCATCAGATTGAACTTCTCCTCTAGCTTTATTACATACAACTACTACCTTTCTCCCTCATGGCCCATTCTAGCGGTGAATGAATCCCTCTAACGACAAATTTCTTTTTATTGGTCTACTTGACTTAACCTTTTACAATATGTTCCGGGGTTCTTATGGGGAGAGGAAGAAGCACGAGAAGGAGGTGGCTTGATGTGGATATCATGGCTCTGAGAATGGTGGAGGAAGCCAGAGCCCATTCGCCCAATAACTATATCTGTGTGTGTGTCGTAGATCGGTTTGGAGATCTGTCGGGTCGGATATGACCTTAGATATTTATTTGGAGTCCTTTCGGCATCTGGAGCTCTGTGCTGCCATTCTGGAATAAATGAACTGGATGAAAGTCTGCAAGGCCGCTCCATACCTCATACCTGCCGCCTGACTGTCTTAAATGAGCTTCAGTCGGTGTAATTAATCGTTTCAGGGCTCGAGGAGGCATGGAGATTTCTTGTAGGAAGGTGAACGCCTGGAGAAGAGTACTCTGCTGATATTAAACACGGGTAAGCTTTTGACGGCGTGCTTAAATCTTCAAACTGTGCCTCGGTTCTTTGACCACAGGATCATAATTGTTAATCTTCAATTAACTGGCCTGAATCCCTTCAAAAACCGTCTCTGCTGCTTCGCTGGCGACTGTAATGGCCTCTCTGTGCTACCTTCTCAATAAAATAAACCTGTCATGGATCGGGGCAGTGGTAGTGGGGAAATGCATAGAGGCCCGGAGGGACGGTGGCGAGACAGTGAAAACAGCAAAAATAATGGATAATGGCGGAGGAAAAGGCTATTAGTGTAAAACCCAAAGGTTAACGCTTGGGGGGAAATACACAGGGAATGACTGGAAAAACAATGGAGAGGAGCCGTGGATGTGGGACCCAGGGAGCGCATCGCAAATCGCAAAGGCGGAAAGTGCGATGGCGGAAAGTTGCGCCAAACAGGAACCTTGCGCTTGCGATATTGTGATGGAGAGGAAGAATGCGATGGAGCGATCTGCGATCGCATCGCAAATATTTGTGACGCGATCAGATCGCATCGCAAATATTTGTGACGCGATCATATCGCATCGCAAATATTTGCGATGGATCTAACGATCATAACGCGCGAGAATGAGATCTGCGATAGATGCGATCGGGCAGAGTTGCGATGCGAGAACTTGCGACGGAGGGAAAATGCGATCGGGGGAAAATGCGATGGGCGGAAAGTGCGATGGCATGATCCATTATACAAATATTTAACGCATGGTTCGTTTGAACTGAAATTTGTGAAATCAGATTTGTGATCTATGGCCCATAGCAATGGGTTAATATATGAAACTTATAATAAGAGTTCTCATCTATGGGATGTATTGTGGGAGTATAGAAAAAGGAAGTGGTTTGACCATGATACGTTGCGTGGGTTTTAAGCCCTTTCAGCAGTTAAAAGGCAAAGAAGAAGTCTGATGAAGAATAAAACGAGGGGGCCATTGGCCAACAAGATAGGGAAGAAATTAAAGAAATTCAGAAAGGTAAGAGGAAATAGAAGGGAAACAAGTAGGAGCTGAAAGTGGGGGTTGAAATAAGAGGGAAAGGGCCTTTGGGCATTTCTTCTATATGAAGGCTTTGTAATAGGAATCATGGAGAATTTATAAGAAGATAAAAGACACATGGAGGCTTCAGGCCATTTTGAGGAGAAATGCATTCCTTGAAGGCTCCATTCAATTAGCTTGGATTTGCTTGCCAAAAAATTTATAGGGGGGGCTAACAGTGGCTCCACATGGGGATGGCTTCTTCTTGAAGGAGTCAAGAATTCAAAAAATGATCTCTTGGTGTAGGCCAGGTGCCTGCTGCTTGAACCATCCATTTCTTTCTTTGATCAGCTGCCACAAGCTATGAAGACAACATATTAGCAGCAAAAATTCTCCCAAACAACTACCTACCCACACTATAGTCATAACATTTTTCTTTTGGGTGCATTTGGGCTTGCAGACCCTTTACATCATTTTATTTTTATAAACATAAAATAAACCTATTCTAAGTCTACCCTTATTACTCCATGAGACCAGATTAGGCTGTTGGCCTCATAACCTTCTCTACCTACACTACTACCTGCTAGGATTAGACTGTCTAGCAAGTTTCTTCTATACATTCTAAGACAGAAAACAACTAACTACATGCTCATAGACTGAGCTTTATTGAGCTTTTCCTATCTACCCTACTCTAACTGGGAATCTCTGATGTTCTAGGTAATACAATAATGCCAATGCAGCCAGTCAAGCAGTAACAAAAAAGGATATGAGCACTGGCTGCCTGTCAGAGATAACCACAGGGTGCTCTGCCTGTGGTCCTTCAAGATTGTGGTCACCATCAGTAGTGACCCTTCCTGATGAAACTGGCCCGTGCTAAGGATCAACGCTGGAGTATTTGAGTGCATCAGGGCCTCCACGTATTCTGCCACAGGATCAATGAGCATATGATGTGCACTTTCTTCACTTAGGCCTTCCATGATTGGTAGGCTGTTTGCGTCCTGGGCAGCTTCGATTATTGCATCTTCCACTGCATCTTCAAAGGGGCTCTTGGGAACCGGATCATATTCTTCTTCTACTTCGAAAAGCAGTGGAATATCTTCTCTTTTAGGGGGCGGGAGACTTTCCAAAAAGGCTCTCAGGTCTCTGAACTCGTATGATTTTTCTTGTGAGTTCAAGAGTTCAATCTCAGCCTCATATCTCTCCGCCAGCACTTCTAGGAAAACCTTCTTCAGCTCAGGCTGGTCAGTGAATCTTGAGCTGGAATGAAGAGCTTTTGTAAGGTCTTCGCTTCTGAGTTGAGCCAGTATATCTGATATTCCACAACAAAACTCTTCAAGGGGGCTCAACTCAGAGTCTTCCATTTGGTAGGGATGATGTTGTACTGTGACTAGTCTCCCAGTGGAGTCTTATGTGAAACCACAGATAATCAGTGGCCTGCTGATCACCAGTGGAGTCTTTTAATTATTCAGGAATTGTGGAGTCGCCAGGTGGATGATTTACAACTTACTGTCCACCACAGTGGTTTACCAAATCAAAGCTGACTGATCTATCCCCAGTGGAGTCGCCATTATGTTGGGGTTCCCATGTTTTGGCAGATTTGGCAATACCAAAAGATGAGACAACATCAAACCACTTTGGGGCCCTAGGATCTAGCCCTCCTGGACCCGGAGAGGGATCTCTCCAAAAAGAGCAAGAATGATATATCTTTGAAAGCTCAAATTGAGATATTAGGCTAGGTATGAAGCACAAATGGGGGGTTTAAATGATTTGGTTGGTTGGTTGCTGGGTTGGTCAGGAGATCATAGACTAAGAAAGTAATGGGAGAAAGGAAACAAAACATCAGGAGGCTTCGGCAAAGAGGATAGGCCAAGACAGTGCCATCCATTGGGCTATGGAGTCATGAAAGGAAATTACTTGCATCCACTAGCCAAGGCTTTCAAAGGGCAAGTCATCTACAGTAAAGGATCTTTTAGGCAGATGGTGGAATGGAACATTAAGGAGAGAAAGTGGAAGAAGGAAAGACAACCAATTTTCTGTCTATAGATCAGGTCAGAGGTCATTTAACTCCAGACCTGCTTGGACATACTCAAAGGTAGCTCTCAAAAAGGGACGAAGGGGCAGCTTATAGGTCAGGCCAGAGGTCATTTAACTCCAGGTCTGCTTTAGCAACTCCAGAGTAAAAACATAGATAATTTAAACAGAAGGGATCTTAGAAAGGCCAGCTGGTCGCGCAAGGATCCTAGTGGACAGGGCTAACACTCATCCCCAATGTTCCCAAACCTTCCAGCTTAAACCCAGCAAGAACATCTAAGAACTGATTCAACCAATTCATACATCAGAGAGTAGGCAATAACATCCACTACACTGGTTAAATCAATTGAAATCAACTCTTAGATAGCACATAAGGCAGAAAACATTAAAGGTAGGGAGAGCAGGAAACATAGGGCACCTAACAAGGGTGAATCCTATGTTATACTTCTATTGCCTACCTGAAGAACATGAAACATTATGAAAATGTGATATACAAAGTTAGAGAAACATCACCAATAGTAATAGACCAGGATCCTGTGAAATGTGCTTTGATTAACTGATGCAAAACCAGTCATCGGTGTTGGGGTTCCCATTTTTTGGCAGATTTGGCAATACCAAAAGATGAGACAACATCAAACCACTTTGAGGCCTTAGGATCTAGCCCTCCTGGACCCGGAGAGGGATCTCTCCAAATAGAGCAAGAATGATATATCTTTGAAAGCTCAAATTGAGATATTAGGCTAGGTATGAAGCACAAATGGGGGGTTTACATGATTTGGTTGGTTGGTTGCTGGGTTGGTCAGGAGATCATAGACTGAGAAAGTAATGGGAGAAAGGAAACAAAACAGCAGGAGGCTTCAGCAAAGAGGATAGGCCAAGACAATGCCATCCATTGGGCTATGGAGTCATGAAATGAAATTACTTGCATCCACTAGCCAAGGCTTTCAAAGGGAAATTCATCTACACTAAAGGGTCTTTTAGGCGGATGGTGGAATGGAACATTAAGGAGAGAAAGTGGAAGAAGGAAAGAAAACCAATTTTATGTCTATAGATCGGGTCAGAGGTCATTTAACTCCAGACCTGCTTGGACATACTCAAAGGCAGCTCTCAAAAAGGGACGAAGGGGCAGCTTATAGATCAGACCAGAGGTCATTTAACTCCAGGTCTGCTTTAGCAACTCTAGAGGAAAAACAAAGATAAGTTTACAAAGGGATCTTAGAAAGGCCAGCTGGTCGCACAAGGATCCTAGTGGACAGGGCTAACACTCATCCCCAGTGTTCCCAAACCTTCCAACTCAAACCCAACAAGAACATCTAAGAACTGATTCAACCAATTCATACATCAGAGAGTAGGCAATAACATCCACTACACTGGTTAAATCAACTGAAATCAACTCTTAGATAGCACATAAGGCAGAAAACATTAAAGGTAGGGAGAGCAGGAAACATAGGGCACCTAACAAGGGTGAATCCTATGTTATACTTCTGTTGCCTACCTGAAGAACATGAAACAGTATGAAAATGTGATATACAGAGTTAGAGAAACATCACCAATAGTAATAGACCAGGATCCTGTGAAATGTGCTTTGATTAACTGATGCAAAACCAGTCATGTACAATGAGCTCAATGGCTAATACAGTCTAGACTTCTCCTCCTAGCCTATTACATACAACTACTCTGCTACTCCCTCCCACGACTGTTCTAGTAGTCGGAATGAATCCCTCTAACAGCAAATTTTCCCAACAGCTGAACAACAACAACCTTTACAATATGTTCCCGGGGGTTCTTATAGGATAAGAGGAAGAAACAGAAGTAGGTGAGCAATTAAATGAGTCTCATTAATACAGAATGGTGGAGGAAGCCGAGCCCATTCTGCTTAATGGCTATATGCAGCGCTGTGTGTATTCTGTAGATGGGTTTGGAGATCTCTGTCAGGTCGGATTTGACCTCAGATATTTATTTGGAGTCCTTTCGGCATCTAGAGCTCTGTGCTGCCATTCTGGAATAAATGAGCTGGATGAAAGTCTGCAAGGCCGCTCCATACCTCATACCTTCCGCCTGACTGTCTTAAATGAGCTTCAGTCAGTGTAATTAATCGTTTCAGGGCTCGAGGAGGCATGGAGATTTCTTGTAGGAAGGTGAACGCCTGGAGAAGAGTACTCTACTGATATTAAACATGGGTAAGCTTTTGATGGCGTGCTTAAATCTTCAAACTGTGCCTCGGTTCTTTGACCACGGGATCATAATTGTTAATCTTCAATTAACCGGCCTGAATCCCTTCAAAAACCGTCTCTGCTGCTTCGCTGGCGGCTGTAATGGCCTCTCTGTGCTACATGCTCAATAAAATAAACCTGTCGTAGACCGGGGCAGTGGTAGTGGTGAAATGCATAGAGGCCCGGAGGGACGGTGGCGAGACAGTGAAAACAATAGAAATAATGGAGAATGGCGGAGGAAAAGGCTATTAGTGTAAAACCCAAAGGTTAACGCTCGGGGGGAAATACACAGGGAATGACTGGAAAAACAATGGAGAGGATCCGTGGATGTGGGACCTAGGGAGTGCATCGCAAATCGAAAAGGCGGAAAGTGCGATGGCGGAAAGTGGCGCCAAACAGGAACCTTGCGCTTGCGATATTGCGATTGAGAGGAAGAATGCGATGGAGCGATCTGCGATCGCATCGCAAATATTTGCGACGTGATCAGATCGCATCACAAATATTTGCGATGGATCTAACGATCATAACGCGCGAGAATGCGATCTGCGATAGATGCGATCGGGCGGAGTTGCGATGCGAGAACTTGCGACGGAGGGAAAATGCGATCGGGGGAAAATGCAATGGGCGGAAAGTGTGATGGCATGATCCATTGCATCACAAATATTTGCGATGGATTGGTCGAACACAAACAATGAAAATGCGATTTGTGATCTGCGCTATAAGTGGCGGGTTAATATATAAAAACTTTATAATAAAGTTCTATATGGAATGTATTTGCGGGGTATAGGAAAAGGGGAAGTGGTTTAGGCCTATGGTAAAGTTAAAGTGGGTTTTAAGCCCATTTCAACGGATTTAAAGGCAAGAAGGGGTATGATAGAGGAATAAAGGGGAATGATGGCCAACAAAGGGTAGGGGAAGAAATTAAAGGGAATTCGAAAAGGTAAGAAGGGAAATAGAAGGGGAAACAAGTAGGAGCTAAGTGGGGGTTGAAATAAGAGGGAAAAGGGGGCCTTTGGGCATTTATTCACATAACAGAGAGGCTTTATAATAGGAATCAACAAAGGGGAATTTATCAAAGGATAAAAGACACATGGAGGCTTCAAGGAGACTGTGTTTTCAGAGGAAATGCATTCCTTGAAGGCTCAAAAACAATTTAGCCCCCGTTTGCTTGCCAAAAAATTTATAGGGGGGGCTAACAATCGGCATATTTTCTTTTAAATGATCAGGACAAGGGCCACTTCTACCATTCAACCATTTGAATTCTTTCCTGTCACTATCGCATTTCCTCCTCTTTTGTTCATACAATGCGACCCACGACTGTGTCATTTTCGAATTATAAATAATGAATTTGTTGATGGCTTCAATTTCTGAATTCGTTGATGAAATCAAACTGACATATATATTACATATGATATCAAAATATACATTATGAAGTTCAGTGTGAATAGTTACTATGTAGAGATTTTATAAATGATAAGTTGCTTACTCTTTATCACATGCCTTTTTCCATTCGTTTCAAGAAGTTCCCCTTCTCTTTTGTCTTCATCCCTTTCATTGTCCTAAATCACCACATCTGGTATGATGTCGATCTGATTGATGTACATGCTTAGAAAGACTCATACAATATGTACCCTCTGCCATAGACACCATGGGTTTTTCCCTTTGTCGAACAAAACCTTTCAATTTCTTCACATACCTCTCTAAGAAGAACATCCAACGACAAGAAACCACCCCAACCAATTCAACCTCATCTACTAGGTGAATTAGAAAATGAACCTGCAAGTCCATGAAACTCATCGACAATTCCTTCTCAAACATACAAACAATCTCAGCTATCTCTTGACGCCACCATGGAATGCTAGCCATATGAATCTCCTTTGATGTGATCCAATGGACAAATGCAAAAAATTTAGATAAGACATGTCGTAGGTCTTGGGGGAAGTCATGGTCCACACATCCATGCACGAGTATAGGATAATGACATTGTAAAGTAAACACATGCAAAAATTAATTATATTTTATCCCATGGCATAAAAATAATAACAAATAGTAAAATCATGTTTTTGACATACATATTCTTAGAAGGTTCAAATGGTCATGCGATTTTAACCCCGACAAATTGCCTTCCACAATGAAGCAACGTCGTAATGAATACCCATATAAATAAGGCACCCTCACACCCATTATAACTTCCTTTTCCAAAGAAATATCACCTTTATTTAAAATCCATGTGACATCACCTTCTATGAAAGACTGAGAGAGACGAACCTCTCCTCTACTTTCTTGTCTTGACCAATGTTTTTTTTTAGTTTTTGAAGAAATAAGATCTCTCCTAACAGCCAATGCGTCATTTTATTTCGATGATATGTGCCTCCATAAAGAAGATGAAACATTTTTAAATATATCCATGGGGTCTAGTAAGTGGGCAATCTTAAGATGCTCCCAATAGGGGAGCTCATAAAAGGAAGATTTCCTTTTCATCCTAGTGGGAAATTTCTCAACATAGGTGTCAAAGAAATATGGATCATTGAACATAGGCTCCCCATTTGAATCGAACATTTCTTTAATCTCCTTCTCCTTTTCTCTCTCATATTCTCTAATCCATTCAGTTGGTGTCATTATTGCAGGCCTTTGGGTTATCTCTAGTTTACCAGTGAAAGAAGATGTTGCTCTTTTGTAAGGGTGTTCTTTTGGGAGGAATACGCTGGTGCAGTCATACACTGGATTTCGTAGGTGGTTGAACCACCTAGCCTTCAGAGAAAGTCCACAATATTTACGTCCATGATATCCTTTTGTTACAAGACATGTGAAATTGTTGTATACATGGCACACTAGATATCATGAAGATCAAAACAACTGTAGTGAATTAAATTAATATCCAAAGCAATATTGTTACGTATATAAAAAAATTAATAGACATGTAATTTAATAGAGAAAAACCCTAAGCTTGGATAATCATGTGTGGTGTAATCTCATATGCCATATAATGTAAAACTCCTCTCTGTTGCGATGAGCCTTGATACATCGTATACATGCATCCCTTCCCATAGTTCCTTAAATTCATCTACCAATGGTTGTATGTAGGCATCCATAGTCTTCACTTTTCTTCTACTAGGGACTATGAGAGGTAACATAAGATGTTCATTCTTCACAAACAACCATGGGGGGATATTGTTATTGATCACTACTATAGGCCAAACAAAATAGTTGATGTTTTGGAGGGAATATGGGTTGACGCCATCCATGGCTATGCTGAGTCATAGAGTTCTTACTTCATCCTTTAGTTTTTCAGGCCATGTATCGTCTATATGCTTCATGTCTATTGGAAATGTTAGGATTCACATAAATCCAACTCACTTCCATGTGAGGCATGAAATCCTTGCAATATAACTAATTCTTTGCAACGAAAGAGCCTTTGAATCCTTGGGATTATAGCCATGTGCCTCAATATCTTATGAGAAGGACCATGTATATATTTTTTGGTCAATTTAGTGTGTCCTAAATTGCTACATTAATTTGTCAATCCGGGATTCGTAAGCTGACGAAGTGTGGCGCACTATATGTGAAAGATAACCTATCTCTTACTTTTTGTCGTTTTTGGGTTTTTTATTTATCTTGGGGGTTTTTATCTTGGTTGGTTTCCTAATGTGAGATGGAAATTCTAAAAGACAAGTATGGATATAAATGTTCAAGGCAATGATGTCCTTTATAATGATTTCCCAAAATTCAAACTTCAAAAGGGTTTTAAAACATGCAAAGACAAAATTAATTCCTAAAATAAAATGAAAATGTGCCACTATACTAGTCAAACAAACAATGAACTATTGATCATGAAACCCATTACCCTTGCTGCTGTCTAAATACAAAAGAAACTGTGCTCAAAGAAATCCAAGAATTGCAAGCAAAGTAAAGCTAAAATCAAATTACATCAACTCATATTCTGACCCCTCACCATTAGTCTCGCTATGGCTTTCGGAGGTAATCATAAACAACTTGAGCAATCTGATATCTAATTTGCGGAAAAATAAACTAATATCAAATTACACACTCATACTTCAATCCCTCACCATTAGTCTCGCTATGGCTTTCGGAGGTAACTGATAATGACATGAGTAATTTAATATCTAACTTGCAGAAAAATAAACTAATATCAAACTACACACTCATACTTCAATCCCTCACCATTAGTCTCGTTATGGTTTTCGGAGGTAACTGATAATGACATGAGTAATTTAATATCTAATCTAACTAATAAAGCAAATGTACAAAACTGAAATAAATAAAACAGTGCTGGAATTAAAAGCTAAGAAAAATAAATCAGCAGAAGGACAAGACCGATTCCATGTCATTAGTCATTGTAAAACTATGTGCAAATGCCCGGGCTGCCTACTGTAATCTGGAACAAAGACACTGATCAGTTAACAACAGTATAAAGCATGAAAAATTATGGACAGAAATAAAACGTTAATACCATAAGAGATGTAATATATACACGTGAATAACTATGGCATAATGAATGTAAGGAAATAAAGCATGAAACTATACAACAATAAGAAAAACCTCGGCGTGTGCAGGGGCCCTCTGCACAATCCTCGGGCAACAACGATCAACAACGAATTATGCTTATGAATAGAGTCTTCTCATGTATTCAAAACGCAGTCATAACAAGGAAATAATGTCACGGCACAGTGGGCTTTCTTTTCAGAAAAATTACATTACAGAAGCTAGCTACTATGCATATGAGAACGCATTATTTATAACAGAGGATGACATAACTACTTTCCTACAATCTGCGCTGATAAAAGACACGTGAACAACCACATCCAGAAATCTAGCATTATGGCTGCCGTGAAGATTAAATCTATGGAGGGTGGCCATTGGATTCGGCTTATGGAGCAGTTCACAGGTGTTGATATATCCCCTGAGATTTAGGAACGGCCACGCAAGTCTTCACATGGTGAAAAACGGAGTTCTGTCACCGTAGGACTCTTAGGTTGACCATCGCTTGACTACCTTTGGCCACGGCCTTCTTTGGTGAATTCGACTAAGCCAATAGGACTCGGTCCATATCCATGTCATTTCCAACTTTCCCATGTGGCTTGATTTGCCTGAAAACACCTGCAATATAAATTTAACAAAATGGCTGCGGAAAGTTGAAGCAGCTGCGGAAAGTGACAAGATTCCACAGCTCAATGAGCAAAAATCTAATTCAAACAACAGACAAAAAACATAGTTAAAAACCACTTTAAATGCTCTTTTATGATTAATATGCAATGATGTTGATGAATTAGGAGGTCCAGGTAAATGGAAAAAGTCTAGAAAGGTGTATAGGAAAGATGCAAGTTTGAGACTCAACATACCCCCACTGTGAAGGTGTTGCATGTCCCCATGCAACCAAAATTTTGATCATCCTCCTTCAATTCATATGCCCTGATACCTCTGCCAGTACATCCAGTCCTCTTCTCCTCTTTCTTGGTGCTGCTAACATCCTGGGCTTCTTCATCAAGCATCTGAATTTGAGATTAATCATTGCTCTACTTATCTTCTTGCATTTCTTCTTCAATTTCCTGTTCTTTTTGTGCCACAGTCCCAGATGTAGCATAGTGTTGTCATGAATGATCTTGTCCAATCTGATTTTCTCCTTTAATGCTTCATTTTCATTTTTAATATGTCTATTTAAAACCTCCAACTCAAATACTTCTTGTTTTAACGATTGGACTAGAGCTTCTTGTGCTGTGTGAGGCTGAGTGGATGAAGTGCTGGGACCCGTGGCTGTTCTTTCTAAGGATCCTATGTAATCATACACCTCTTGCTGCTTTGGATCTATCTCGGGTGTCGTTTTCCTTGGGCTGTCCCCAAAATGCTGTGGAGGAGAATTGACTTCAAAATCTGGCCGAAAAGGACTCATGTCAACATCTTGAGGACTAGTTTCAACATTTGGCTGAGAATGAGGTGCACTACGGCGAGCTGGAGTTTGTTCAGGTGTTCCTCCTCCCAAATCAATAAAATGGGGTCCTTTTGTTTGTGCTTTCCTCCACTTTCTTTTAAGCCTGGTGCTTCTTCTTACATGCTGTGGACTACTGTCTTTTTCCTTCTGTTTTTCTTTTCCTTTCTTTTTGGCCATAGCTGACTGTTCCTGAAGGTGAACTAGTCTCTCAGACAATACTTGATGGTCTTCTGGTGAACTAGTCTCTCAGACAATACTTGATGGTCTTCTTCTGAGGAAGGGGTTTGATGCACAGCCTCAATGCTTCTTTTCTCTTTTGATTTTTTTGGCTTTTTACCCTCAGTCTTTTCCTTCCTCCTTTTAGACAGTCTTTCTTCTCTACTAGTTCTTTCAACTGTGTTAGTAGGAGTGCTTTGAGTTTTATCACATGTTCTCTTTCTTCTACTTCTTTTTGATGTACTACCTTCAGGGGTTTCTTGGGGTTCTTCAAAGAAATTTCTAATTAAAAACTGCTCCCAGATGTCCTTTTTCTCTTTTAATTGTTTTTTCTATCAAGATTTTCACGAGACCATGGTGATACAAATGTGGTTCTACGTCCCCCAGATGCTTTTGGACGGTTACAGACATCTTTTTCAAACTGTTTAGTAAAAAGTATGGCAGATTGAGGGTCTGGTTGTCTAGAAAATTCATCAACAGTCGGGTATGATACATGTACATTGATCCAAAACGTCCCTCACAGGTGATAAACTTTTGAATAACCAACAGTAAACTGGCCCACTCTTCTTTTAAAGCATGGACAGGAATTCCCTTTTTGAAAATTGTGACATCCATACCTGGGTTACGTAGGATCACTCTCCAGGCTTCCTCGCCAATGCTCTTGTTCTTGAACCAGCGTTCACCTTCTTGAGGAAGTTCTGTAGCAGCTGCTATGGATGCCTCAGTCACTGTAAATTTGAGGTCCCCAATTTCTACCTCCAGACCATTGAAAGACCTCGCAAAAGCTTTTGTTACCTCCTTATTGTAGCCTTTAAACTTTTGAATAAACCAAAGCCAATTTGCCTTTTTCAATATGTCTTTGACTTGCGGGTATCCTTCCATAAATTTGGGTCCCTCTAGTTCTGTCCTCAACAACCGACCCATCCTTCCTTCTGTTCTTTAAAACTCGTCTGCGTGAGGAGGGTTTAGCGGAGGTAAGACGGCTGAATTAGCGGAAATGAACAGGGTTTATGAAGGAGACCAGTGACTGTAAGCGGATATCAGAGAATAGGTACACGGAATGAATTGGAACAAAGAACAAAATGGGGTGAAGGCTTATGTGAGCACGGTGAAAATGCAGCCGTGAGGTCAATAGAACAGTAGGGGGAGTAAAGTGCATCCAGCAGTATTTAAAATTGGGTGGCTGCAGAGTAGACGCAAGCACGTTTATGAAACGGCTGCGGATCTTGTGCGGCTGAGAGAAGCCGTAGTCAAATCAACCACGTTCCATAATTATAGGTGGAGCATCAAAGTATAGCCGAACACGAGTGAAGACCGGAGGCTTGATTATGAGGCCGTTTAAAAATGAATGCAAGGATTGTGGGGGAATCATATAGAGATCGTGGAATGGTTATGGAGTTATCAACGCAATCATTGCATATAATGGAGCTATGGTTTATAACTATGTAAAAATGTGCTTGAATGCCATTTGAAATAAATTTCTACTCATACCTTGGAATTCTTGCCATTTTTCATTAATCTTCAATCAGTTGCTCCTCGTTGATGCTTTTGAATGCCTCATGTCTTCATAATATGTCCTCATACTTGCATTTGATTTCATGATTGTTGAACTAACATCTGACTGTAAATTTTTGAAAAACAGAGTGGTGGCTGCAGAAACTGCTTCTGGCTGCGGAAACTAGTGTCAGCTGCGGAAAATGACACAACAATTATTTGGGTGAATGGAGATGGATAGATGATAACTGACTGAATGAAAATGGTCATGAAAGAAAATTTTTATTGGTGAAATGAAATGAAATAGATGAAATGGAGTGAAATGAAATGAAGTGGAGTGGAATGAAATGGAGTGGGTTGTCATAAAACTTGTGAAATGAGAGAGAGAGGGAATTTTTTTGGAAAATATAGGGTGTCAGGTGTTCCTGATTTTCACCCTACATTTTCTGTATAAGACTGCCAATTAGTGATTTGTTTTCAGGCTTATACAATTTTTTTTTTTTTTTTTGAAACTGAAAAGAACAAAGGCTAGGCTGGTGGAAAAGAAGGATTCTTCTTCACCAGCCTTATTGCAGAATTATCTTGAAACATTTTGACAAATTCCTCTTTTGAGAGTGGCTTATGATAGATCTTTAATCTGTGGCCATTCACAATAAGAGGAGTTTGATATTCATTAATGGTCTTGATTCTTACCGCTCCATTGGTAAAGATCTTGTCAATCTCATATGGCCCAAGCCAATGAGTCTGAAATTTTCCTTTAAAATCTTTAAACTTGGAATCAAATAGCAATGCCCAATCTCCTTCTTGAAACTTCTTCTCTTTGATGTATTTGTCATGCCATTTAGCTCTTTGATATTGAACTAGATCAGTTCTTAGAATTGCCTCTTGTCTGATTTCATCTAGCTCATTCAATTGCTCCATTCTATGCTTTTGGGCTTCTGATAAGTTCATCCCCAATTGAACTGCTATCTTGAAGGTCTTGACTTGGAACTCAATGGGGAGCAAGACTTCTTTCCCATAAACAAGTTCATAGGGAGAATGTCCAGTTGTATTTCTCCATGTAGTTCTGTAGGCCCACAAGGCTTCAGGAAGCCTTTCTGCCCAATCTCTTCTATGTAGATGAACAGTTTTGGTGATGATACTTTCAAGAACTTTGTTTGTAGACTCCACTTGACCATTTTCTTGCGGATGGTAGGGAGTAGATCTTCTGTGCTTGATTTTGTATTCTTCCATCAGCTTCTCCACCAGGTTGGATGTGAATTGGCTTCCCTGATCTGTCACAATTTCTCTTGGAACACCAAAGCGAGTAAAAATATCCTCATAAAGAAACTTAACAACTGAATTTTTAGTAGCAGACACTAATGCTTTGGTTTCCACCCATTTAGTAGCATAATTAGTACAAACCAATATATACTTCTTTTGCTTAGATGGTGGATTAATAGGTCCAATGAAATCTAAAGCCCATTTTTCAAAGGGTTCGATGAGTACCTATGGTTGCAATGGCATTTCATTTGAAAGGGTAGGTTTCCCTACTCTTTGGCAGCTGTCACACCTTTTGACATATTGTTTTGCATCTTTGAAGAGGGAAGGCCAACAATATCCTAAAGAGAGGATTTTGTAGGCTGTCCTTTTGTCAGCAAAGTGTCCACCGCATGGTTCATCATGACATGCCTTGAGGATATCAGGCATTTCATCTTCCCTGACACATCTTCTGATCACAAGATCTGGCCCTGTTTTAAACAATTCGTTAGAAATCCATGAATATTTTGAACTCTCCAGAATAATCTTTCGTTTTTCTCTTGGAAATAAATGTGAAGGTAGTTTCCCTGTAACCAAATAGTTAGCAATATCTGCATACCAAGGGGTCTTAATAGTTACTGCAAACAAGTATTCATCAGAAAATTTATCTTCTACAGGAGAATCTTCTTTAGTATTCTGAATCCTAGACAAGAAATCAGCTACTGTATTCTGTTTTCCTGGTCTATCCAACACAGTAATATTGAATTCTTGCAAAAGTAAGAGCCATCTTGTCACTTTGCCATTAGTAACAGGTTTTTTCATTAAATATCTAATTGCAGAATGGTCAGTATGAATAAAAGTTTCATAGCCTGTTATGTAATGTCTAAACTTATTAATTGCATGAACAACAGCTAAAAACTCTTTTTCAGTCACAGTATAGTTCAACTCTGTGGGAGTCAAATTTTTACTGGTATAATAAATGGCATAAGGAACTAAATACTTTTGACCCAACACAGCTCCCAGAGCTATATCTGAAGCATCTGTAGAAATATGGAAAGGGATTTTCCAATTTGGTCCTCTCAAGATAGGTGCTTCAGATATTCTTGTTTTCAAAGTTTCAAAGGCTGATTGACAATCAGGATCCCATTTGAATTCACAGTCTTTTGTAAGCAGTTTGAAGAGTGGAGATGCTATTTTAGTGAAGTTTTATATAAATCTTCTATAGTATCCAGTAAATCCTAGAAAAATTCTAACATCTCTTTGACAATTTGGAATAGGAAACTTGGAGATGACTTCAACTTTTGATCTATCAACCTTAATCCCATCTCCTGAAATATGATGCCCCAAAACAATACCTTCAGTAAACATCATAAAGAATTTTTCATGGCTTATTGAAAGGTTTGTTTCTTTACATCTTATAAGGACTTTTTCCAAATTTTCTAATGCCTCTTCAAATGAATCACCATAAACTGTAAAATCATCCATATAAACCTCTACACAATCATGGATTAGATCAGAAAAAATTCCTAGTACTGCTCTTTGGAATGTTGCGGGTGCATTACATAACCCAAAAGGAAGCACTCGATAGGCAAAAGTTCCCCATGGATAGGTAAATGTGGTCTTATCTTGATCTTCAGGTGCTACCTGGATTTGATTATAGCCACTAAAACCATCCAAGAATGAAAAGTACTTTTTGCCTACTAATGTATCTAATACCTGATCAATAAAGGGCAAAGGAAAGTGATCCTTCAAAGTTGCTTTGTTCAATTCCCTGTAATCAATGCATACCCTCCATTTACCATTCTTTTTAGGTACTATAACCAAAGGAGAAACCCATCTGCTATCTGAAATTGGATAAATGAAGTTTACATTGAGAAGTTTTTGGAGCTCTTCTTTCACTATCTCCCTAAGATTTGGATTCATCCTTCTTTGAGGTTGTCTGATTGGTCTACTGCTTTCCTCAATATAGATATGATGGATGCAAGTCTTAGGATCAATACCTTTCATATCAATATACTCCCATGCAAATGCAGTAGAATGTTTTTGCAAGATTTTGGTTAGTTCTTCCTGTTGTGACTTTTCCAAATTTTTGTTGATATTCAATGTTTTTCCTAGAAAAATCTCAATGGTAGAACTACCGAACTCTTCCATAGAGTAAAGAGACATTTGTCTTCATGATAAATATTCAATGTCAGATTCCAACTGAAATTGTGTGGGGTCATATTCTGAAGATGTCTCAAAATTTTCTAATGTGTTCAGAATTTGACTATCCTCACTGATTTCAGAAATGGTAAAGACAGGTTGTATAATATCCTCATCATCGACCCGTTCATTGTCTCCTACTTCTGTGATTGCTTTTGCTGGAGGATACAAATTGAATTTCTTTGTCGAATTACCATTAGAAATGTACATGTCCCCAGATCTACAACTAATAAAAGCATCAGCTGTGGCTAGCCAAGGTCTTCCTAAGATAAGTGGGTGCCCTCCTAGATTACTCTTGGGAGTAAAAATCATAAAATCTACCGGATATTCCCAAGAATCTAAGGAGACTGAAATATCTTCTAATACACCATCTGGTTTAATAATTGATCGATCTGCGAGTTGCAGTAAAGTAGGTGTAAAAAGAAGGTTAGGAAGTTTTAGCTGGTCCATAGTCTGTCTACTCATAATGTTGATAGCAGCCCCTAAGTCAATCAATGTGTTTTGAATTTCTATCCCATTTATATGTGTCTTGACAATTGGACTTCCTGGATCTACATACTTCTGCATGGTAATTTTTCCCATCATGATATCTGCAATTTTTCCTACCAGGTGGATTCTTCTTGTATCTTTTAGTTTCCTTCCTGGTCTTTTGAGACTCAACTCCTTTATTGTTTTTGCTAGAATAGGAATCTCTCGAATGGCTTGTAGCAAGGGAATCTTGATACAAAAATTCTTTAATTTATCTAGAAAATCATAGTTAGGCAACAAGATTTGTTTTTCCACCCCTTTATCAATTTGTAATCTTTCAGGGAAAGGAGGTGTGGATGAAGATGCAAGTTGCTCAACTATAGGAGTTGTGGAGGTTAACTTTTCTTTCTCTTTTTGAATGTTTGAGTTTTGAAGAGATGCTTCCTCAGAACCCTTATTGACTTTAAGAGAGTCCTCCTTAGATGTATCTTGCTCTTGGACATCTATAGAAGGTTTTTCTAAAACTCTACCAGACCTGAGTTGTACATCATTGAGAGGAACAATCATATAGGTAGGAAATTGTTGTCCTTCTATCATGTAAGTATTCTGAGGATTTTTATTGTTAGGATTTGGCAATGGCTGAGCTGGAAGTTGATTTGTCTTTTGTTGGAATGGAATCATGAGTTGAGGATTTGGATTTTGTTGAGAAGGTTGTTGTTGTGGAAATGGAAATGAAAGTTGTAGATTTGGGTTTGGAAGTTGTGGAGCTTGTTGATTTTGAAAAGATGGAGGATATTGATAAAATTGAGCAAATCTCCCATAAGGATTTTGCATACCTTGTACCCATGATTGATATGGATTTTGAGGTTGGGGCCAAGGTTGTTTCCAAGGATTCCAATTTGGTGGGGGTTGAAAATTCATAGGGCTGTTAAACCCTTGAGTTTGTTGCCCCTGCCAAGGTCTTCTTGCAACAAAACAGAGAGATTCTACTGAATTTGGATTTTCTTGAAAGATAGCTTTGAGTCCAGGAATTGAAGGACAATCCTTGGTCTCATGATTCTCTGAGAAAATCATACATGTTTCTACAACTTTTTCATCCAAGGGACACTCCCTTAAAGCATGTTTCTTCCTACATTTCAGACAAAAGATGGCTAGAGCATCAGTTTCTGCTTTCTGCTTGTTTTGAATTTTAAGGGTGTCTAGTTGTTCACTAAGGCTCCCTAAGATATCAGTTTTGAATTCATCAAGCATATTGCCAATCTCTGCCCTACTTACTGATCCAGTTGCAGATTTGTTTTCCCTGATAAGAGAAGGATCTCTAGGCCCTTTTCCCGTTTTAGATTTTCCCCTTGAGAGATGGACACATAGTTCTGTTATGTCACAAAGTGGAAGTTGAGAAATGTCTCCTTTCCCCATCATGTTTAAAATATCTGTCCATTCATCTCTGATGGCTTTTAATAGAAGGGATTTCAAAGTTTCCTCATCTAAGTTGCTCATCTTTGCTCTTTTTAAGTTGTATTGAAATCTTTCAAGTAAATCCTCCAAATTTTCATCTTCTTTTTGCACCATTTTGAATACCTCATCCTTGTGATTGGTGGGCATGCAATAGTCCAGGTATCTATCCAAAAATGTTTGTTTCATATCATTCCAAGTCCTAATAGATTGGGTGAATAATCCCATGAACCATTTCAAAGCGGCTCCCTTCAATGTTGAAAGAAACAGTTTGAGTTTTTGAGAGTCTTCCATATAGTCATAGGTTCGGCACACGACTTCAAAATCAAACAGAAATGTTTCAGGATCCTCACTTCGCAATCCATAAAAGTTGGAGAGGACAGATGGTGAGATGTTTTTCATCGTTGTATGAGTTTCCTCATCAACTATAGGGAATCCAAACGAGTTGTCTCCTTCCCTATTTCTTCCATTATTACCTCCACCTCCACCATTGTTGCCTCCATTATTTCCTCCTCCTCTACCTCTACCTCTACCCCCGAATCCATCTACTACTTCCTCTGTCATGATAGTTTCTTCAGAGTCCTCAGAGTCCTCTGGTTCTTCTATTAAGGGAGGATGAGAGGGAGTTTCTTCCTTTTCTTCTTCAGGTGTTTCTACTTCTTTAATTACAATATGCTCTCCTGTAGAAGTAAAGAAAGGGTCTTCTTCTAAATGAGATTTGGTAGATGGTGTAGGAGAATCCTCTAATTTAGCTGCTCCTTGAATTCCAGGAATCTTAAGGCTAGGGGTAGATGGTGGTGAATCTTGTCTATGCCTTGAAGAAGATGGAGCTGTGAAAATCGAACTCTTGGCTCTAGCTATAAACCTTCCCCTAGAATCTCTTGCTCTATGCATGTCATTTTTTTTATTTTTAAGTTGGGCTAATAATTCTCTTTTTGATCTTCCAGGTCACACTAGGTGCAAGAAGAGAGCATACTTAAGAAATTATTGAACCAATAACTCTCTTTTCCGATCCTCCAGATCACACTAGGTGCAAGAGGAGAGCATACTTCAAGAAGTTATCAAATTTTCCCTTCTTTTTATTGGCTTTTTTTAAAGAAATTGGCTACCTAGCTACACTTCCCCGAAAACGACGCCAAAATGTTTGGTCAATTTAGTGTGTCCTAAATTGCTACATTAATTTGTCAATCTAGGATTCGTAAGCTGACGAAGTGTGGCACACTATATGTGCAAGATAACCTATCTCTTACTTTTTGTCGTTTTTGGGTTTTTTATTTATCTTGGGTGTTTTTATCTTGGTTGGTTTCCTATCTTGTGAGGGCGAAAATTCTAAAGACAAGTATGGATAAATTTTCAAGGCAACGATGTCAACTACATAATGATTTCCCAAACTTCAAACTTCAAAGGTTTTAAAACATGCAATGACAAAATTAATTCTCTAAAAAGAAAATGAAAATAGCCCTTCATATATTGAAACAAACAGTGAATTATTGATCATGAAACCCATTACCCTTGCTGCTGTCTAAATACAAAAGAAACTGTGCTCAAAGAAATCCAAGAATTGCAAGCAAAGTATAGCTAAAATCAAATTACATCAACTCATATTCTGACCCCTCACCATTAGTCTCGCTATGGCTTTCGGAGGTAATCATAAACAACTTGAGCAATCTGATATCGAATTTGCAGAAAAAATAAACTAATGTCAAATTACACACTCATACTTCAATCCCTCACCATTAGTCTCGCTATGGCTTTCGGAGGTAACTGATAATGACATGAGCAATTTAATATCTAACTTACAGAAAAATAAACTAATATCAAACTACACACTCATACTTCAATCCCTCACCATTAGTCTCGCTATGGCTTTCGGAGGTAACTGATAATGACATGAGTAATTTAATATCTAATCTAACTAATAAAGCAAATGTACAAAATTGAAATAAATAAAACAGTGCTGGAATTAAAAGCTAAGAAAAATAAATCAGCAGAAGGACAAGACTGATTCCATGTCATTAGTCATTGTAAAACTATGTGCAAATGCCCGGGCTGCCTACTGTAATCTGGAACAAAGACATTGATCAGTTAACAACAGTATAAAGCATGAAAAATTATGGACATAAATAAAACGTTAATACCATAAGAGATGTAATATATACATGTGAATAACTATGGCATAATGAACGTAAGGAAATAAAGCATGAAACTATACAACAATAAACAAAACCTCGGTGTGTGCAGGGGCCCTCTGCACAATCCTCGGGCAACAGCTATCAACCACGAATTATGCTTATGAACAGAGTCTTCTCATGTATTCAAAATGCAGTCATAACAAGGAAATAATGTGACGGCACAGTGGGCTTTCTTTTCAGCAAAATTACATTACAGAAGCTAGCTACTATGCATATGAGAATGCATTATTTATAACGAGAGGATGAGCATAACTACTTTCCACCACACAATACAATGCGGAAGCAAAGACACATGAACTCATGACTCAGAATCTAAAGCATTATAGGCACCGTGAGATTAATCACATGGAGGGTGGCAGGTTAGTTCAGGCTTATGGGCAGTTCCACGGGTGTTGATGTATCCCTGATTTAGGAGCATTTGCCTTGGTCTTCACACATTGAAAAACGGAGTTAAATCACCGTAAGGACTCTTAGGATTGACCACACTCATGACTACCTTTGACCATGGCCCTTCTTTGGTGAATTCATTGAGCCAATAGGACTCGGTCATATCATAATAAACAACTTGCACCCATGTGGCTTGATTTACTGAAGACACTTGCAATATAAAGATTTAACAAAATGTTCTGGAAAGTTGACAGCTCTGAGTGAACAAGATTTGGAGCTCAATGGAGCAAAATCTAGTGCAAACAAACGGACACGAAACATGATTAAAAACCACTTTAAATGCTCTTTTATGATTAATATGCAATGATGTTGATGACTTAGGAGGTCCAGGTAAATGGAAAAAGTCTAGAAAGGTGTATAGGAAAGATGCAAGTTTGGGACTCAACATATATATATATATATATATATATATATATATATATATATTTGGTACCTTTCATGCCCACATTTCAGACATATCTCTTTGTCTGCATATTATCCTCTATATAGAATACAATCATTCGAAAATGCTTTATATGACTCAAAACCCAACATTTTCAACAACTTCTTTGTCTCTTTGCAGCTATAGGACAAGACATTATCAATCGAAAGAACCTTATCTTTGACTAACCTGGAGTAGGTGGGAAATATAAATGTAAATGTCAATATTTAATGTTCATAAAATCGACCATTTTTATTGTTGATTGTGTGACAAGATTTCTTAGAATATTAGGGACTTGATTATGGTCAATTACCTCAATATAGTCGAGAAACATGCATTTGATATGCCAAAATTTTCTTTCAAGTTGTACAATAACATCGTTTTCCCCAGCTAAGTAAGCTTTGATTGGCCGCTGGGTCCAAAGAGAGGGGTGGTGCAAGCATATTTCAGGCTTTCAAAAAAGGTATGAGTGATATAAGCATAATCCACTAGCTCATCATTTTGGAATGCATCTAACAACATTGTCTCTATGGCAGTTGTATGCCGTAAGTAATCATACATACCTACTTCTATTTGATTGCCTCCATTGCTAACTTGTGATGACGAAATACTATTGTTGTAGTCATTCCTAATTGGTGAGTTTGGACATAGTGGGAATTGAATAAGTGGTTGATTCAACCATTCTTGGTATGCTTCCTCTGCTAGTTTTGCTCTTAGTGCATCATTCTCTCGATTTTACATTGTAGTGGGGTGCACCAGAAGATGGTAGGTGGGTCACTCATCATCACTAGAATCCTAATTCCAAAAAATATTGAACATTAGTACATCAATGATATTAGTAAGTAAAATGCAATTGGTTTGTTGAAAGTACATTATACCAAACAATTATTACCATCATTGGCCCATGATTGCAACTAGAAAATGACATGTTACAATTGGTAAGGTAAAGAAACTGTCCATTTTCATATAACAACTGCTTTCAGTGTGCTGCTCCTGATAAGAGCTTCCGATGTTTTTGAACTGGTGGATTATTTTCTCCATTTGAACTTGATTTTGAATTAGGATCCTGCAAATTTGGATACATTTTTATTCAAATTGACATGGATAAAAAAATTAAATTCAATTAGATAATCAAAATATAATAAAATCTGAACTTACTAGAGATGGAAAGGGAGAATACGCGAAGGAATTTGAGTAATATGGAACGAGTTGGAATTTGAAGAATTGGTCATTTAATATTATGAGATTTTCCCCTTGCATTTGAGAAAAATCAACAATATATTTTTGTGTACATACCTAAAATTAATTTCAAGAACCATATAACCACAATTTGAATTTCAATATAGTCTTCGAACCATTTTTCAAGAATATGGCGACTTTAAGCGTAAAATGTATACTATGAACTATTGTAACTCGTGGATGCATCCTAAAGGATAATTTTAGATGAATATATCATTTTATGTGAAAATACAAATTCAGATAGCTTTTAAAGCATATCAGTGGTATTTTAAAACTAACCACACTAATGCATTTAAAAACTAATCACATGCACCAATGTGTTTAAATAATAACCACACCAATGCGTTAAAATAATAACCACACCATTTTCTCGATTTTGAAAATAAAAAAAGGATTCTATCATATTGGTGCGTTAAAAAAATTTAGTGCACCGATAAGTTATCTTAATCAGTGTGTGTTACTCTTACACACACATGTGATTTTTACTATGAAACACACCGATGTTGTGAAAAAACTCAAAAAAAAGGTGTGATTTTATATATACACATATATATATTTTTTGCACCATCATAATTTAAAATTGTTTAAAATATAATAATTTTTGTTGCTAGGGCTCAACAATTAAATGCCTCAATGCGTTTACTAAATTAAATGCAGTGATGCATTTATGCACATAAGCGCAATGATTATCATACCTCTTTTTGGCTAAAAATTATGTGATCTATTTATAGAATATATCTAATGGCCTGTGTATTGAATGGTATATGTTTTATATTGATAAAAAAAAGTCTAAGAAGTTGTCAAGTAACAAAAATATTGATCGGCATAATGATAACACATAAAAAAAGCAGAAAAGACAAGTTCTTTGTAATTTCTTTACAAAATTAATATGACCCTTGATAGGGTCCTAAAGACGAGTCTTGATTTAGACTCGAAACGTAGACTAAAAATGAAGACTGTGGATATTCCAAGTTTTGGATTTGAAAATCTACACCACAGAAACCTCTATATGTAAGTTTAACTAATATGTATTGGTTAGTGTGTGTCATGCAGAGCCACAAAATGATGACGCTCGATAAGATTATTTCTGATCTAAGTGCAGGAGAGCATAAAATCTCGATAGAAAAATTGCAGAAGGATGAATCAGGTAAAAGAAGAAATATTATTCAATATGATTTTTTTTTTGAATTTTCATTAATAATATACTTAAAGAATATTAGATAATTTGTTTCAAATAATATATTAATTCACACATGTTTAATGTTCTACAAGTACCAACAACGAAGGAAAAGAATGTTGTTCTAAGAAAAAAATATATAGAACATGTAAATGACAATGAATTGGTCCTTAGCTCATTTGGAGTGGTGTTGGGGGTTAATGAAAGGGTGAAATTTTTTTACAAAACTATGAAGGATATAGTGGAATGAACGTATAAACGTACTTTCCACTTACAATACAGAATTAAATCGAATGATTCCAAGAACCTAGTTATATTTGAACTACATTAAGCGTTTCTAGAGCAATGGTCAATTAAACCTATCAAACTTACAATAGAAAAAACATACAACAACAAAAAAAATCATTCAAAAAGTAATATTCCTAATAAAAATGATTTTCTAGAATTATATGTATATATTACTATAAAAAATTCATTTTTAATATCAATTTTATTATATTTAGTTTTCGTATATCAATATAAAATTAATTAATTATTTTTCATGAAGATTATGAAAATCCCAAAGGATCAACGAGTTGATATCTGAAACATGCCAGTAGGAATGTCTAAAAAAGTGTAAAAGGAGATGGTCAAAGAAATGGACATAATTGCATCATAGGAGGAGTTATCTCAGCAACAATGTGCTTCAAATGTATGTAATCATTGATTTTTCCTATTAGGTACATCTAAACAAATAATTTAGCATTAAATATTATTTTTCATGTATTTTCTTGCAAAAAAGAAAACAAAATGTAACTCATTCATCACTTAAAACAGGAAGAGAAGCAAGAAAATTATTAATACCAAAGTTTGTGAGTAATTGTTAATATTTCCTTATAACAACTTAAGGTTTCATTTTTGTATATTTTAAGTGTTTTTAAAACAACCATCCTTGAATGTCTTCAAATAGGTGCTAACATAAAAAGAAGAGCCATCAAAAGAATTGATTGACATTGGGTTAAACATGGGTTGTGAGTATCTGTTGGCATATCAAACATTTATTGTGGAATTTGTAAGTATCTATGTTGTTTTACTTCTTTGAGTTTATAATTTATAGAACACAAAAATCCTTTATATTAAATCCATGATTTATTATGAGGTATAAAACTTGCAGGAAACAAAGTATGGAACTACGATAATAGAAGAGTTGTGGAAACAAGGTATGAGATTTGGTTTTGAACAAATGTGTAAAATTTAGGACTTACTTCTTGCGATGGTACTCTCTTTTTTTTAGATTTACATTGATGTATATTATTTATTTCAATTTGAATTATTCTCACCAATGTAGATACACTCATTACACTTTATTTTTATGTTTGTAGATGGAACTGGAAGAAGACGAAAACAATTGATGCAATCAACAAAACATTCATCCAAATAACCCAAGTCATGGAAGTGGCTCAAGCATTGACATCAATTCCAACAAAGAATGATGATGTATTTGGATATCAATGCAAGCTGTTGTATTTTTTGAAATAATTGTTTGTGAAAATCTGACATTTTGTTTAATGTAATGGATATAGTGTCCTAATTGAAATACAAGGGGTTACCGATAGCTATCCGATTTTGTATGACAAAGAGACTCTTATTAATATATAATAAAATGCATTTTATTTATTATATTGTGTTGTCCAATGTCACTGTGAAATGTTACACCACTGATTAAATATATAATTGATTAAATATTATAATGAAGAGATGTGAAATCCGATGATACAATAAATTAATCCAAACATCATATACAAATGCACCAATCAAAATTTAATTTATATGAATACTATTATAAATATATGTCGATTTTTCGATGAATAACATATTAAAAAAATCACAATAATTTCACTCTCGTAGGTTGATGTTTCTAAAAAAGAGAAAATGGATATCGAGACATTGTATATTAATGTGCACCACTACGAATACAAGTTTTTCAACAACGATATTTACAATAATAAAAAATAATATCCTTGTGCGTTTGTAAAATAAAGACACACTAGGAAGATATACATTTCATGCACTGGTGTCATTCGCCTTTAACGCACCAATGCGTTAGATTATGTAAAAGCACTAGTACTACAATAATTTTTTTTGCCTACCCTGGTGCCTTTTGCGAAAATTACAACACCATGGATTTTGTAAACACATAAGTATGGGCGTTATACTTTTGAAGCATCAATGTAGTTTATACAACTCATCAAAACCCGTGCATTGTTATGCATAACTACCTTGTGTGTTGGAGAAGATAAAAGCATTGCTACTGCAAGATTTTTTTGGCTGCCTTGGTGACATTCTTTAAAAGTAGTACCCAGGGCGTTTTTGGAAGAAATAAACATTGGGGCGGTATACTTTTTAGGCACCAATTTTGTTTGCATTCAACGCCATGGTATATGGTATCATAGATTGTACGAGGCAATGCTTTTTTATTGCTAAAGCACCAGTGATTTTATAAATTTAAGGCACCGGTGCCACAAACATTTTTTTCCAGTCTCAATGCTTTTATTTAAATTTACGACACTAGTGATTTTATATTTGTAGCACATTAGTGTGATGTTTCTAGTAAGCGCACCACTAAGAAAACATCCACTAAAATCTTCGTCTTAGATTTTTTTATTTGTGTTGATTTTCTGCTATTAGCTCCGCTAAAACATCCGCTACCACAAACGAATGTTGTATCAAAAGTTTTTTTTGAAATTTTTTGTTAATATATAACACTGAAAACCTCTATTATAACCTTCGCTAGAAGGTATTTTCCTTAAACTGAGTGATGCCGACATGTTGAAAATTCCTCTACAACATAACAGGCCGAGAGTTTCTTCTCGTCTCGAGAAATAGCCATACGTTCAGGATGACATGATACATGTTCTTCTTTACCTATTCAAAATTTCGTTTTTTTTCTTGAGAATATCGATTTAAAATGTTTGTTCTCTTTCCACCTAAACATTGAAGGGATTACCACAGTTAATTTATTCATGACTGAGATGCTTGAATATACTAGCTCTTTACCATAACTTTCAAGCTAGACTTTGTTAACAAAGGGCGACTATGTACATGCTTTTATTTGATTTATTTTAAAGTATAATAGATCTAGTTAGAAAGTCAAATCATGCCAAATGAAGGTCAAATATTTTTTATAAAATATCCGAGAAGATGCTTTTATATCACCCTAAAAGTTGCAAGTAGGATATTAGCTCTTCAACATAGCCTTTATGCCATATTATGCTAACAAAGGTTGCTTTGATAAATGAATTTTATACAATAAGAAGAATTATAATATACTAAAGATAAGTTGAATGATTTTCTAGAAATATTTCAGAATATACTTATAGTCCACACTAAAATCTACATGACCACTTTCTAATTATTCAAAGATATTAAAGAGCCACCTTGCACAACCTGGAGTCTGACATCGATTAAAATAGAATATTTATAATTCCATGCATTAAGTTATGTTTGAATAAATTTCTTAATAAAATCGGTTAATATAAAGTCTTCAAAATTGAGGGATAATATGCGCTTTGTTCTCAATACCAGTAAATGTCTTTGAGCCTTCTAGAGTATTTTAAAGGTGAGTTAAGTTTTCTTAGTCTAGACCACAACACTAACAATTTTAGTTAACCCAGATAGAATTTAACCCTATAAGAATGTTATCACACATCTTATTTCTTTGTCCTTTTAATCAAAGAGCTCAGAGATGCTGCATGTTACAAAAACATCAAGTAACCAATCTTCTAGTTATGTTTCGTTGGGTTGCTATCTAAATTCGAAGAGATTAAAATTTTGTTTGTCATAGATTTCAGCCCCTAGGATGATGTTAAAGCACCTTTATCTTTTCATGATGGTTTTCTAATTGTAGGTCTCACTACTACAATGGCATATCCATGACGATAATTTTGTTCCAAACTAATATTGTCCTCATGCTTCTATCTTAGCTAGAGTTAAAATAATCAAGCTAGCCCTAGTGGTGTATTTGAGTAAATAATGTTTTGCTTCAATTTATGTGCTAAATGTTTTTCACATAAGTATTTAATAAAAGGTTGATTATATTTGAAAGGATATGAAGATGAAGTGGTATTTATTTTATAGTGTCAAAGGAGTACTCGAAGTTTTGCAATATAAACCCAATAAATAAGTTAATTCTAATTACATTTAAAGGATGTACAAACTAATTTCTAAGTTGGAAGCCAACATGAAGAATGAAATTGTGCACATCAATAACATGTTGCATAGTATATTAATTGACCACGGGTCGATGTTTCAAGCATTTACCGAATCAAGGAGGTTTGGCTAATATGAAATTCATGATTCTAGTAAATGAGAAAAAGGCAAGAGGAAAACTGGATTCTCCTCACTAGTTGATTAGATTAGTTGGTTCTACAATGATAATATTAGGTTGTGTAACTTTGATTTTACAAGAAATTTCCCATTCAAGACTTATGATTGTGTTAGATTTTATTGGAATGGGATGAATTTTTTTTTACATGCACAATATGTTGGGGAATTTTCGGATCCCAAATTCCAAGTGTTCCTGCAAATACTAGAGCCTTTGTTGATTTGAATTAGAGCATATTTTGTGAGGGATAGATTTGAATGTTAGGTTTTAATTGGAAATAAGAAATTGATTACATTTGTTTTCTTCGTAATGGAAGTTTTCACTAAAGAAATGACGACCAAACCATAAATAAAAATTTATAATGATATATAAAATAGAGTTTAATAGGAAACAAAGTATGGTAAGTTTTCATAGTCATAATTATTTGACTAAATTGGAGATAAAGAGAGCTTTCATGGTCAAGAGAATGTTGGCCTATGAAAGGATAGGGTTGGAATCTTGGAAGTGTGATTGTTAGCACCTTAACGATATATTGAATGATGTTGGAATGAGTATGTCTAGCTTGGAAAATCTGCAAAAATTAATAGAAGCCAATGATGAAAGGGAAGCAATACCTCCCTTTAATTATTAAGAAACTTAAAGGAGAACTATAGTTCCACAAGACATAAAGTAGCAACATTTTGAGCAACTTGATATGATAGAGGAAACATAAATAAGAGTTGAAATGACAAAGCTTAGTTCTTTCCCAAGGAATAAAAAAAAGGAGAAAACAAAATTACACCCATTCTCATAACTACACAATGAGAGTTGGGTTAGCATCGTAACCACTTTTGGTTAGATAAGGGGGTATGTTATAGTGGCCATCCAAGTTTTTCATGCCCAAAAGAGTCAAGAACTATGGTTAGCGCCACCACTGAGGTCAACTGAGGCAGTCTGCAACATGGTTGGTGCTACCCTTCTTGTACTTGATGTTCAAATGTAATTTTTCCAAGTATTTTGACAGTTTCTCATGGCGGTCATTTTGGAAATTTCCTTATGTCTACATGAATTACAAAGGTTTATTATCAAAGTGGATGATCGTCTCCTTCCACAAAATATAGTGCTTCCACTATCGACATGCATGCATGATGTATTACATATCCTTGTCATAAGTGGGGTATCTTCAGACAATATCAGAGAGTGTTTATATATTACAGGCCACTGATGTCCTTGTTGAGAAATGACTGCACCGATAGCATAATTAGAGGCATCTGTCTCAATATCAAATGTTTGTTACAAATAGCAGGGTGAGGATTAGTGGAGAGCAAAGACAATGTTTCAAATACACAAATGGTTTTTGTTGTGGCTCAGACCATGAAAAATTTGTTTTTTCTGCATCCTTGGTCACTTTACCTAAGGGCCAAGTGATATGAGAGAACCCCAACATGAACCTTCAATAGAAGTTAGTAAGGTCCAAGAAGCTATGGAGCCCTGTTAGAGTTGTTGAGGATGGCTAATCCTTAATGGCTTGGATCTTGGTTAGGTCCACATGCACCCCATGTTCATCCATAATGTATTCCAAATATTGAATTCTATGCATGCCAAATGAACATTTATCTAGATTAGCATACAACTTATGTTGTCACAGGATACTTAGGACCTATTGAATGTGCTTCAATTTTTCTACCTAGGTTTTGTTGAAGATGAATATTTTATTCAAATATATAACCACAAAAGAGTTTGTAAATAGCCACATGATATCATCCATCATCCCCATACACATTATTGGATCATTATTCAAGCCAAAGGGCATGCCTAATCACTCAAAAAGGCTGTTTTTAGATTTGAAGGTTGCCTTCCACGCATTAGTTTGTTAAATTAAAACTTTTTTGTAGCTTGAATTCAAATCATTCCTACCAAAGAGCTTGACACCCTAAAACTAATCAAGAATATCATAAATATGAAGGATGATGTATATGTTCTTGATAATGTTTTTGTTCATAACTCTATAATCAGTACAAATTCTACATGTCCCATCCTTCTTCTACACCAACGTAATTGGACTCCCACATGGTGAGGAGCTTGGTCAAATGTGGCCCTTTTGGATGAGCTCATGAATCTAACATTTTATTTCCTCATTTTTAGAGAGAGAGTGTCTATATATTAGGCCATTAGGTAAAGGAGTACTAGGTATCAAGTCAATCAAGTGTTTGACCTGGCAGTGTAGATGCACCCCCACAGTTAGAGCGAAGATATATTTGTAAGTCTCTACAATATTGTTCACCTACTTTTGTGTGGAAAATACACATAGCTTCAAACGATCTTGTAATATTATAAAACAAAATACTTAAATCTATTCTACAAATTGTGGAAACCAATTACGATTGCACAATAACATGAACAAGAAAGAGACAAAATTTAAATCACACAACACAAAGATATATTTGGGGAAATCCTCACCTAAAAAAACTGCTATATGTATATTGCATTAAGTAAAGAATATGAAACAATACAATGCTTCTCTCAGGCTTGAGAGCTCTCTGCACTATCTCTAACAGTCTCACACTGATCCCAATAATAATGGTTTGCTACTTAGCCAATTTCCTGCCTATGAGTTGCTCAACCTTGCTTATGCATTCTTGTAGAAATTGAACCCCCATTAATTAGGAAATTCCCAAGAATTTATTGCACAATTCATCTAAGGCGTCCTGCTGACCTCATGCATGACTTGTACAATTTTCTAATAGTACAACTGATAGCCTACTTCCCTTTAACTCCAATCTCAATTGGGCCACTCTTAGAACTGACATGCAACAACTATTTATAACGAATTATAAGTTATCTAATTTATCACTACATGTGAATTAAATCAGATTTAATTCACTGGACCTGTCACTAGTTCATCCATCAGTTAGAACTAGTTAAACTGATTTTAACTCAAATAATTACATTAAACAATTACAACTCAAAATAAACCGCAAGTGGACTCGCCTAAAACTTGGAGTGAACTCTAAATGCCTCCAGTTTGACCCCCAACTCAAATTGACTGAGCTAAATAAGTCATCTTGACTCAGTTAACTTGTACAAGTTGTCATGTGATGTGGAATTAAAATTTCCTTCGAATTTAATTTTTCCTATTGCCAATTTCAACACTCCCTGTCAACAAGAAAGGGATTGTTTGCTACCCGGATCCTACCTTTGTAGAACTTGAATTTTCTTCTTGAAAATGCCTTTGTCAAGATGTCTGCATCTTGATCCTCCATGGGAATGTACTCTAATGACATAATCCACCTCTGCACACAATCTATGAGATGGTGATACCAAATATCAATATGCTTGGACCTGTCATGAAAAATTGTATTAACCGAGAGTTTGATGCAACTCTGGTTATCACAATAAATCATCGTTGGATCCATCTTTCAAACAAACAAACCAACAAGTATCTTCCTCATCCATATGGCCTCACACGTTGCCTGAATGGCCACCATGTACACTTCCTTTGTTGAACTGAGTGCAACTGATTCTGGTTCTTACTCTACCAAGAAACCGCTGCTAATCCAATGCTGAAGATGCCCCTTGATGTGCTCTTCCTTTCAGATGGACTCCTTGCCCAATCTGCATATGTTAAGCCTTGAAGCTTCACTCCCTTTGTCTTTCTTTACCATAGCCCAAAATCTGTAATGCCTCTAAGGTATCTCAACATATGCTTGCCTACCTTCCAAAAGAGCTTGGTAGGGTTAACCATAGCTTGTCTAAGTTGGTTAAACACATAGCATATGCTAGTCGTGTGTTAACCAAATACATGATTAAACCCACAAGATGCCTGTAGATGGTAACATCTACTATTTTTCCTGAAGTAACATCCTCCTTCCTCCAATTTATTGCTAGAGGAGTCTCCACGGGTTTGTTTCCCTCCATGTGGAACTTCCTCAGAATTGCGTAGGCATACTTACCTGAGATACATACAACTCCCCATATATTTTCCAAATTTATAATCCCAAGAAATAATGCAAGCGCCCCACATTATTCATCTCAAATTCTCCTGAAAGATCCTATTTGCAAGACTTGATGAGTTTCTCATCACTTGTCAGTATCAAATCATCGACATAAAGTACAATGATCAAAAGTTTACCTTCTACCACAATATGGTAAAGGTTCGCATATGCTTCACTCTTGGTGAAGCCCAATTTGATGAAGTAGTTTTCGATCTCGGAGTACCAAGTACGAGGTGCTTGCTTCAACCCATACAATGCTCTCTTGATTCTGCACACATGCGACTCTCTATCTAAGGTCTCAAACCATTCCGGCTGCTCGATGTACACCTCTTCCTCAATCACCCCATTGAGGAATGTTGTATTTACATCCATATGATTTATCTTCCATCCCATCTGCATTGAAATTGAAAGGATGGATATGATTGATGAGTACCTTGCGACTGGTGCAAAGGTCTCACCATATTCAATCCCCTCCACTTGACAGAACCTTCTAGTCACAAATTTGCCTTGTGTTTCTCCACAATCCCATATTCTACCTGCTTCACCTTATAGATCATCCTGGATCCTACAACTAACTTCCCCTCCAGTCTTGGGACAAATTCCCATGCATTGTTTTTGATAATGGAGTCATACTCAACCATGGCATCAACCCAAAATGGTATTTTCACTGCTTCCTCAAAAGAGGATGGCTCTAACTCTACACCTTCGCTCATAAGAGCCATGTAGCCAGTGTACCACTATGGGGACCTTCTCTACTTGCGCTATGATGTGGGTGCTCCCGCATTATCTCTAGCATCAAGCATAAATATGTCAGCCTCTATGGAGCGCTTCCTTCTGTCTTGGGATATCTCTGCATGAGTGGGTGCTTCCACTCTCTACACCTCTGCTTGTGGCTACTCCACATATTGAGGTTCTTCTTTTGGAGCTAAGAGCTCCTCAAATACATGCAACTAAATCTCCCTCTCAAGAAAAATTCACATGGCCTTCTCTTCATCGAATTTCACATATTTTTCTGACCACTATCATCCTATGTGCTGGAAAGTACACCCGATAGTTGTGAGGTGTATCAGTGTACCCCACAAATATCCCCAACTCAGCTGTAAGATCTAGCTTCTTCCTGCCATCTTTGGTCACATGGCAATAAAATGATGAACCAAAAATTTTAAAATGCGACGCATCTGGTCTCTTACCTGAAAAAGCTTCCTTTGGTGTACTCATCCCAAGTATCCAATGAGGACTTCTGTTTTGTGCAAATATTGTTTGGTTGCATGCTTCCGTCCATATATGTAATGGTAGGCCTTGATCATGAAACATTGCTCGTGTTTCTCCCAAAATAGTTCTTTTCTTTATTTCTGCAACCCCATTATGCTATGGGTTATGAGGTGATATCAATTCCCTTCGAATTCCTTCTGAAGCAAAATAGTTCTTGAATTCATTAGAGACATATTATCCACCATTGTCGCTTTTGAGAGCCTTTACCTTCTTCCCTGTTTCTTCCTTGACAAGTGCTTTGAACTCACAAAACTTTGAGAACATGTGATATTTCTTATGCATGAATAAAATCCAACACTTGCGTGAAAAATCATCTACAGAAATCACATAATACCTGTGTTTTTCTGTGGAGGTTGTCAAGAACGGTCCACACACATCTGAGTGAACTCTCTCAAGGATTGCCTTTTCTTGGCTTTCCTTATCGTGAAAGGTGGATTTGGTATAATTCCCCAATGTACACCCTTTGCATGTATCTCGCTACTCAAGTGCAACCTTAGGAAGTCCTATAGAAATATGTTGCATGATCTTCAAAGCGCCATGGTGTATATGGCCCAATCTTCTGTGCCATAACTCACCGTTTTCTCGACTCTCCACCTTCTCTGCTTTCGTGCTCAAGGAAGCACAACCTTCTACATCCAATTTCTAGAGGTTCTTTACTTGAACCCCAATATTCTTCACCTGTCCCGTGGCTTTGTGACGAAGGAAATCCTATCCTTTGATAAATATCACATCATAGCCACGGTCTTCCAACATAGCAAGAAAAACCAAATTATTCTTTAAACTAGGAACATACATGAAATATTTTAATGTGAGAGGAGTATTTGACTCCCTCTGAAAGGTAATTGTACCTATGCTGGTAGCGCTATACCTCTTGTCTTCTCCCATCTCTATGTGCATCTGGAGATCCTTCTCCTCCAAGTTATTGAAGAATTATTTGTTTCTGATCACATGGAATGAAGCTCCACTATCCGAGTACCACACCGAGCCCATCATCGATGACATCATGCATGCGATGAGGGTGAAATCCAACTCGAATTGTGACCACGCCTCCTGAGGGTTTCTAACTGGTCCTCTTTTGTAGACACTTTTTAGCATAGTTTCCAAGGTCATGACAATGAAAACATGACAAATATCGCTTCTTTCTTGCCTGACTAGAATCCGATTTTTAATGGGACACCTTCCCTTTTCCTTTCTTCACCTTTCTAGACAAGGCACAATTCTCATCCTCATCAGTATTTGATGAGGATCCATCTCTGTTGTTCCACCGAACCTCTTCTTGTACCAAGTCATACCACAATCGCTACCACTCTGGTAGCTTCTCCCTCCAATTCACCAAATCCTAGTAGCTGTGCCAGCTCTTAGCAAGGCTTATAAGTGTTAGGCTCACCAAATCATCCTTAGCAACTGATAGGCCAACACTTCCAAGCTCATATCGACATTGAGCGAGCTTCGTAAAGTATTTTGGTATTGTGTTTCTCTTCTCCATCTTGATATTTTTGAGCTTGTCCTTCAATGCCAACTTCCTGTGGTCACTGCTATTCTGAAACAGGTCTGTTAAGGCCTTCCACATAGCATATGGATTTGCCTTTCCATGGAGGTTACAGACAATATGATCTCAAACTCCTTCTAACAGAATCCTTCTCACCTTTGCTATATTATTTTTTCATACACTAAGAAATTGAGAATCTGCTGCTACGGGCCTGGGAATATCACTGTCTATGAATTCCTTCAGCCCGTTTTCCTCTAGCACTGCTTCCATCCTATCCTTCCATGCTATGTAATTTGAATTACCCTCAAGGGAATATTTGAGTCTCAATCTAGATAAATACAACCTTATTTTCTACTGGTCTTGAAGAATAAATCTGCAAATTTGATTAACATGTTCAAAAAAAGCTATGGCTCTTCTCTTCTATAGTGATTCCTACTCTGATACCATGTAGAAAATCCACATAGATTATGTTGGGATCACAATTTTTGTTGGACCAAAACCTACAGGTGTTAGTCTCCACTACAATCACTAGAGTTAGGATCCACGAGAGGCGGTTAGTTCATGTCGCGAAACACACGGGGAGCGTTGAACCCAATGTCCAACAATCTCCCCCCCCAACGCGAGCTGAGTGAGTTTTGAACTCGAGACATGTTGCTCTCATACCACTTGTTGTTGGGATCACGATTGCCGTTAGACCAAAACCCGCAAGCGTTATTCTGCGTTGCGATCACCAAAGTTAGGATCCACGAGAGGCGGTTAGTCCATGTTGCAAAACACACGGGGAGCGTTGAACCCAATGTACAATAGATTCAATTAATATTGTAATATGCTAGCAAAATACTTGAATCTATTCTACAAATTGAGGAAACCAGTTACGCTCCCACAATTACTTGAACAAGAAAGAGAAATAATTTCAATCACACAACACAAAGATGTATATGGGGAAATCCTCAACTAAAAACCCCACAATCTATATCTTGCATTAATTCAAGAATATTAAAAAATACAATGCTTCTCTCAGGCTTGAGAGCTCTCTACACTATCTATGACTGTCTCACATTGTTCCTAGCAAGAATGGTATGATACTTAACCAATTTCCTACCTCTTGGTTGCTCAGCCTTGCTTACACATTCCTTGAGGAATTGAGCCCCTATTAATTAGGAAATTCCCAAGAATTGATTACGCAATTCATCTAAGGCATCCTGCTAACCTCATGCTTGACCTATACAATTTTACAATAGTAAAACTGATAGTCTACTTCCCTTTTACTCTAATCTCAACTGGGTCACTCTTAGAACTGACATGCAACAACTATTTATAACAAATTATCAATTATTTGATTAATGGTTAGCTATGCGATCTGTTGTCTAGTTTTGATTTCTTTGCACATGTGTGAATGTAATGTGATCAAATTGATGACTCAATCTTTTTGCACGCAAATATTTTCTAAAGAGATGTGAATCCCATACCTCAAAATCTTGGTTTAACTGCGAAACCACTAGCTTGGAATCAAGATAGATATGAAAATGGAGAATGCCTTGATTGAAGGTGTCAAACATGAGCCCAATGATGACATCCTATTCTACTTGATTGTTTGTTGTTGATCTAATGCATACTCCGTTGGTGAAGAATGATGATTGGTCAGGGTGGCATATGACCCAGGCGACTGTTGCTAAATTTTGAGACCATCGTGATGCTCCATCAACGAATCCAAAATAATGGTTGGGTTGAAGATCCATTTATAACACTAGAGTGCTTTTTATGACAAGTCTGTGATCAAAAATAAAGTTTTGGTATGTGCATGTTGATTATAGGGCTGAGCCCTCTTGGCTCTTATGGGTAAAACTTCTTGAGGTAAATACCATTGATGGGGTTGCTCAGGCATGTTTTTTCAAGTTCTATCAAGATGTATGCCCTCTTTAAGAGATTTTTTTTTTTAATGATATAGGGTCCCTTCGACAAGGTTTTCAACTTTCCTAGCCCTAGGACTTCTTTCGCGACATCGTAGTGGAGGACTAACTCCCACTCGGTAAATGATCAAGGGGTGATGTTTCGATAGAACGATGCTTTCACCTGCTTTTTATGGGCCTTGTTATGCTGGAGCAACTATCGTAAACTTTCGTTGACAAACTCTAGCTATACTAAGCGTTTCTCTAGAGGCTGGGTGTCATCGAGGAGTTCCATGGCGGTGTGTAAATTTGGGATCTTGCATTCGATGAGAATCATGGCTTCAACCCCGTATACCAAGTGGAAGGGTGTGAACCCCATTGATGTTTTCACTATCATGCAATATTCTTACAGGGTGGAGAAGAGCATGTGGTGCCAGTTTGTTTTGTGGTTATTCACCATGCACTGTAACATTGTTTTGAGTATTTTTCTTACAACTTCTACCTGTCCATTGGATTGGGGGTAGTACGATAACGCGAATTCATGAGTGAATCGGAGGTGGTGAGATAGCTCCTGGAAAATTTCATTTTCGAAGTACTTTCCATGCTCAGAGACTAACTCCTTTGGTACACCGAACTGGGAAATGACATGGTTAAACATAAATCGTGCAGCGGTTTCTACAGTGTTGTCATATGTGGGCATGGCTTATGCCCACTTGGTGAAATAGTCAACGACCACAATAATGTATTTGTGATTGGCCGACGATGGGACCATAGTCAATGATGGGACCATAGTCAACGATGGGACTATTGGTGAAATAGTCAACGACCACTTGCAGAAGGGACCAACGATGATGACGAGGTGCAGGGGAGCGAGAGGGGCTCTTTCCTTGTGAGTGAAGCGTTGACATTGCTCGCACCTCTTAACTGCTGAAATGCAATCAAAAAATAACATGGGCTAAAAATATCCTGCCCATATGACTTTTTGGGCGGTGGTCATTTCTAATAGGTTGCTGCCGCAAGCTTCGCTGTGGAAATCATTAAGGGATTGCTCAACTTGGTCGTGGGTGAGGCATCGACTTAGGATGGTGTAGATGCCCCGTCGGTATAAGACATCTCCCATGAGGAGGTATCGGGGGGCCTGGTGGTGGATGCGCCGATGGTTGTCATGAGTGAGCTAGGGTCTGAACTTTTGTGTTCCTAAAAATAGGAGAATATATCTGTACTAAGGGTCGTCGGTCATTACTAGGAAGAGGTGTTCGTCCGGTAGTGAATCATTGACGAGTGATCCTTTGGTATGACTTGGGAGGTTTGTGATGAACTCAGATAAGATTAAAGCCTTATTACTCTTGGGGGAGTGAAACTATAAGTCAAATTCTTGCAAAATGAATATCCAGCGGGCATACTTATGGTTCATTACACAACGCGTGAGCATGTATTTGATGGGGTTAATATCTACGATGACTATTGTAGTCTTTAAAATAATGTAGTGGCAAAGTTTCTGGACTACGTGAATCAATGCCAGGGCAGTATTTTCTTCAGGCTCATATCTTAATGTGGGGCCTGATAAGGTTTTACTGATGTAATATATTATGTGTTCCTTCCAATCAGGGCCGTCCTGGATCAATACTCCGTCTAAAGCGGTCTCGAATGCTGAAAGATACAGGATGTAGTCCTTGTTGTAGCCTAGGGGACTGATCAATGGTGCTGAAGATAATGTGTCTTTTAGTGCATCAAATGATTTTTGGGATTGATCATCCCATTTGAATGAGATGCCTCGCCAAAGGAGATTTAGGAATCCTTGAGCACAAGTGGCGTAGTCTGGGATAAAACGTCTCAGATAGTTGGCCTTTCCCCTCAAGCTTTGTAGTTTCTCGAGGGTTCGAGGTGGAGGTACCTCTTTGATAGATTGGACCTTGAGGGGGTCCACTCTAATTCCTTGCTGGGACACAATAAAAACTAGAAGTCGTCCTATTGTTACGCAGAAGATGCACTTGAAGGGGTTCAAGTGTAGGTTGTATTGCCGACATTGTTGGAATACTAGTCGCAGATCCTCGAGATGATCTATTCCCTTCTTGGATCGGACGATGAGGTCGCCTAAATAGGCGAGGATGAGGTGTTCCAAGTCATGAAAGATATAATTCATGGCCCTATTGAAGGTGGCTTCAGCGTTCTTTAGGCCAAGTGGCATTACCTAGTATGTGAATGTGCCCCATGGGGTAGTGAATGTGGTTTTGTACCGGTCAGTGTGAAGGATTTGGATTTGATTATACCTAGAGAAACCATCCATGAAGGAGAGGGCCTCATGTCCTGCACAAGCATCAATGAATTTGTCGATGAATGGGGTAGGGTAATTGTTTTTTGGAAATTTTTTGTTCAAATTGTGAAAATCAGTACAAACATGTATGGTGCCCTATTTTTTCATGACGGGAACAAGGTTGGAAACCCAAGATGTGGAAGCGATGGGGTAGATGAACCCGGATTTGTGATGCTTATCGATTTCTTGTTTAATTGCTTCTGCCTTGGATGGGTGCAATTGACGCTGTTTCTGGCGTACTAGTGGTACGTCAGGCCAAGTGTTAATATGGTGCTCTACAATAGTGGGACTAAGCCCAAGCATTTCTGAGTAGTCCCATGCGAAGATATCTCAATAATATTGCAATAACTGGGTGTATGAGGTTATATCCTCTGGTGAACATGCTGCCCCTAGTGAGATTTCTTCAACTTTTTCATGATTTTGAGAGATATTCACCTTGATGGTAGTCGAAATGTTTGACATGTTCCCTTCTTCGAACGCATCGGGCGTTGGGATGGGATTTTTGAACCAATCGACTTTTCCTGATGGAAGGAAATATTTTGATTTGATTGCAATAATCTCTTTTCCTGTCCTGTTAGGGCTGTACGTTTTCTTGGGAAGAAAAAACGAGCGGTGGTGCATTGCATCCCATAGATAATTTGGCTCCATCATGGCCTTAAGGATATCCTCATCTGAGTGGAACAAGGATCCTAAGGGGGGTTGAGTCTGGGCAAGGCCGTGAGGAATAGGTTCAATTCTAATGGAGCTGGTCGACAGACATGAATAAGATTCCATTGTCGATGTGGTGGAATCGGACGCGGTCGACAAGGTGCAGATGGATTAGGTTTGCACCGTCGTTGGTACAACTACTCTCGTTGTTGCAACTAACTCGACACCTATGACTGATGAGCAGACATCCCGAGTCATGGTTCTAATACATGATGATATGAATTGTATATGATGTATCGTTTCATCGACATTTGGTGGGGGAGGAATTTCCATCGTGGTAGCTTGCTTGAGGGCAAGGCTATGTTCCTCATTAGGCTATGCACTTTCTGGGATTCAGAAGTTGTGCCTGGTGTAGAGGTGCCTAAATGTTTCCATTAGTGGGCATGCCTCTGGTTCATGGTTATGGCCTGTGCAAATGGTGCACGGTGCCGTGCCTACTGAGTAGATTGTGTGGGAACCAACACTACTCTTCATCCCTGAAGTGGACGATCGGAAAGGGTTAGGCGTAGGGAAGAGATTCCTCTGCTACCATTTCCAAGTTTTTGGTTTGGGTAGGTCCAACTCTTTTGGGGAGTGTAGAATTAACACTGCTCTTGCTGCTTGAAGCTTGGGGATGTGTTCACATTTCATAGTATGGTGAAAATGTGAGCAGATCTGGCAATAGTAGTGTGTGATTTTCTCTTGGTTAGAGAGATATCTTTGAGGGAGGGAAGAGACCATGCGAAATTCGTTTGTGAGGTGCTTCAATTATTTACATCAATTGACCTGGTGGCTGATTCTGTCGCATAGCCCGCATGCTGGCCTAGGCTGGACATGGGTCATGCCAGGTCGATGCGCCTTTTTAACTTTCCCAACGTGTCGGTATGGGAATGGGGTGGGCTGTATGGGGCAATCTGCCTTCCATTATGTTTTCGAAGCGCACTTGAGGGATATAAGTGCAATGCTGATCATGGTGGTTTCCCTCGCATACTAGACAAGAATGTCGTTCTTGGGTGTTCCCGTCCTGTTCGTTTGGTGACGTGATCAGGTACTAGGGGTGTAGCGCTTCTAGGTCAGGGCATGTAGTGACCACATGGTTGAGTGTGTTACATAACACACATGTTGGTCTTCTCTGTGGAGGGCGCCTCAAGGTGATTAAGGGTTCCCCAACTAGCCTCTTTTCAACTAACAGGAAGAGGATGGACCTAATTGTCACATCCTCCTGAGTTGTCAAGAAATCCATGGATTTTGTGTCAGAGCCATATTCTAGGGAGAGACAAACTATGGCCGGGCGTAAACTCGTTAGCGCATCACATAATCTAGGGATATAGTGACAGTGGTGTAAAGGGTGATCGCTACCACATACCTAGCACAAATGTTGGATGGCTAGAAGGTCATCGTGGTATACTACGTGAACTTGATACCATCGTTGAAACAATTCTAGTGCTGCACATTCAATTATGAAATGATCTCATTCATCGCAGAGTGAAAAACACTCAATAAGAGGAGGGGGGATGAACGGGGGTCTTTATGGTGACCGCTGTGGCTCCTGCATGTATAATATGACACGAGGTTCTTCCCCATTTGACTGGATGGAGGGATCCTCTTGATATGATTGTTTGATGGCATGGAAGGCATCCCTGTATCAAAATATTTTTGGACAGTGATGGGTGTAATGCCCATAATTGCCACATATCATGCATGTGTGATTGGTGCGCAATGCCTTGCCTTGATTTTTGGTGGCTGGTTCCTTTTTACGGGAAATTGTTGCCACGATATTTACTTCAGAGCTTAGGAGTGGTTTTATTTCGTCCAACTCTGGGTAGATATGGGTAGGGTGGCCTACTATGTCGCATATGGTGCAATGTTTGAAATTCCCTTTGTATGGTGGGAGTTGCTACCTTCTTCCCCATTTTATTGGTTTTCTTGGTCGCGATAATTGGTTTTACGACGAGAGTTTTCTTAGACAATATTATGGCGATGGTCTCCTTAACAGGTGGGGCCTCCTTAGGAGTGAGAGGGATTAGCCCTATAGAGGTGACACTTGTGACTCTTGTCATGGTAGGTGGGACTAAGTACCAAACTGGTATTGCAAAGGATATGTTTAGCAACACTACTGTTGCCAAGACTTGTTGCGACACACGACCTAGTGGAGGGTATAGAAAAGGAGTTTGGGAGATGACGTAGGATAGAGAGGCTGTCGTGGCAGAGGCCTCGGTGTTATTACTGCTCGTCTCTGTCTCCTGGCTGGCTTCGGTGCTTGATGTAGACATCATGCACAGCGGGGCCCCTGTGATATCAACAGATGATTTTGGTATGACAAGGGGATCTCCTAGGAGTGATCCGAGGATGAATGACTGTTTGAATTGGCCAGGGCCATATTCATGGTACCGTGTAAGCATCTCAAGAGATGTGTCTACATAGGGTAGAATGACATCGGTGTTTGTTAAGGATCTCTTATCGTGATATGTTAATTGGTCGAAAGTAATGATGCGGTCCTCATGGGGGAACATCATGGTTCGGAAGACGAAGGATGCTATGGTAGACATGGCACACATATAACTCTGCCTAAGGAGTATATTGTAGTCCGAATAAGTGTCCAAGACCTCAATGTCTATAAGGACCATCTTTCCGTCCAAGCAGACCAGGACATTTTGATAGAGATCGACGGGAGTTGAAGGGCAGTCGTCGTATGCTCTGAGCATGATGTTCGATGGCTTTAGTTTGGGAAACCCTAACTTTTTCCAGAAATTTTTTGACATGATGCATGTGGATGCACCTTCCTCAATGATACATCAGTGTATAGTGATGTTTTGGATTGACACCAATATCTGGAAGGCGACCAACGAAGGAAGCTTAGGGGTGGCTTTGTCTAAATCAAAAGCCATTAGGCGTGAATCAGCAAGGTCGATGGAACCTAATGCAGAAAGTAAGGATTTCCTTTGCTTTGGGAAATATTGCAGTACTTCCAAAGCTGACACGGTAGTGGGAGATTGAGCTAGATCGTCCACAATGCTGTTATGGGTCGCTTTGGAGTGGTTTCCTGCTCGCCTAATTAGTCCCTTAGCAATTTTTGGCAAAGGTACAATAGGCATTTTAGATATAGTCAATGGTGTTGTTGGTGCACCCATGCTAGCCCTTGATGAACTGGTGTCTGGTGGGGTATTCCACATCTTAAAAAACATTTCTTTGCCAGTCATATAGATTTCATGGTTGTTTTTTCCAAAATCGTTGGGGGGTGTTTGCTGCTGTTGGTTGCTAACCACCCTTTGGTGGGGGAAAGGTTCCTACATGACAACTGTCTGCTGTGAGGGTCCCCCTTGTCCTCGGTTACCCTAGATCTTCTTCAGCTCGGGGAGTTCGGGACAGTGATGAGTGTAATGGCCATACTCACCACAGATTGTGCAAGAGTGGTTGGTCTGAAGATTCACCCTCTTGTTCTGCCCTTGGGAGTTATTTGGCTCCTGGTTTTGATTTTGGTTGGATTTGCCCCCAGCCTGAGATCGCAAAGGGCGTTTATGGTTGTTGCCCCCCTGTCGAGGATTTAAATTTTGTTTTTTTTTTGGTTTTTTCCTTGCTGCATTAGGAGGTTAACTAGGATTCTCCTGGTCATATGACTGGCGCGGTTGTTCCTAGGAAGGTTTCACAAAGTTCACCGATGCATTATTCTACATTGGTGGGTTATGTGCTAGGGAATGAGAATAGTGGGGTACCTGTCCCTGGTTTATGAATGGCTGTTGGGGGGAAGAGATCTTCCGTTAGCATTTCTAGCTGTGTATTGGGTCCCTTCCACAGGAGGATATGGTCCCCCTTGTTGATGTTGGTATGAGTGCGCCCTACTGGTACGATTGCGACCTATTGGTCATGTTTTGTGAAGGTGCATGATGACTCTTGTGGTAGCTTGTGGGATGTTCTGGTTAGGATCGTATGCATAGCTAGGGTACAGACTACTGCTACCTAGGTGATTTTGGGTCAGTGACCCAATCAATCCATCTGCAATGTTAGACGCGCTTGGCAATTCTTTATAAGTTTGGAGGTGCGGGGCGTTGGGCAGGATGTTATAAATGTATCCTGACTATGTGTATATCATCTCAAGCTGCTGGGATTTGCTGATGGCATCCTCTTCGGACGTAGGTCCTTGGGTTTCCACATCCTTTGAAATCTATGTAGTGAGAGTTCTCAGGAATCGGTCCAGCAGAACTCGATTGTCGAGTTTGGATTTACACAAACTTCAATGTCGCTGCCATTCATGGAGATGGTCCGAGATATGTATGACTGGTGTCTGTCTAAAATGGGTTAGTAATTCCATTCTATAATCATGGTGGATGGGTAACTGAAAGTATGTGAGGAACGTAGTAGCAAGGGCGCTAAAAATTCCATGTGTAGCAAAAGTTTTCTCCACATACCATTTCGCGGTTGGTTTGGTTAAGGTGCACTGAAATAGTCTTAGCTGAATAGTATCATCAATGATGTTGTTCGACTAACACCACAAGTGGAAGGGGGAATTATACTGATTTACGGGGTCTTAAAGCATTTGCGCCCCTTCGAATTTTGGGATGTTCGAAGGGAGCTTCGTGGGTATGGGGGAACCATGTGGGTTTGTGTGCAATGAGCTCATTTGTTAACGTGGTTAGATCGGGAGTAAGTTCAACGATGCTAAGAAAGATGATTGTGTGTTGAGCACCATTTAGAAAGACGTCAGAAAACATAAAGGTTAGGTTAAGTATGGGTTTGTACGTGTCATACCGGCTGTCATGTTCAGGCGGCTCCTCGAATGGGTAGCACTGCGTTTTACCCCTCGGGGTTGTGGGAAGAGTGGTATGTGGTGACCACGTGAGTTTCCCTCAGTGTGGCATTGGGGTGACCTTGGGTTCCCAACTAATGATGCCTCGATAAAGGATGAACCAATAAGGAGTGGCGGTGTTACGTATTTGACACCTAAATGGTGAGAAAGACACGGAACTCCTCCCGCTAATGGGGGGAGGACCAAAAGATGTATAGGGCTGACGAGGTCCCTTTGGGTCCATTATGGAATCGATTAGGTATGGTTTGAAAAAATTCTCCAATTCTATGAGAGGAGAGATATAGAAAGCAAAAATGGTGACCACATACATAAGACAAAGCGAAACAAAAGGTTAATTTCCATTTCAAATTGGTTCATGTATCACCAATCAATAAAAAAAATGGTTTTAGTTGTTTTTTTCGCGTGATACTCAAAAATCCTAAGGACATAAAAATCCTCACACTCTCAATTGTAGCAGGCCTTGCGAAGATATCTTCGGGTGGGTATTGGGGCTAACGTCCCAGAAAGAACGCGACGCCTTCCAGCAGGAAGAATCTACCAAGGTAATGGATAGAGGATCTAGTGCTACACGTCACCTATAGGGAAGGATGCCCTCAAAATTTGGCCACTAAGTATCATCGTCCCATGTGAGGTTTCGAGTCTTGAGCTTCTTAGTAAATTAGCTACTCAGTACCAAGCATTAGATGGAGTCAGGTAAACCCCTCGATGATATCGCACACACTAAGCCTAATGATTAACCCCCTACGGAATCAAGTCTACGTGGCACTCGAGTTTTCTTTTCAGTGGGAAGATATATGGGTTTAAAATCTCTAGTAAAGTCAACTTCTATGTATCAAGATGTAAACTCGACCATGGCAGCTTATTGGAGTTCCTACCCCCATGGTCCTAACATCGAACTATTATTTTTTCTTGTGACCCTGCTGGTGAAATTTAATGGGCTCACTTAGGTTAGTTTTAAGGTAGCTTTTAATTTGCTTACGGTGTGGCAATGTGTGAGAAAAAAGCGAAAAATCACTCGGTTTTAAGATGTGGATATGCGGTGATCCTTTACACGTCCCTAATATTAATCTATGTTTTGATTGTTACTGTGACGATAAGAAAACAATATGCGAGATAATGGGCCGATTACAACTTTGCCTAATTAAAATAAATGAGCTAAAGGGAGATGTCAAATTATCAAAGAGAGCTTTCATGTGCACGTGCCCAGAGTCTTCCAAAAGTTGCAAGAGCAACAAAGATTACTAGCTTCTCTTAAGATAATTAGGTCCTCGTCCCAATTCCTAGTGCAAAATTTTAAACTAAAAATTAATGATCTAACTTTGGAGAAAAAATAAATGGAAACTAGCTAAGCATATGTGGATTAGGGGCCACTTACTCGATAATTATCTATGTGTTTGTTTTTGGTCGTCTATTTTCAAAAAAATGAGTTAATTCAGATTACTAAGGTGGATTTTTCCACTCAATTGACCCATACTTAAACTATGTGAGTTTTTTGAAGATAAAATTTAAAATTTAAAACTATGCAACTAGCAATACTAAAAAACCGATCAGAAAATCATATTCTAAACGATCATGAGACACCAAACACAGTCTAAAATGACAATTTTTCTTTTGGGCTTCCATCACTTTAAAAATTTAGGGAAGAAGAAAACACCGAAAATATATTCTCTCATTTTTCATGCGAGAATGTCTCACATAGGCGCGCAACTCTACATGCAGTGGACTGAACTCGTGTGGATCAACGCGTCTATCTAAGTAAACCTACGTGCGGTTTTCCACGAAAGTAAGATTTTCGAAATTCTGAATTGAAAATGTTCAACATGGGTGAATAAAGAGAGAGAGAAGGGGAAGGCACTCCAAACAACCACTCTAGGCGGTGAAGGCCCCCTCCAACAAGTGCAACAACTTAACTAAAGGGTAAAGCAAGTGGAGTCGCAAATCACTGTAGTGGTGGTTATAGTGCACAAGTGCTGAGCTAACCACTAGGTGCTTGGTAGGAATGAGTTGTAGCCTACAAGCTATGGTCACGAGGAAGAAAATATGGTTAGTAGGTTAGTAAACACATGCTAATATATATAAAGCACACTAAATTATGGAATGTAGTATGCTACATGTAAGGAGAAACACAATTAAACAAAAACAAAAACAAAATCTCATGATGATTAAAATGAGACAATAATGTAAGCAGTGGAATAAAATCCTCTTATTGATCGCTATGTAGTAAGAAAGACAAAACTTTACACACTTGCCAACGGATCATAGAAATATGGAATCTAAGATGCAACGCAAGGAAGTTTTTATCATTAAAGCTGATGTCGCAAGGACTCTCTCTTCTCCAAAGGGATTGAAGTTATCTTTGGGTAGCCAACAAGCCTTTGAATCCTCTAACTCTCTTGCTGCTCGGATTACACTACGTCTGTGGTTTTCTCATGGGAAATTTGGCCAACATAAGAATGTATTCTCATTTTTTGTTCTTCTCTTGGTGGAAATTTATAGGCAAATTCAAATCTTCTTCCCTCCATCTCCCATGGTATAGCCTTGATAGCCAAAGAGGGGGTTGATTCCTTTCGTGCTGCTTGAGGTCCAAGGAGGCTCTAGGGGGTTGTCCTGTGACGAGCCTCAAGTGGAGGATGATTACTGAAGTCTATCAAGTGGTCCCGGATAGTGACTTTCGCCACTCCCGGGGACCGCGCGGTTTTTTGAGGAAAGCGCACTGGGACCAGTGCGCGTATCGAATAAAAAATGTATGCATAGCGCCATTTTACTGTGTTTCTAGAGTGCTATTTTATTTTTGCCTCTTGACCTTAGATATTTTTTAAAAATTTCATATCCTCTAATGTTTCTCAACCTTGTAAATCATACACTTGACATTTAATAATGTCATTTTTGTTTAATACGATTTCGAGTGAAGTAACGCTCACATTTCCATCCATTCGGTCCCTCTCCATCATCTCCACTCGTATCTTCATCTCTCTCCACCTTCCCATTACGATCAAAACTCAAGTTTCAACTACTCTTTATGTTGATACAAGAGGGTCTGTATACTACGAGGGAAGGTCCTTTGGTGCTACGGGGAGGGTTAGAAAAGCTACAGGGAAGGATATACGAGGTCAAGGAAAACCTAATAGGATCCTTATGACATGAAGAATGATTAGAAGGCTCCCTCATCTTTGTCCACCATCAATCCATCACTCATCCATCCCATTTGCACCAAGAAATTCACTCAAGTCCTCCATTCTCTCCTACTTGTTCAAAACGTTTTTACAAAACCATGCAGGAGTTTTTCCTCTTAATTTCTACTGAGCCTACATTGCTCCCTCATGATCCAAGTACTATCCTTAGGTATCATCACACTTTCCCTCGTCACCCAATGCAAATTGAAAACCCAATGGGTAAAAGAAATTGGTTAGCTACGAGGAAGAAAACCTCCTCCCATAGAAAAAAATGTGCACAAATCATGACATAGAGAAATATGTTGCTTTATTTTTCATCAAAGGAGGCAATGGGACCTTGTGAAACATTCTATGGAGAGTCATGTGCACTCCCGGAAGACTATCCACCAAAAACAACAACATGGACATCAAAAGATGCCTGCACATACACAACAAACACCACGAGTCAAGCATCACGAAGAAAATGAAGAAATACACAAGGAGAATGCAAGTGAAGTTAAACTCCCTTGGTGTCAATACGATAGTCCATCCTTAACATGCAAGTCCTTGCAACAAATGGAAAGCCATGATTAGACTCAAATATAATAGACTCATCACTCTCTCCCTATGTGTAAATGACTAAAATGAATGAATGTTGAGAAGAGGTGTTTTAATATGCGAGAGCAGCTTGAGTTAATTTGGCCACTCGACTAGTGAACTAAAAAGTTAAATTGCCACCCATGTAACGTGGATATGTCACATAAAAAGAGTTAGGTTCACTATTAGTGGGTGGTGATTATGAGGGAAGGGATAATGATTTCTACAGTGGGGACAATGGTCCAAAAAGAAATCTCATGAGAATGACAAGTCATCACAACGCTCCAGCCCCAACTCAAAATATCATATTATGTACTTAGGCTTGGTTTCCTTGGCATATTTTGCTCATTTCAAGAACATTTAGAGAGGAAGAGCTTGGTATGCCACCAAGTAAGCTACGACCCTCGACCTACTATTGCTACAAGAAGAATGCAATTGATACGGGGAGAGGTCGAGACATTGCTACAATAGGGCTAAGAGGTGAAATGAGCATGCACAAGTCCTAATTGACTCCAAATATGCCATATTCATCTCGGAGCACTTGTGAGAAGTAAGTTTCACCATCTCCCTCATTTATCCATCAAAATTGCCATGCAAATTATCTTAGAGTTTCACTGGACATTGGTAGTATAATTTCTGTGCAATTAAAGGGTTTTCACGAGAATATAGTGGTTGAAGCATGAGTAATTGGAGTGATAGGGATTTTTGACCTGCTACCCTCAACTAGACACGAAGCCATAGCGAAAAAAAATCTCTCCCTCATCGATTAGGACATAAAGATAAGATGGGAGGAGGGTTTAACAGAAGAGAACGTTCAAATACTAAGAGAATCCACACACGCACACTCTTGTGGTCAACATTTTTTAGGAGACACCAATGGTTGAGATTTTTCAAGCAACTAAAGGGGTATGATGATGACATTGCCCTTGGGTTTTCCATGGATTTGAATTCATAAACAAAGGGCAGTGTTGCCACCACTATTGTGAGGGGATTGGCTATATCTATAAACTAAAGATAATTATCAGAGACTGATGTCCTTCCCTTTAGGGATAAAAATGGAGCAAGAGAGGACAAAGGCGCCGGTATCCTTTGCTAAAATGAACTTATTCATTAAAAAGAGAATCCAATTGAGGACAAAAATGGAGTTAGGGAGAGAATTCCTACCTCATGCATGGGATGAGGTGGCTTATCATATTACGAAATACATCTCTTGTGGGGGAAAAATGAGTGTGGTATATTCCTACCCGACTTTAGGTTTGCTTCATGAACTCATATTCAAAGCATAATTTCTCTTTCTCAGAAAATTAGTGTGCCATAAGTACTTCAGGTCCATCGAGGGGATCGAGTAAAAAAAAGTAAGAGAGGAAAGCACCAACACCTAGCCCACCATGGCATTATCAATGATGAGTGGTCGATTCCTTGATCAATTTAGAGAATGCCTCTCTTGTGGTAAAAATTAATATACATGGATAGAGAAACCTTCATAGGACCCAAAACATCACTCTTGGAGAGGCACCTACCTCGGTGTAGTCCACACCTTTGGGCCGAACTCCGTTATTAAAAGGCTTGAATTTTGTGTGCGATTTATTTGACATGTTTTCCCTCTTTATTATATCTACATATGTGTTCATTAATGCTTTCATAAAATTCAATTCTAACACATCGAGACGAAGAAAAAAGGTCTTGGTTAAAAGGGTATCAAAAATTTTTCCCGGATCAAGTGGTATCGGAGCGGTCTTCTTCTTGATGTGAATTGTAAAAGTGAGCCATTGAACATGCGCAATGGAGGATGTAAAAGAAATATGCGAGGCCATGCTCGGGATGTCAAAAGGGTGGAAATTTTGTATGAAGATTATGAGAAACAAACGGCAGATAACATTGAGTGAAAACACTTCTACATGAGGAGAAGGAGGAAAGAAGTGGTTGCGACTTCAGTGCAAGCCATGAAAAAGGAATGGAAGAATTGAAGCGCAACAGACAAAAGTCTTCCAAAAATATCATGATGCATTAAATGCGCTTCAACAAGAAGACAAGGAGAAAGCGGCAATTTCGAAACTTAAATTTTCACAAGCCATGAGAACGTTGGAAGAAATGAATCACAACGATCAAAGTACGATGCATTAAAGACACTTATACAGAAGATGAGGAGAAGCAATGATTACAACTTTAGCTACAAGCCACTGAAAAAGGCCTTGGGAGTAAGTGAAGTGTAACGAAAAGCTTGAGAATCCCTCTTCATCCCTATTTCCGAATCAAAATATGAGGTAAATAGTTGTGATCATTCTTTAGTTTCATCTTCACATGCTATTATTTCTATTGGAAATGTGTAGATCCCATTATACGGAACCGACATGAGACTCCTTACCAGGATGGGTTACAAAGGAGGAGGACTTAGCATTCATGCCTGAGGCACCCTAACTCTGACCATTGGAGGTTTTGCGGGGAGACCTCGCTAAATAGGTTTGGGACACTGCCCGAGGAGAATTCTCAAAGGTGTCACAGAGCTTCCACGACATTGATGAAATCATTGAGGAGAGGGAATGATGGGAAAACTTTATCTTCATCGTATTCAACGCATATTGCTGAGGAGAAAAGTGAGAGCAAGCTCTCACCATCATAATGACATCGGTGGAAAACATACATTGTTGAACTCGTGCGGAGAAAGTTTGATGGGAACACTTCAACATCATCCCATGGAAGTGCATGTCGCAATAAAAAGATGCGAGGCAAGCTCATAGTCACACATGATCGCACCGAGAGACCACCAGGAAAGGTATAATAGAGTCTCTATATTCTACAAGTTCATTTTTTTTATAAGCATGTTTTCTAATCATGAAGCATCAAATCATGGCATAAGAAAATTTGTCATTTTTTTGTGGTTTATATACACATGTCAGTTTGCAGTGTTGGAAAAATAATGGCAACACAAATGAGGATGAGGCGTGAAATCCTTCTCCATAGCGAGGGAAGAAATTGGTTAGAGAAGGTCCGGAGGAAGAAGACCTTTTGTACCCTATTGCAACAAAATGGTCATCAAAGAGCCACGTGTTTGAGGCTCCATCCAGAGCAAAATCAGCACCTTAAGGATAAAGCGTTAATTTCAAACTAGTTGAAACGATTGTTCGACAAGAAAACGTGCCATGAGGAGACTATCCGTTCACTTTGATAAGTGTAATATTCCCAAATGGGGAAGCAGCAATATTTAGAACACAATAATGGAAATAGTAGTGAAAAAAATCAATATACCATAATATAAGACAAATGTACAACCATTTTTATTAAATATATCAACCAAAATTTAAGAAAAAGATCTGAGGATCAATTCACTTTCAAACAATAGGAAAACAAGACTCCAAATAGGAAAATATGCTAATACATGAGAAATATCTTGCTACTACAAGTGCCATGAGCCATGAAAACGCAGGGTTTTACGGAGCCAAATAACCTCCTCATAGGGCTCGAGGAGAAGATAAATATGGAAGGAATACGAGACCTAAACTAAACCTACTCACGCTAGGGTAACGCACCCTCATAACAGCCAAGAGAGCGTTATAACGCATGATCAATGAAAGGTCGCGTTAGTGGCTGAGAAATGCTCGTTTAGACTAGAGGGTAGTCGTTTGCACGTGTTTTGAGTTTGAAACGGGAAAAAACTGCGGAGAATGATTTGAAATTCTAGCTTTTATCTCATAAGAGAGTCAGATGCAAAATGAAAGCGCAGAAAGCACTAGTCTCTTATTGGGACGCTTGCCATAAACAATCGAACTCTCAAGGAAGGAAAAAAGCATGGGAAGTTGAGGAAAAATCTTGCAGGTTTTTTCAATTTAGAAGCTGGTGGAAGGAGAAAGGCAATGATTGCTCTCTCCATCTCCTATAAAATGGTGTCGTAGTCTCTTGGTTCAAGGTCAAAGGTTTGTCAAAGTTTTTGAATACATGTGAGCGAAACATTATTGTTGTAGTGAGAGGTCAAAGGTCAAAGAGGTTCATTGAGAACTTGATGATCAAAGACATCACCACATTGAGAGATAGAGATTGGAAGGGAAATTTGAGGGAGGAAGCTTGCGTGCAGCGAGCGGTTGTAATCCCTCCTTTTTTATAAATCAATAGAGCGTATATCTGTTTTGTCCATTCTATGCGTTGATATTGTTATTGTTCTTCATTACTTATATAGCATGAGATGAATGGCTTAGATGTGCATTGTTTAATATTTATCATATATTAACTTAATTGATAGGAAATGTATATTGTGGTAGAGATTACACATGTGCTTTGATTGATCGCGGGGTCAAGATTTGGAGGTGGTGAAGGAGGATCACGCTTCGGCCTTAGCCGCTCTCCAAAAGACTTCGGGATCATAAAAGAGGTAATTTTCCATCTTATTCCATCAAGTTGTTTAAGTTGCTATGAACATGTATGTAATCATCTTTTTGAACTATATAGCTATTCTTATTATCGCACTCAGGCACAGAAAGGCTTCACGAAGGGATATTCGAGGACCAACAACTATAGCAAATTTTACCATAGCATTTATATTCATGGGGATTCTTGAGTTAATTATAAAAACATATCAAAGGAGAATATCTTTGCAAAACATCCTAGATTGACAACATACAAAAAATGTTGTGCACTTGACTTTTTAATAACTTTTTTAAGAAGATGATCTTACTATCATTCCAAGAAATTAGAATATCCATAGCTAATGGTTTAGCTTTTTTAAGTATCACTGCAAGTTTGCCTCATCCCAATAGAAAATACGGTGAAAGTTAAAATCTTCCGGTTGTACACGATAACGTGAGATATTAGTGCAAGTATTTGGGAATGACAAATAGATTGAAAGTTTCTTTACAGTCAAAGGATGAATTCAAGGATAGTAGTATAGATTTAGATTGTAAAGTATAAAGTCAAATTGATGTATAGGTTAGTGTAGATAAATAGTTTGATGTCTCTAATGTAGTATTTCAGCAAATAAAAATTATACACAAACCATAATTGCATGAAAAAAAGAAAGTAGAAAAAGAGGAATTTGAGGGTACTCTAGCTCAAGGATAATTTCCTACCTGGAGGTGCATGTCCACATTAGAAGAAATTTATTATTTCAAGGGTAATTTGATGCACTCGAGGGTAATTCAAACTATATTGCATGGAAGGAAAGGATGTAGAGTAGTGCTTGGGGACATGAGCTGAAGGAATCTCAATGACGGTGATATTCCCTAGCCTACGGTAGTAGATTCTCAACTTCTTGTTGCATGGAAGGAGAATGTAGCAAAGGCGAGAAGGATATTGTTAGAGGAGTTCGAGACCATATATTCTCGAGACCTCCATGGGAAGGTAACTCCATATGCTATGTGGAAGGCCTTGACATATCATATATAAGAATAGTAGAGACCACAAGAGATACGATGACTGAAAGACAAGCTCGAAAGAAGATCAAAATGGAGAAGGGCGACGCGATCCAAAAATACTTGGCAACAGTTCACTCAATGTTAATCATGAGCTTGGAATCATTGAGATATTTGTAGCCTAGAATGATTTGGTGAGCCCTAGCTCTTCTAGGGCCTTCTAAAGATTTGGCATGGGCTGCTCAGGGAGTCTATTAATGGGAGGAGAAGATGCCATATTGGGAGTGAGCTATTGTTTGATTTGGCACAAGAAGAAATTTGGCGAGCACTAGAGATGGATCCTCTATCAAAAATCTGATGATGGGGGAAAAGCGTGCCTTGGCTAGCAAGGCAAAGAAAAGGAAAAGTGAAGGCATCCCCATTCGAATCAGGCACCCGGCAACACGAGGAAAGAAGCAAGACTTATCAAAGGTGAAATGTTTCAATTTTCATGAGCATGGACAAATGCTACAAATTGTACACACAAGAAGAACAACAAGAAGGCCTCGGGAGGGGCATTAGGTGAATCATTACCTCCATAATTCGAGTTTAGAATTCACCCTCATCGCCTTTGTCATGGTGTCTTCGGTGATGGGATCTCTGTGGTACTTGGATAATGGAGACTTCATTCCACATGATGACAACAAAGAGATTCTTTAGTAGCTTGGAGGAGAAGGATCTCCGGATACATCGAGATAGGTGATGTGATGAGGTATAGCACTCAGTGAGATTGGCACGGTTACTTTCCAAAGAGATTCGAGTAAACCCATCATACTAAAATATGTCATGCATATACTGGTTTAAAGAAGAATTTGATTTCTTTTGTTACTATGTTGGAATATTATGTAAATGAGTGTGATTTTGAGTGAAGAAGAAGTTGTTTCTTCGTCACAGAAGCCATGGGACACAGTGAAAAAAGGTTTGGGGTTTGAGTGAAGACCTCTAGAAACATGATGTAGATGATTGTGGAATTAAACGATAGCGAGAGAAGGTGGAAAGTTGAGACGTCGATGAGTTATGACATAGGATGTTGGGGCATCTACACCACAATGCTTTGAGGATCATGTGGTATATTTCTACAAGGCTTCCAAAGGGTACACTTGTGTAGAGAGACACATGAAAAGGGTGTAGTACTACATGGAGAGTATTAAAAGGTCACCTTTCATGATAAGGAAGCCGAGCAAAGTAGAAATACTTGGGGAGATTTCACTCGGACGTGTGTGGGACTTTCTTTCTTGACGCTTCACACCAAAGCACAGTATTATGTGATTTCTTTTTATGATTTTTCAAGAAAGTGTGGGACTTTCTTCATGTAGAAAGAAACATCTATATGTTATCCAAGTTTTGTGAGTTTAAGGCACTTGTCATAAAGAAATATACGGAAGTAGGTGAAGGCTCTAGGGAGTGACAATGGTGGAGAATACATCTCTAATGAATTCAAGAAATTTTGTGCCTCACAAGGAATTTGAAGAGGATTGATTTCACCTCATAACCCACAATAAAATGGGGCTACGAGAAAGAAAGAACAGAGAACTATCATAGGAGCAACATGAGCTATGTTGCATGATTAGGGTCTACCATTACATCTATGGATGAAAGCATGAAATACAACGATGATATTTTGTGTAGAACATAAAGTCCTCATCGGATACTTGGGATGAGTACACCAAAGGAGGATTTTTAGGTAAGAGAATAGGATGTGTCATATTTTAAATTTTTGGTTCATATGTTTATTTCCATGTGACCAAAGATGGGAGGAAGAAACTAGAGCGAGCAATAAATTTTTGGAGTATTTGTTGGGTACATTGATATAGACTCACAACTATCGAGTGTACTTGCGAGCACATAGGATGATAGTGGTCAAAGAGATGTGAAGTTTGGTGAAGACAAAGTCAGTGTGATTGTCCCTTGAGATGGAGCTTGAGTTGCATGTAGTTGAGGAGCTCTTCACTCTAAAGGATAAACCTTAGGATGTAGAGTAGCCACAAGCATAGGAACGAAGAGGGTGATAGAAACCACCCATCGGGAAGCTAACCACAAAAGATGGAAGGAAGCGCACGAGAGTCGGATTGACAGATTCTTGTTGGACGTGAGAGAGAATGTGAGAGCACCCACATAATAACGCAGAACAAAGACATAGAAGGTCCCTAGGCACGGTGCATCGGATACCATGGCTCTTATGAGAGGAGGTATTGATATAGAACCATCCTCTTTTGAGGAAACGAGTGCAACAACCAGGTATGGTTTGATGCCATGGTTGAGGAGTGTGACTCCATTATCATAAACATTTCATGGGAAGTTGTCCCAAGATGAGTGGGGGAAGTCGATTGTAAGATCCGGTGGGTTTACAAAGTGAAGTAGGCGAGGAAATGGGAGTGTGGAGAAGCACAAGGCTAGATTTGTGGCTAGAGGGTTCTCTCTGTGGAGTGGAGATTGACTATGATGAGACTTGCTACCAATCGCAAGGCACTCGTCTATTAGATCCATCCTTGCACTCTCAACACAAATGGGATGCTAGATTCATCAGATGGATGTAAATACAACCTTTCTTAATGGATTTATTAAGGGAAGAAGTGTAAAGTGAGAAGCTAAAGGTTTTGAGACCTTATGAGGCGAAGTCATGTGTACTCGAGACTAAAAGAGAGCATTGTATGGGTTGAAACAAAGCACTGTGTGCTTGGTACACTAGGATTGAGAAAAGCTATTTCACTGGATTGGGCTTCATCAAGGTGAAGTGGATGCGAACCTATATCATATTATAGTTGATGGTAAGCTTTGATTATTGTATTTTATGTCGATGATCTTGCAAAGAGAATTTGAGATGAAGGACATGGGGCTCTTACACTATTTCCTTGGATTGGAAATATGGCAAAGAGATGAGGGAGCTATTTGTATCTGGGGAAAGTATGCCAAATATATTATGAGGAAGTTCCACATGGAGGAAAGCAAATCTATGGAGACTCCTCTTGGGAAAAGCTTGGAGGAAGGAGGATGCTACTTTGAGGCAAAGAAGTGGATGAAGCTGTTTATAGGGAAAAGCTGTGTGGGTTCACTCATGTATTTGGTAAACACAACGCAGGCATATATACGTAGTTGACAGTAGAGCAAAGCTATGGTTGAGCGACAGCTCTTTTGGAAGACGGGGGGAAGCATGCGTTGAGATCTATCGGGGAGCACTAAAGAGTACGGATTATGGTATAGTACGGACAAGGAGTGAAGCTCAAAGCTTCACTACATGCAGATTGGCGGAATTCCATCCGCATGAGGAAGAGCACATCGGGAGGCATCTTGAAATGCAGGATCAACAATATTTGCTACTCGGTACAAACGGGAAACATAGATCAATTGCACTTCAGTTCAACAAAGACTTAGTACATGGAAGCCGGTTAGGAAACATGCTAGACCATCTGGATGAGGAAGATACTTGTTGGTTTGTTTGGTCAAAAAATGAATTCGATGGTGATACATTGTGATAAAAGAGTTGCATCAAACTCTAGGTTATTCTAATATTCCATGACAAGTCCAAGCATATTAATATACGGTATCACCATCTCGAGAGATCGTGTTCGAGGAGGAGTTATTTCATTAGAGTACATTCCCACATAGGAGTAGGATGCATACATATTGAGAAATATGCTGGAAAGAATCAAATTTGGATTCCACAGAGAGAGGATCATGGTAGTAGATAATCCATTTCTTGTTGAGAGAGTGTTGAAATGGAACCAAGAAATGGTACCCACTCGGGGATTCTTATTTAATTTTTCCCCTTACTTAAATTGGAAGAGAAATTGTAATTTCATCTCTAAAGAACTTGTATTAGTTAATTAAGTCATAGTCATAGAGTTAGCTTAGGAAATTCGATTTGAGGTTAAAGAGGAGGCATGCAGTGATTCCATGATTTAAGGTGTCTAGTTACGAGTTATGCATGAGTTGAAATTAGCTAACTCAATTAATTGAGGTTAAATATCAATTAACTTCTTCTAATTGAGTGATGAGTTAGAGATAGGTCAATTGAATTAAATACTGATTTAATTAATAATGGGTAATCAATTGAGTTAACTAATTATTCACTATAAATAGTTATTTGCATGTCGGTTATGAGGAAAGTCGAGTTGAGACTAAGAGTTAAAGAGATGATAACTATCAATTGTACAATTGAAAATTTATGCAGTACGTTATAGAGTGAGTTGGAATCCTATGATGGATTGAGCAATCCATTCAAGGAATTTCCTATTTAATAGAGCAACAATTCCTTCAAGAATGTGTAGAAAAGTATTCTATAGAGGTTGAGAATTGGCTACAGTATTTGTTCGATTTTTTCCCTAGATCAATGTGAGACAGATTGGCAAAGTGCGGGGAGTTTCTCTTTAGAGAGAAATCATTGTATTGTTTCATGATCCTTGACTTTATACAATATACGAGATAGGAGGGTTTTTAGGTAGTGTGCTTTCCCCAGGATACATCTTGTGTTTGCAATTGAATGTCTCTTTCTCTTACTTGTTATGTGATTGATGCGATCATGTTTTGTTTCCACAAATTGTAGAAGGATTCAATATCTTGTTTTAGTACATTATAAGATCAAATTGAAACACGTTGTTATATTTTCTAAAAGAATGCGTTAAGAAGCATTGTTCCCTTACATCATTTGCTGCAATACAATATATTTGACCATAGATACATTGTGCATTCATTTACAATTAAAAATATGGACATGAGCCATACATTGTCGAGTGATAAAAATACATTCTTATCTCGACATAATAATAAAAATAAAATACCATGTGATACACAACAATAGAGAATCCATACTAATCGGTGAAATTATACATCAAATACCAAAGGAATGAGCTTCTCATTAATAGAGTGTAAAAAACCAACCGGAAGATGTGACTTCCACGTTCACACGACCATAGATTGGCAGAGTCAAATATATCTTCGACCAATCACCCCTTTTCCATATTCCAATCATGAATGTGGGACTCAAATAGAAAGAACCAACCGCGGGGGCATCCCAAAGGCTAGCGACCTCCACACTCATCAATAGCAATAAGGCTTTACCATGATCCACATTCATCGCTCTTGGAGAGACACCTGGGAGACACTCATTGGGAAAAAAATTTCCCCATGCTCTTCATCACTCCCTCCCTACGATGAGGCCATAAAGAAACAAGAATATCTGCACTTGTACCTCCCATTTCTCATGATGTACACTTGCCATCTTGCTACTTGGAGAAGGCCATTGGAGGGAAGATTCATTGCTTACCATTTTCAGCCACTAGGTGGGATCCATTGATGAGGCCACAAAGGGGAAGGAGAAGTCTAGTTCTTCCTTGTAGTTTCTTGAGGACAAGCAACAATTGGGAGGAGACTGCGCAATGTTCCTAAATTAGCTCACTAATTGGAACATTAATTTTGCCTTGTTCATTTTTGTATTTCATGAGTTGATGAATAAAATGTAAAGGAGGACAAGAAAAAACTCCTTAAATCAAAGAATAAATACATGCCCAATGTGAAAAGGGATAAATATGGGCCTTTTGTAACAAAATCCACTTGTATGTGAGCAGAAATTGGACCACCTTGGAGAACCGTCACGGTTTTCAGAAGAAGGTTCCAATGTGAAAGGGGTTAAGTCCATTGAAGTGGTTTAGGGTTTTTGCCCCATCAAGTTATAAAAAGGAGGTGACTAATCAAGAGATGGGTTGTTGAAGAATTTTAGAAGTTCTTTGCAGCAATTCTAGTCTCTCTAGGTCGTTTAGCCCCTAAGGGAAGAGGATTTCTGTTTAGGAATCCTCTCTCCTTCCATGGAGTAGCTCTTTGGAGGAGGGTTGGGATGTATCTCTCCACTATCGACAGCATTGAGGCTCAGCTCATTCTATAGCAACGACTTTGGTCTGTTGAGGGGTTTTGCAGTGCTTGTGAGTTGCGGCAAGTGGGTGAACTAGATCGCAAGATTTAGTTGTTTAGAGGAGATCTCTCTAAGGAGGTGTCTTGCGACCACCGGGAAGAGGATCTTACTCTCTGTTCACTTTCAGATCTATAATTTTTACACTCGTATCGGGTTCATTCTAGCGCTCTTGCGTAGTCCCTTCCATGAGCTGACGTTATTTTCATGTACATGTTTAGTGTTGTTTAGATTTCTCATTGTACTAGCTTTAAGTAGATTGAGAGCTTGCCTCTCACTTTGAATATTTATAAAGTAGCTTTGCTGATCTATTCATATTCAGATCTGATATATAATGCTAATGAACGCCATCTTCGAAAATATCCGAAGTTTCTGCAGGTTCAGAGTGTGTTCAAAAGCTAGATCTACAGCTTTGTTATGCATTATTTTGATAAAACCCCAAGGGGATCTTGTTAAGAAGGGCTGATTAGTTTCCAGATCTGGTATGGATATGATGTTTCAGCCATTTATCAGTTGTAGATCTGAGTTTTGACTCTACAGTTGAAATTTGCCTCCTCATATAGAATGACTGTCGAGTCTTTTCTGGAGTTTTTTCCATGTCTTACGCTATAATTCCCGAGAGGATTCTTGCTCTTGCTTCATGTAAACTTAATGATTCTACAAGAGAAATTCATTATGGATTTGATTTCTTTATGCTACCATACTGTAATATGGGGTTAATGACTGATTTCCGGTGACTTCATGACAGCTATCGCAATTCTGAAGGAAGGTTTCTCTATTAACTCGTAGCGTTTCCTTTAGTGATTTGCCAGCTCAGTGTTGACTTTGTGGAATCTGATAACGTCTCTAAACTTATTTGTTTTTGCTGAAAATCTGCATGGAGGTCCCACACAACCTAAAATAAGGGAACCCGGCCCTTGGTCTACGTTATTTTTACATTGGCTTCTAACATACATCGTCCTCCTTGAGCCTATTACGGATTTTCCTAAGAGTGGAATTTCCCACTTCTTCCTTGTTTGGTTTTGCTTCTCTTTTAGATCCATTATTTCAGATCATGCAGATCTAAGGTTAATAAGGAGCAGAAAAATCTAAGAGGAGTGTGTTATTCCCACACTTGATGTGTTTTACAATATTCTATAAACATAATTTAAGAACGGGCAGGGAAACCTCCGGTTTTCACCCTCTCCTTAGAGGTGATATAACTAATAAATGCCTCTACCGGTCTATCTGCGGTTTAGATCTATTGGTGTGATTCCATAGTGGAATATCTTAAGATATTCCCTACGGAGCCCTATTTTTCCCCCATATGGAATATTACATCGGGAGGATGAAGGGTGAGGAAAAAGCCCAATCCGTTAGATCGAAAAGATCAACGACTACGATGAGATTGGGAGAAGGTAAGCCGAGGCAGGTAATTTATGAAGAAAAAGGGCTAAAGTGAGAGAGGGGCATGGTTCTATGGAAGAAGAAAGGGACCAAAGTTAGGATGAAGGGCTGATGCCTTTGGTGGATGGTTTAGGGCCTTGGGTTACATGGAAAAAAGGGCGAGAGGACTTAAGCTCGAAGAGGGATTAAGGCCTAATTTTCAAATGGAGCAGGATTAGAGCCCTAAAAAAGGGGTTTTTAAAGCCTTTTTGGAGGATTGCGATAGGGTTAGAGAAGGTTTTAAAAAAACCCAATCCAAGGGGTGTTCATGGTTTTAAAAATGGATTTTGAAAGGAATGGAGAGGGTATAAGAAGGGAAAATGGGGTTTTCAAAGGGAAAAAAGGAGACTGATATAAAGCAGGGGGTAAAACATGGAAAAATGGGGGAGAAAAAGTGGAAGTGGAAAATGGGAAAAATAGCATGAAATCAGTCTTTACGTTTGAAATAGCGGGGATAAATTTTTAGGAAGACATAGATGAATATTTCGATGGCCGATGGACTTAGGATGATGAAGGCGGTGAGATTACCAAAACTCACAAAGTCGTCAAAAGATTGTTTTTTGGAAATCTAAGGAACTCTTTAGCCATCATTTGATCTAACAAATTTTATAGATGTGTCTAAAAAAACTGATCTTCGATTTCCACCCTCTCGGGGTCTCAAATTGTTGAGATTGCAACAAGATGATGAGCTTAGTGGAAAGAAGTCACCTTCACTAAGTGGGCCCCGCGGTATTTTTGGCGCAAAGTCTATTTTTAGACTATGTCTATTTTTGGACATATGGATAATGTTCTATGAGTTTCGGGATGCTATTTGTGGATGGTTGAATCAAGTTGGAAAAAATAGATGGACTTCTATTTTTAGACATATTAGGGCGAGAATCTATTTTTGATTGCCAGGTCTAAAAAATAGATATGTCGAATATTATTAGCTCTTAATAATTTTTGGACTATAAACATTATCTTATTCTCTTGGAGCACTTTAAGTTAGAGTGCACGGATGTGACACAGGGAAATTTGTGAAGGGAATTACGCTATTCTGAGGGTTAAGTGAGACTATTACATGGATATCCTTTGATTCAGAACTCATGTGACGAGTTTGGTGGAGTTGATTGAGAAGTTAATGGAGTTGTGTTCGGATAACTAATCTAAACATAGTTGAGCTATTTGTATCTAGTTTAACTTATTGATACAATTAGTGAGAGTGGTGTGAATTAATTATTAATTAATTCAATAATTATAAACTCATTAATCAAATAAAAGAATACATCGGTTAACTTCGGTGCATGGACAGGTTTGAGTGGAGACCGGTGCGAGGAGATAGGTGAAAGAGCGGGGTTAACTATCGGTTGTGACTATAATGTTGCATATTTGCAACTACCGGTGATTGGAGAGACCCATGAGGATCGCGCAATACAAGCCAGGTGGTTTTATGTTATTTAATGAGCTATCCTACAAGTTTGATTATGCAATAGAGGTGGCTATCAGTGGTAGAGATTGGAGCATGTGTTTTGCTAGATCTAGCTTGATTAGTGTGTAGAAATTTGAGGTTGTGCTAGAGCTTGTGAGGAGCTTTGTACAATCTATTGTTACATGATCTCATTGACATATATCTCTACAGATAGTTGGGGGTTTTCAGACTTTAAGCTTTCCCCATTACATCGTGTTCATATGTGATGAATTTTTATGGTTTTCATGTACAGCATGCGTTGTTTTTATTTCACATGTAATGATCAATGGTGAGAAGAGATTACGTATGTGTGCATGAAGTTAAAATAGTATGCAGTCGAGAAGAATATCGAGTGAATAATATACTGAGTTATTCAAATTTCTACATGGTATCAGAGCAGAGATTTATCATTGGAGCAGTGCAAAAACATGTGAAGTGTAGTTGAGCTTTTAAAGTTTTGAGTGGAGATTCAGATTTGTAGTAGTGTTTTCTTGGTGTCGAAGTTGAGATGTCTTTCAACGGATTCGATTGGAGTATGCCCTTGAGGGCAACTCAAATTATATTGCATGGAAGAGACGGGATGGAGGCGGTGCTAGATGACAATGGGTTGAAGGAGTTCATAGATGCAGAAAGTTATAAAACCTACTTCTAGCGATGCTACCATTACTTGACGCATGGCAAGAAGACAACAAAGTGTCGAAGGATTCTGTTGGAAGGTGTAGGGATCACATAGTATCCGACCTTCATGGTAAGGCACTCCATTCTTGATGTGGAAATCTTTGATAGATTTATTTCAAAGCAAGAGCGACCGCAGAGGAAGTTGAGCGCTTTAAGGATAAACTCGAAACATAAAAAATGGAGAAAGGCAACGGTATGCCCCAAGTACCTCACAGAAGTTCATCCAATGGGGATGAGCCGGGAAGTGTGGGGGTTGCGCTGATGATGAGGACTTGGTGAGCTTGGCTCTCTTGGGCTTCGAAGAGTTGGCATTCCTACTAGGACTGCGTCGATGGTTGGGAGAAAGTGCAGGGATGGGGAGCCGACTTTTGGGATCGGATCTTGTGCAAGAGGAGATAAGGCGAGTACCCGGGGATGGATCTTCATGAGAACTCGATGAAGAAAATTATGCTGGCTAGCCAAAGCAAATAAGGGAAAGAGAAAGAAAGCTTCTCAATCCGGTCACGAAAGCAAGAAGCGAGGACATGTCCAAAGGTGAAGTGCTCACTTGTCACCAACACGGACATTACACCACTAGTGTCACGGAGAAGAGAAGAAAAATGAGCGAGCTGCTGGGATGCGAGCATGGGAGAGGCCCTTAACCTCACGGTTTGAGTTGGATTTCTTTGATCGATCGCATGCTTGGTCTCAAGTGTGATAGGGTTCGGTGTGGTTTCTTGGCGAGTGGGTGCGTCTTTTCACATTACGGGAGATCGAGATTTGTTTATTGATAGCGGATGAAAGATCTTGGAGTGCACATCGAGATGGGCGATGATGAGTAGATACGGTGCGGCCGTGTCGGTACCATTTCCTTTAGAGGGGGATTACGGTAAACCCTTCAGTATTGAAGGAAGTGATGCATGTTTCGGGATTAAAGAAGAATCTTATCTGCATGGCGATGTTAGAAGACAAGGGATATGATGTTGTCTTTAGCGAGGGAAAGGTTTTCCTACATAGTAAGGAGCTGAGTGAGACCGGAGGATAGGGGTTCGAGTTCAGAACCTTTATCAATTGCAGGGTAGATGGGCTGTGCAACAATGGCGGACAAAGGCGAAGGAGTGGGTGAGCGGGATGATGGGGAGTTGTGGCACGAGAGGTCAGAGCCACCTTCACCATGGAGCTTTGCAGAATCTTTGCTGCAACATATTTCTCTTTGGGCTTCCTAAGGGTACTCTTGCGTAGTCGGATGCGGTGCAAGGGATGTGCCTTGGGAAAATTTGTGAAAGCCACCTTTCACGAGAAGGATGGTCGTGCCACGAAGTCCTTGAGAGAATTCACACGGATGTGTGTGGACCTTTCTCAGTAGCTCGACAGCATAAAGCATAGGTACTATGTGATATTTATTGATGATTTTTTCGTAAGTGTTGGATCTTCTTATGCGAAGAAGAAGAAAGACATACTCAAAGTTCTATGAGTTTAAGGCAGTTTAGAGAAAGAATCGGGGAAGTAAGTGAAGGCTCTTAGGAGAGACAGTAGTGGTGAATTCATCTCTAGCGAGTTCAAGGACTTTTACTGACAGAAAGGAATTCAAAGGGAAGCTCATAGCACCTCACAACCCCTAGCAACGGAATGGGGTTGCGGAGTGGAGAGAACAGAACGATCGTGGGTCTGCATGGAGCAATGTTGCATGATCGGGCCCTTCCCATGCACTTGTGGGCTCGCAGGCCTCAATCTTGCGATATATGTGCAGAACCGTTGTCCTCATAGGATACTTGGCATGAGTACACCCCGAGGAGGCATGTTTTGGTAAAGAAGCTTTGATATTTCCCATTTGAGGATTTTTTTGGTTCACCTTTTTACATTCATGTGAAAGGATGCAGGGGAAGAATGCGGAGCCGGCTGATGAGGTTGGGATATTTGTAGGGGTACAACGATGCACCCCTAAAACTATCATGTGTATTTTCCGGACGGTCGCAAGGCGTACTGTGCAACAGGGATATCAGAATTTCATGAGGAAAAGCCATGAAGTGTTTGCTTGAGAGGGAGCCACACTTGCATGCGCGAGATGAGGAGCTATTAGTTCCGCAAGGATGAGTCTCGGGATGTGGATCAGCCACAAGATGAGGTTCATGGAGTGGAAGAGACCACTCAAGCAGATGCCAACCATAAGAGGGCGGAAGTGCACTACAAAAAAGGCTCGAGCGGTCGAGCTCAAGATGCAGAGAAGGATGTAGGAGCACCTACATCATCAGCGCGAACGAGAGACGATCACGACGGTGTCTTTGGATACATGGCTCTTATGAGCAAGTGTATCGTGATGGAGCCATCCTCTTTCGAGGAAGCTATCGGAGGATCTCGCATGGGTAGATGCCATGGTGGAAGACTATGATTCGATTGTCGGGGAACAATGCATGGGAGATTGTCCCAAGGGCGGAAGGGAAATCGGTGGTGTAGGTTCGAGATGGATCTACAAAGTGAATCGAGCGGTGACGGGAGTGTAGGAGTAGAGTACAAGGCAAGATTTGTTGCCCGAGGCTTCTCAGCAGTTGAGGGGATTGATTATGAGAGACCTTTGCACTGTCGCAGGTATTCTTCCCATACACGAACGATTCTTGCTCTCTTGGCGCGGATGGGGGTGGCACATTCATTAGATGGATGTTAAGGTTGTGTTCCTCGACGGTGATGAGTTGAGGAGGTGTACATATAACAGATTGAAAGGTTTTGCAGATCTTCGGTGCAGTCAGATGTGTGCGGGCTCAAGGCGGCCCAGCATGGGTTGAAACAAGCACCTCGTGCTTGGTACACACTGAGAGTGAACGATTTATTTCACTGGGACTTGGATTCTCCAAGAGTAGAGCGGATCCTAACCTCTGCAGGATAGTGGTGGAGGGTAAGTTGTTGATCATTGTACTTTATATGATGGTTTGATTTTGATAGGTGATGAGCTGTTGATACACTCATGCAAGACTCGATCTTGCAGAAAGGAGTTTGAGATGAAGGACTTGGGCCTCCTTCATTATTTCTGGGATTGGAAATTTGGTAGCGCGGTGATGAAATTTGTTTGTTTCTCAAGGCGAAGTACGCAGATACTAGGAAGTCAACATGCATGGTTCTAAGCTTGTTGATACTCCTCTTCCCCAGTGGATGGAGGACAGGAGGATGCTGCTTATTGAGTAGTAGGATGCCCAGCATTTGCTATCGATAGTTGGTGGGGTACGCTTATGTCCCAGTCAATACACGACTCGACATATGCTATCTTGTTAACCAAATTTCACAAGCTATGGTTACAGCCTACCAGAAGCTCTTACGGAAGGCGAGGCAAGCATGTATTGAGATATCTCGAGAAGGCACATCGGGATATGGATTATGGTACTAGAGACGAGTTGGATGAGGTGAAGCTATGTGAGCTTCACGGATGCAGTTGGGCAAGGAGCCCAACGGACGGAAAAGATTACATCCTGGAGGGATTTTTTAGTATTGAGTCGACAACGGTTCTTGGTACGGCGGGGAAGCGAGAGATCAGCGGCACTCAGTTCAGTGAGAGGCCGAGTATATGGTAGCGAGTTTGGGCTGCATGCGGAGGCTATATGGATGAGGAAGATCTTGGCCGGGTTGTTCGGTTCACACTTAGATCCTACTTGTGATTTATTGTGATAATCGAGTTGCATTAAACTCTCGGTTAATCTATTATTTCATGGTAGATCTAAACACATGTACAATCAGGTAACATCATATCTGAGATTGTGTGCGGCGGAAGATCGTGTTGCTTTCATACATTCCAGGAGGATCAAGATGCTGATATCTTGATGAAAGCGCTCACTAGGAGGAAAATTCGAATACCACAGAGCGGGATAGGGGTGCGATGGATAATCCTTATGTTTTTGAGGGAGATGGTGAGATTGCAACAAGATGATGAGATTAGTGGAAAGAAGTGCTGCCTTCACTAAGTGGGCCCACATGAAGCTATTTTTGGCACAAAGTCTATTTTTTTGACATATGGATCATGTCTCCTATGAGTTGTAGGATGCTATGTTGTGGATGGTTGGTCAAGTCGGAAAAAAAATATGGACTTCTATTTTTAGAAATATGGGCAGAATTTATTTTTAGATTGTCAGTCTATAAAAATAGATATATCAAATAATATTAGCTCTTAATAATATTTGGACTATAAACATTATATTATTCTACTAGACACTTGAGTTAAGTGCACGGATGTAGCACAGAGATCTGACGAAGGAATTACATCATTCACGAGGGTTAAAGTGGAGCTATTGCATGGATACTTCGGTTAGAACTCATGTGACGAGGAGTTTTGGTGGAGTTGATTGAGGAGTTAATGGAGTTGTGTTCGATTTAACTAATCTAAACATGAGTTGTATCTCATCTATCTAGTTTAACTTATTAGGTACAATTAGTGAGAGTGAGTGTGAATTAATTATTAATTAATTCACTAATTATAAAATCATTAATCAACTAAAGAATACATCGGTTAACTTCGATTGCATGGACGGTTGAGTGGGGAGACAGGTGCGAAATGGAGTGAAAGACGGAGTTAACTATCGGTTGTGACTATCTTTTATTTGCATATTTGCAACTACCGAGTGTTGAGAGAAGCCCATGAGGATTGCGCGAGTACAAGCCGAGTGGTTTATATTATTTAATAGAGCTATCCTATAGCATTGATTACGCAATAGAGTACGGCTATTAGGTGGCGGAGAGATGGAGCATGTGTTTTGCTAGATCTAGCTTGATTAGTGTGTAGCAATTTGAGGTTGTGTTGAGAGCTTGTGAGAAGATTTGTACAATGATTGTTACATGATCTCCATGACATATAATATACATATAGTTGGGGGTTTTTCATCTTTAAGATTTCCCATTACATCACGTATTCATATGTGTGGATTTTTATGGTTTTAATGTGCGCATGCGATTGTTTTTATTTCCTGATTAATGATCAAAGTGGTAGAAGAGATTCTACGTATTGTTCATGAAGTTAAAATAGATGTGTGATTAGGAGAATCTCGGTGAATAATATATACGATTATTTAAATTTCTACACCAATGACCTCATGGCGTTACTCGATCTCTCTCTCAAAATGCTCTCGATCCCGAGAAATGGAACCATTTGTTGGCTTGAGAGTCTGACCAGAGTTCGGAGGTTAAGGTCCGCCAACAAAGCCCTATACTTCTGGCCCTTTCGGTATTATGACCTACTTGCGCGAGGCCAAGGTCTCACCCAAAGGTAGTATGGGAGGGTGTTGGAGCTAGGTTCTGCACACGACGAAAAAGTAGAGTAATTTGAGCGAGATTTGTATTATCACTAATAGGTTCACACATAATGCAGTCTATTTTGCAACTCTTTTAATAGTGTAAGTAGCATATAACCATAACAAATCTATTATCATCAACCAGATCTAATCAATGCATTCAGCATCACGCGTGCATTATCAAATACCATTATAGAGGTATTCTAATCGTAGTTACTTCAGATCACGCAGATATAAATGTGCCAATCACGAGATAAATTCACTGACTTAAATAAACATCATAGATGTGCTTCGAGTAATAAACATAATCAATCCGAGATGACACACGAGATAATTCAACTATACTTCACATTCATTAACATCAAGATCCACTTACAACCAAAACACAGCCGCGCACACATAGCCTAGCGGGAGTCCGCTACAAACGGGAGTGAGGATCTCCACGCACACAACCGCAGGAGTCCTTACCCAAAACAACCCAAGCAGTCTTAGCAATTCGGACGTAGCATCAATCCATCGACTTCCTACTTTTTACTAGACCCAACTATCTATCTATTTATAATATCGTAGCCTTTACTACCGTATAGTCTACAAACCATGGTTTGCGGACCCTAGAGCTACCCTTTAACCCATTACAACACCTTAGGGGCTTTGAACCACCCCAAAACCCCTGCGCAGGATCAAATTTAACAAAATTGCTCCAAAAACGCAGGTTAGCGAACCTCGTTCCAACAACCACCATGTCGCGATAGGTAACCACTTGACCCATTATGTTTTTTTATCAGATACAAAACAACAAAAATATCCTTCCAAACATTTATTCACTATCTTAGTTTGACCATCGGATTGAGGATGAAAAGATGAGCTATTAGCTAGTTGAGTACCCAAACAAGAAAAATAATTCCGTCCAAAAATTTCCGAGTAAAATGGGATCTCTATTGCAGTTACAATAATCTTTGGGTTTCCATGTTTCTTTTGAATTGTTTCCATAAATGTAGTAGCAACTGAACTTGCTTTAAATGGATGAGATAATGCACAAAAGTGTGCATACTTGGTAATTCTTTCAACTACCACCATGATGACACTCTTTCCTTTGAACTTAGGTAAACCTGTGATAAAACCATTGAAATGTCCTCCCAACATTGAATTGGAATGGATAAAGGTTTTAGAAGACAGGGGTCTTAATTATCTCAACTTTTGTGTTCGGAAAACATAAACATTCATACAAAGTTTTGAATATCAAATTTAAGGCCATCCCAAAAAAAAACTTTCTTCACCCTATGGTAAGTTTTTTTAAATCCTGAGTGTCCTCCTAAAGAAGAAGTGTGCAATTCCAAAATAATCTTTTGTTTTATATGGGAATTCTTACAAAGATATAAGCGATCTTTGTACCATAAGGAATCATTTTTCCAATTAAATGTATCATATTTACTAGGATCTTGTTGCACTTTTGAATGAGTGTCCACACGTCTTTGTACTTCTTCCATTCATCCCTCACTTAGATTATCCAATCTAGTTGGATAATAGAAATGGCACAAAGAAATGCTTCCACCTCTTCATTCTTTCTTGAGAGTGCATCTGCAACAACATTTAGCTTCCCTTTTTTGTAGATTATTTCAAAGTCATAACTTGACATCCTTTTGTGACCCATTTTTTCTTCTCTTCGAATATATTCTTTGTTCCAAAAGTGTTTAAGACTATCATGATCATTTTTTACCCTTGAAGTGCCTTCCCATTAGGTAAGGTCGCCATTTCTTTAGTGCATGTAGTATTGCTAACATTTCCTTCTCATAAATAGATTTTACGTAAATACTTTCCTTTGATCAGACGACTTTCAAAAGAAATGGGTCTTCCCTTCTTGTATTAAAACAACACCAATTCCATCTCGAGAGTTTATCACATTCCACAATAAAAGGTTTTTGTGAAGTACGGCGTAGCTAAGACCAATGCTAGGCTTCATCGCCTCTTTAGAAGTTCAAAGGCCTTAGTTTCTTCAGGAGTCCATGAAAATGCATCTTTTTTCAATAATGTTGTTAGAGGTGCTTCTAGTCTCCCATAATTCTTAACAAACTTGCGATAATACCCTATTAACCCAACAATCCTCGCAGCTGCTTTATGGTTGTGGGGACTTTCCATTCCTTAATGGATTTAATTTTGCTAGGGTCTACCTTAACACCCTTGTGAGATACAATATGACCCATATATTCCACCTATTTTACTCCAAAGAAACATTTGGATGTTTTTTCATATAATTGTTTCTCCTCCAATAGTTTGAGCACCCTGTCAACATGTTGAACATGATCCTTCCAAGACCTTTTTGTAGATTAGTATATCATCAAAAAATACTAGCTCAATTTTCTAAGGGTTTGAAAATGGAATTCATCAACCCTTGAAATGTAGAAGGTGCATTGGTAAGGCCAAAAGGCATGACCAAAAATTTGTAATGACCCTCATGAGTTTGAAATGTTGTTTTCGTAATATCTTTAGTCTTCATTCTAATTTGCTGATATCCTGAATGAAGATCCAACTTGGTAATATAAATTTCTCCATGTAATTCATACAATAATTCATCAATCACAGGCATGGGAAATTTATCTTTAATAGTGAGCTTATTGAGATCCCTATAATCTGGACACATGTGCCATGATCCATCCTTCTTGTGCACCAATACTACTTATGGAAGGAAACAAATTTGACTAGGTTGAATTATACCAGCCTCTAACATTTCTGCAATCATACGTTCAATTTTTCTCTTTTGGACATAAGGATATCTATAAGGCTTTATTTTTGAAGGAACACTTCTTGGAATCAAAAGAATAGCATGATCATGATCACAAATAGTTGGGAGTCCTTTGGGAGTTTCAAACAACTTGGAATGATTGTCCAAGACTTTTTAGAGATATGGAGAAATAGATGATCTTGATGTTGGAACTTCTAGTTAGAATAATTGTGCAATTACGCCTTGTTGTTATTTATTTAGAATCTTTGTCATGACATTAGAGCTTATTATATTTCTTGGTGCCCCTACGATACCCTGTAATTCGACTTCCTTTCCTTCCGAAAAAAAATTCAAGAAAATTTCTTGAAAATTAAAAGTTATCATCCCCAAATATTGTAACCATTGTACTCCTAGTACAACATCAGAACCTCCCATTGGAATGGAAAGCATTGAACTATTCAATACATATTCCCCCATGGTTATCTTCATATTATGGAATTTTCCAGAGCAATTTATAGTTCCTCCATTTTCACAACCATCACTTCGAGCATTCTAGTGTTGGGTATAGGAAACAATTCAATTCCTTAGCTCACCTTACAATGAATAGAAATTATGGATACTACTACAGAATCAATCAACACTATTACCTTTTTTATTCTTGATATGTCCTTCTATCTTGAGAGTTTTAGGGAGTGTTGTTTCTTGCCGGTGCATTACACTGATATGGTCGGACTCATTTCTTCTTCTTCTAGGGTTGGTTCTGGTGTATATCCTCTTCTTTTGAAGTTTCTTGTTCATTTTTCTTCCTCCTCTTCACAATCTATGTAAAATAATTTCTTCTCGACACACTTATGACCTTTAGTGTATTTTCTACTTTAAAACTGTAGAAAATATCTTTTTTTCTCTTTTATTCAAATTGTTGTGGTGTCAACCTTGTAGGTTCCCAGAAGTCTAGAGTAGCAACACTTTTATGTTTATAGATGTGAGTGGTGACTTCCTTGTCGCCCATAATTTGCATTCAATTTTTCTTGCTTAACTGAATGCCTTCTTCGATGGAATCGGGTTCCCAAACACGAACCTCATGTTGGATGTTATCTATTTTATAACCCCAATACTAATATCTATTTTCAAACAGACATGCAATTTGAAGAAAAAATACACTTTCTCGCTCTTGAGGAGCTCGAAATATTGAAGAAACTAAATTATCTACATGATTTCGGATGTTCATTCTGAAATTTAGTCTTGTATTATCCCTATGAATATTATTTCGAATTCCACATGTCTAACATGAGTTGGATTAATATTCAAGTGAAAAGCTCATACTAATCTCCCCACAATGACCTAATTTGTAATTTGGGATCGATAGAGAAAACTTATACGGGTGTGCCATGTGTCACTTTGTTTCCTCCTACCCCAGCTCGCCAGATTGATACAAAGGAAAATAAATTTTGTGTACTTGCAGCACTTTTTATATAATTCCAATCCGATGCTCGGAGAGAGATTTTTATGACGATTTTCCTGAGTCACCCCTTTGAGATGAAATTAGGAGATTTTCAGAAAAAATCCTAACTTCACTAGATCATATCTCCAAAAAATATTGAGAGCCAGAATACTGGTATTATATATTACACGAGGTTCCTCTAGATTTGATTTGGGTGATACAAATTTCAGATTTTGAACCTTCGTACAGAAAAAATTTTATAGCGCAAATTCCACGATAACTTTATGTTTGGAGTAGCGAAAACCCTAAAATCCAAAGCTACGATGCAAATGCTATGAAACACGGCTCCAAAAATAGAAGAAAAGAGAGATAAACACCTTATAAATATGCACACTTTGAGGGGAAACCTCCTTTATATTACATAAATGAATAATTCTTGGATGATACAAATGACAAAACCTCCTTCTATATATAGGAGTCCATGGGGTCACAATATAATCCTAAAGTCGACCTAACAATAATAATGTAAGGAGCACAATAATAACAATATTGAGGTTACATGGTTACAACAATAGAAATAATGGGAGCTACGCTATCTAACAATAAGGAACTACACTAGTAATATAGGGACCTAACAAATCACCATAAAAAATTAGGAAATTTGATGCCTCTTTCATTACAAATTCATCAGAAAAATAAGTACAAAATTATAGTCTTCAGGAGGTCCAAAACTCGGAACCCTCTTCTTCATTTTTCCATTCTTAAATACATCAAAAAATAGTTTGCTAACTATCAAAAACTTCTTGAAAACTACCTAAACTACTTCTTTTACCCCTATCAATTGATTTCATTACATTCGAGGTTAATATTATTCCTCGTTTCTAAAAATAGAAAGAGAATAATAAAAGGAAAGAAATATCATGATTTCTTATAAAGGTATTTAGCATTTGGTGATGTATTTTCCCTTTGATGTTGATGTGGATCATTTCTAACATTGATGTAGTCTTCCCGAGTATCATCTACTATTGATGCATCTTTAGGAATATTAGTCATCCATCTTACGCATTTCTTCCAAATTTCAACATTTTTCCTTAGAATTAATTATATTATGATGTTCCGGTCTAAAAGAAATGTATTCTAGGTGTAAATGAGCCTTTCCAAAAATAAATTCTTGCCCATCCATAACAATTGAAAATATTTATGCGAGAAAATTGATAATATTATTGTCCCCTTTATACTACTGATGTTTTCTCGATAGTACTATCAACTTTGCTTTTTACATCCACCAACATAGTTTCATAATTTTCCAAGATAATAAGTTACCACCAAGATGGAAATCCAACCTAGTTCTTTTATCAAATAAAGTGTTATAATTCTCTACGACTTACATGATCCTGGTAATCTCTTTTCTGTTGACTTCTAGTTTGCATTATTTATTATCAAGTGGTAATTTATAGAACACATAATGTTCTATCATTTATATCATGCTCATTCGAGTTCTTGGTACGGCTTGGAATTGATAAAATATATTAATTTCTTAGCCCATATGGCTCTATCATGTATTTTTATGTTTTTAAACTAGCACAGCTCTTCGAGATCTCTAATTATTCTCTGCTCTTACGAAATAAGTACTAAAGACTCCCATCAGTTTTTCATCAGCATCCCTATAATATCATTCCAAAGTATATGCTTGGCTTCAATCGAGACATGTTTCCCTTCAACTTTTTCCATGAGATTCTTGACTTCTTCCCCGAGTTGATTGATAATATGTTCTGTATGTTGTCTACGAGTATCCTTTTGATATTACAATTTCATTGTATTTTTCCCTTATAACCTTCATAGTTGTATCAATATCTTTGATATTTCTTCGTATCAATATCTTCCATCTTTTAATTGGTACTCAATTGGGATATCTTTCTTTCTAACGGATCATCGAGTTTTCAGTTGATAAAACTACTAGTGCGAACATGAGAGCTAATCCTTGCTCTATAACCCCAGTTACTTTGCTTCTTTATCAATTTGGTAACCTCTTCATATTTTTTGCAACACTTAGTTGTAAAATATTTTTCTTCTGGAACTCACTCTTGCTACCTCGGTTGCCATTGTGTGATCTCCGATGTAGGAAGCTTGAGCTTCTTTGAGTACATGCCTACTTACGATTCGTACATTTCATGTCAACTTTTGCATAGTTGGCTATCGAGTGGGATCTACTCTAATTTTGATATCAATATTATTTAATTCTTCATTATGAGTAGAGAGGCTATGGAATTAAGCTTTCTCCAACTTCATCTGTGATCACCTTTGCTGACATGCTTTACGCTTTACTGCTGACTACACTAGTTTTGAGTCAATAATTAGCAATCAATAAACCGGTTTACATATGTAAATTGATTTTTTCAGGTAAGGGAATCTTCTGCAGTATCAACGATCAAATTGGCAGATCTTGAAATTTCTTGATGACCCTCTTGTCATTTCAGATGGGTGTGAAAAAAAAATCTTACATACTCCTTTTCTACAGATCATAGTAGTCAACAACCTAGTACAGTCATAAGTAGATTTAGATCAGCTGAACACTCCATGCTTTCCCTTATTCTCGATTCTTCTCAACAATTTGGGCAAAAAATTGTTTAATTAATAGTACTTTTCTCACGAAAACACTTCATTTTTGGATGGTGGTAGTGTATGATGTATTTCTCCCAATTGAATTATCAATCCGGATGTGCATATGGTATTTATTCACTTAGATTGGCCACTCTTCTCAAATACTTTCTCCTCTGTGTCATTATTCTTTTCTCTATCTCTTTATTTCCCTTTTTAAAGGATAGCGAGAGTTTCAATGCTAGTGCTATCATTCCCTGTCATAGACCCTTATTAGCCAATTTCTCAATTTTACGGCACTATCATAGAAGTATAGGCATAATAACCATTTTAGACCCTTCCCTTAGAAATTACTGATGTGGGTCATAAGCTCCCACTTTTTTCATCCCAACAATAAATGCATATCTTCTAGCTTTTGATTGGCTTCCTTTGTAGCTGTCTCGTATTCACAATGAAATTTCCAACGATCACGGGTGACTTAAGCATATGACCCTTCTTCATTGCTGACAAATGAGTTTGATCAACATTTAAACTCTACCTAATAAATTCTAAGGCAAACATCCTTATGGGAACAGAGTAGTATTAGTCATTGGTATTTTTTCACATTGATGATGACTAGTTTTTAAAAGCTAAGTTTTTCTAGCAGTGATCTCCAATTTGTCAAATTTGCCAATTTGGAAAACACCCCATAAACATTTTTTTCCCTCTACCTTTAAATCAGCCCCTATGAGTGAGATAAAACCTCATTGTCGAAGCCCTATCTATCCTCAATCATACAAACTTGTCCATCAGCTCAAAGAGAATACTCCCAAATTTGTCCAAAAAGTCTCCCTAAGTTAGTAGTGGCGCTTTAGGCATTCCTCCCTTGGCAGAGCTATCCTAAAGCCAAAAAAACCCTCTGTCTAATATCAGCCGATCATAGATAACCCTTCCTATTCACAAACAAAGGCTTGATACACTCTTAAATTAACGCTAACTAACAAACCTTGATGTCTCGACGTGCATATGCCATAGGTGCAAATTGATAGTAGGTGGATTTACGGTGTTTCAATGTATTTTTCAAGAGAAGAAGTGTACCGATGTTCAGGAAGACATTATTAAACTTAACATGAGAGATAGGTCGCTTCTCATCTGGTTTTGAAGCCGGGATGCAAGTGCGGACAAAGAGTTATTTCAATAAGCTCCTGCAAACACGATCGAAAGGGTTAGTGATTTATAAATACTAAGTAATACTCTACGGATGTTGGTCGAGTGGCTTACGATGTCTAAAAATGCATAAAGGTATTTTAACATCGAGGATTACATGTCTCGGAAGAAATTCCCATCGTGGCATATTGTCAATTTTTCTTGTTATTTGCTTAAGCATGAATAGGCGATGAAAGAAAATATGACACCTGTTTGAAAGCGAGATGAGATTGCATCAATGAGAAAAACCTCTCCTCCATACATGAGCAGAGGGTTGAATGGCTGAAAAAAACTCCCCCAAATATGAGTAGAGGGGTTTGGTAATGTGATAAAGGCCTCCTTCATTTAATAGCAGAGGGCAGGGAAACGAGAGTGTAACCTCTATTTTCAAAGCGAGAAAGTTAAGGTGTTTTTAGATGACTTCGAAATGATGAGTCACTTTCCTTCCAAAGGATAGAGCAAAAATATACATTAGCGAGATTTCAAATGGCGTTTTAAACAAAAATATGGTCATTACAATGAGTGTGACAAACCTCTCTGTTCTTATGGTTATAAGAATCTCCTTCAAAGAGAATCCGGAGTTGGAGTTTTGACTAAAAGACAGACCTCATCCGAATGACCAAAGGAAGTAAAAACAATCTTGGTTTTAACGACTTCACACTATCAAATAAAAAGAAAACCACTAACATTGTGTACATAAACATTCTTCATTTTGGCTAACACGAGGGGTTTGAAAAAGAGCCCAGACATTTGTCAAACATAGGCCTCCTTCATAAACAAGTAGAAGGCTCACCATTGTTTGAGGACGAAAAGCATTTATTTCAATATAGGGAAAAAGATTTCAAAAGGGAGAACTTTGCTCTCAAAAATGGTGAAATGAATGAAAATTCACTATTATTACATACCTCCTTCACGGAGGAACAAAGGGACAACCTTCCAATGTTTACAATTCAACTTCAACTCATCATCCCCTGCTATATCTAAGTAAAAGTTGAAGACTAGATTACTTTGGCAATCCAAGGTTAGTCATTTGCCTTGATGGTGGAGACTATTTGTAGTGGAGCTCTTCACTTGGAGTTTCAAATAAAGGAGATAAATTACCCATCCTAAAATACCAACACTTATGCAAGTTATTGATATGAACCCGAGAATAGTTTTATTCTATACTATGAAATTCGGGATGGGCGGAGTTCTTAAGGTTTTTGATTCTTTGTGATTGGCACACATAAGCCTCTGTGGATGTTTACGTTTTTGATGCACGAAGAAAATTTTATAAACCTTTCTTTATTGAACCTATACAATAGGCATGATAAACCATCGAAAACCATAATGGGTTGATTTGATATGTTTGAAGGGCTATTTTGAAGGAGCTTGCATAGGTGAAAGGTCTTTAATGAAGTTAAAAGTAAATTCTCGTTTTGAAAGAGAAAAGAGGTCTTGAAAGCATAAAAGATGATGATTCTATGTCGTTTTAGTACAAAAAGGCCAAAGAGGCATCCAAAACCCTCATAAAGTAGTTTCAAGGTTTTTGACTTTTTTTCGACTTTAAAAGAGAGTAAGATACCATTAGCAAGGTCTCATTGTGCATTTCAAAACACAAACAACATCCCCACAGGGCTGATCGTTGAAAAGAAATGAGACTTCAAAGAAAAATTTTAGAGTTTTTTAAAGACGTGAAAGCTATGCGACGTCTTTGGAAAAAACGCACGACGCGTTGCTCAAAGAAATTACACGGGCTTTATACGTGGTGCAGTGCATTTGTATACTTTCGGTCACCAGTCTACATGAGAGAATGTAGACACCCTACACGACGTGACCCTCTTCCATTTGACGTGCACTCAATCGAAAAAGCACTCGAAAAGCATCTTTGAAAGTCTGCCCAAATCATCAAAGCAAGGACCATAAGCCATCTTCGAGTATTTTTTAACCCCCTTATGCATTCGAATTTCTAAAGGGGGTGATTGATGCCATGTTTTTCAAGACTAAAACGAGTGATTGAAAAAAGTGGGAGTTCTTGGTAGAAAAATCGAGGTAGTTGGTTATTGTGTTGACTTAAAGATTATACTGATAGAAGGCTAGGGTGTGTTTATATCAGTTTCAAAAGGCCTAAAATTGCCTTCAAAGAAAGTGATGAACCATATGCTAATGACAAGACAAAAAACACAATGGTAGAGGTTTTCAAATTGTTGAAGGTGTCCTAACATTTATAAAACAAAACTAACCTCTATCAGCAAAATATAAGGTGAAACAATGTTTATAAGGTGAAAGCAGTGTTTGTAAGGTAAACACAATGTTTGTAAGATGAAAACAATGAGCCTAATTTGAAAACAATGGTCATCGTCTGAAATGCTTTATCACTTCAAAAGTGTCCCCTTTGAATGGTGAAACAGTGAAAACTAAGTGCGGCCCTCCATAGTTCAAAAAATAGAGTCATGCTATAGAAGATATTTTAAATCAATTTGAGGTGTTTTTTCTACCTTTGTAAGAAATAGTGAATAGTAGAAGAGTGTTTTTTTGGAGGAAGGATGATTTTTGTTTTTGTCTAAACACAGAGATCCTTGTTCTAACAAGAAAAACAAAGATACCTCTTTCAATACCTTTCTCAAAACACGATACATAAATTGACTGTGTTCTCCTTTTTATTTTGAAAAAATACTTGTTATGCAGCATAAAAGAGGACAAAACGAGTTGATTTAGAAGGAGACACAAAGTTGGTGTTGGGGGGACTATTTCTACAAAAAAATTTGAAACGGTTTGTCTTGGTAAAAGCATGGTGGTGATAAGGAGGACAACGGCGTGGTTGAGAAAAAATTTCAAGAGCCATTTGAGAAATGACTTGGTTTGCAAAAGACATCTATGCCTCCTAGGCAAGACAGTAGGAGTGGCTTTCACAGGAGGTTTGAGCCTGTTTCCACTTAAGAGATAAATGATCATCCATCAGTCCTGTTTAACTTCCATGAGGTTGGGTGTCTATAGTTTTGTCAAAGGGTGCACGAGGTGAAAAGCTATTCCCCTTTGACACATCTTTGTGCTTTGAGATTTCAAGAGAAGCATTTTCGAAATTTCAGCGACCTGGACTTTTCAAATTCTCTCCAAAGTCCATTTCCAAGGCCACCAAAATCCCTTATGCTAAGAGGAAGTGGTTTAAACAAAGCCACTAGACTCGGGAACAATACAAGCCTTTCGAAGCACGAGGCATAGAGATTCATGTCCATCCATTTTTCCCTTCTCATTTCTATTGACTAGTTATGCCCCCCTCATGAAGATAATCATGAAATACTTCACTTGCGAGGGAAGAGTCTCCCAATTCTATGCTTACCATTTCTGATTGCTCATGCATTTCACGAGAACCAAATTGTTAAATCTCTCTTTCTTCCTACATAGAAGTATTGAGAAAACGGCCTCCACTGTTCAGAAAAAACCTCCTTCTGCTTGTCTGCCACCTCTTGCATCACTCCCTCATCAGGGTTATCATTCTTCATCAGCTTGAGAAGAAAAGGAATTCTCTTGGGATAATTTCATTACACATCCGGATTTCGCACTATCCCTTCATTTCATCATCACTTCACCTTCCACTCACCATCCTTCGCTTCTTCAAGCGAGATCCCCATTCCCAGAAGCTCAAATTTCCCATTGAACAGAGAAAAGAGCATGATGAGGAAGAAGAGCTTGAGCAAGAGGAGGAAGATGATGATGAGCAACATCATGATGAAACAGAGCAGCAAGGGGAAGAAGAGCACAATGAGGCAGAAAGGGCAAGGGGAAGAAGGGCATGAAGAGGAGGAAGATGAAGATGAGAAACATCATGATGAACAGGTGCAACATAGCGAGGATGAGCAACCTCATGAAGAAGAAGGGCAACATGATGAACAGGTGCAGCACAGTGAGGAGAGGCAACCACATGATGATGAACAACAGCCTCATGAAAAAGAACAACAACATGATGAATAGGTGCAACACAGTGAGGAGGACAACCCTCAAAAAGAAATGCAAAAGGAAAATCAAGGCATCCATGAAGAAATCCAAGACATTGGAAAGAACGATGAGCAAAGTAATAGGGGAAAAGAGCCAATAGAGCATGTGCTAGCTGCCTCTCCTAGGCAAGGGTAATGCTCTCTTCTCCAAAAGTGGCCAAGCCCCGGACATCAAGGAAAAGGGTGCCTAAAGTTTGTAACTCAAAATGTCATCTGAGCCCTCCAAAGCAAAGGGAAATTGCCCAAGAAACGCATTGTCAGAATTTTCCCAAGAGGAGGAAGACTAAAAGAGAACCACCCAAAGCAAAGGAAAGGAGAAAGAAGAAAAGCAGCCATAAAAAGGAGAAGGGACTTGGACATAATTCAAATCCAAAGTGATGATAGCGACAATGAAGCTCGAATGCTGGAAACTCTCTGATCAATAGAGAAAACCAAATTGATTCTTTGAGAAATGTCGAATCTAGAGAGGGCTAGAAACTTCAATCACTTTTTCAAATTCAAAACAAACAGATGATGAGTGTCCATATGGCGGGTATACAGAGACACGGGCCATCAAATACATACAAAGAAGAGCCTCCAAGGCACAAGTGAGAATTGGAAGAACTCATGGGTGCAGGTTCGATGAGAGTGAAGATGAAGATCGGCCAGGAGAAAAGAGCTCGAGAACCATGGGGGCTTAAAGAGCCCTTGAGAAACAAAAAGGAAGAAGAAGTCGCCCTTCTCCAATCTACCCCTCTCACTACTATTATCACTAAAGAAATAGAGAACAATCCAAGAAGCATGGCTTGAGAGGGTAAATGATCACTTGGAAAAGAAGTTGGAGAAGGCAAATAGAGACTTGGACCTTCAACAAAGGATGACCGACATTATAAGAAGCTCAATCAATTTTCCGCGACGGAAATTGAAGGCCACACGGAGAAAAAAATCAAAGAGGCTCAAAGGAGCGCTCGACACCAAAATTGAAGAAAGACACCTCAAAGCTCCAAATTTTGGCCTCGGCTTTCACAACACTGTTTCGAAAACCCTTGAGGGTAATGCTCACCAAAATTGGGCGAAGAAATTCAACAAGATTCCGGTTTTTTGAAAAACAAATCATGGGCACCAGCCATTGCATCGGTAGAGGCGTCCCCAAAGGATGAAAAGTCGCTATATTGGATGCAATAGTTTTAGGGGCATATACTCAACGATTTTTGTAGATCATTTTGAAGATGATTTTCTCCCCCAAAGAAACGGCGAAAAACACTCACCTTTTCCACACTGCACCCCGTTTATCACGAAGAGCCTATTTTTGCGGGTTTTTACACACAAGTCTATTTTTGAGGTGGTCGGTTTGGAGAAAACGTAAACATTTTTCCAGAAAATAGACATTCATATATTTCCAACGAGCCATCACGAGCCTCATTTTGACATCGGGGAAGGCCTCCAAAGTTTCCGACAAAGTCGGGGGACTTTTCTGTAACGTGTATTTCTTAAGTATTTTTGTAAAAAAATGTACCTTTCAAAACGACTTTTTCCTCATGTGCGTTTGCTATATGTGCATCGTTTGGTTAGTTGGAAAAGTCCATTTATCCTTTTTTAGCATTTTTGAGATATTTTATTAGATATTTTGTGCCTTGGAAGCTTTGCAAAGCACTCGAGACAAAATCATATATATATTGGATAGGCTTCAATGAGATTGCAAGTTGAACTGAGGGAGGTTTCCCTCATATTGGCCTATATATTCCAAAGAAGGATTTCATGATGTAAACAATGCTTGAACTTGATGAATGATAGAAGAATTATATGGATTCATACAAAGCTTGGAAGAAACACTTGTCTCATGCTTTTGGATAGTTTCTTGAGTCATGTTTTTGGATGATGAAAGAGAGGATTGTATAGATTCCATGACTTGGTAGAATGGTATAGTGTCTCTCTCTCTTGTTTTGTTTCTTGAGTTTTCATTCTTAATTCCATATTCTTGCTTTCTATAAGACAGGTAGAGAATATATTTAGAGTACTATGCCCTTGGAGGCACCTCAAATTTCCTATTTCTTTCATAACTTCTATGTTTTATTCATTCTTAGTCATATTAAAGAATCCTTGATTCTCTTTAATAAATCGAAGAATATTATTTTCTTGTTTCATTTATGGTTTTATGCACTGCTAAGTATGATTTCTGATATGTACCTACTATCTTAGTTAGTCATAGCTCCACCTCACAAACCTCTGCATTTGATTGATTAGATTGTCATTTGTTGAACTAGGAAGGTCTTGAATTGATCTTTCCCTTTGCCTAAAACTATGCAATCTTGCTTCAGAAGTGCACCAATAGCTAGAAATACTATGTTTAGGTGTTCCTTCATAGTGATTTGAGTTGTTTTTTTGTCTTAAATGTATTTCCCAAAAGTACGATAGCCATTTCCTAAAGATGTCTAGGCAATCCATATATCTCTATGCATGATTGAATGTTTATTTCTATGCATTGAGTCATGAGTTCTCTGATAGTCTACATTTTTCACTTGATTAATGGTTTTCCCTACCATGTTTATGTGATTATTAAAACCTATGTATGTTTGAAATCCTTTATTCTTCACGAAAAGTAATGTCCATCCCACTCCATTTTACCATATGATCCATTTTACCCTCGAAGTCAAATGGGCCCTTCAACAACATTGTATCACCACTAAAGATTTCTTGACCTGCTTTTGAGCCCCATAGCCTAGTTGATCCTGACATATTTTTTACCTATCTTAGTCTTTGATCAGTTCATCCCTCACAACCCTTTACGAAACCAAAACCAAGAAAGCCTACTTCAGTAACTAGCGTCAAAATCATAACACAATAAAGCAAACACACAAATATCCCTTACACAAATGAGAGAGCCCTCTTTGAGTCCGGAGAGGCTAGTCTTGAGTCCAAGGTACTGGTTTGATGTTACCTGTCATATTGGCTTGCTACTCCGGCCAAATCATGGGACCCCTAACTGAGTACTGAAGTCTATAAGGTTAAACACCAACGCCATACCTAATCTAATATACTGATAATAATAATAAAAATAATAGGGTCCCCATACTTGCAATTACTGCGAGTTGGGGTTAGGAGTTCGTGCGCTTTCAGGTAGAAAACATGGGAGAGAAGTCCCATTCAAAAATTTATAAAGTGGTAAATAATAGATGACGTTAAATAAATACTATGATTTGGTTCATTCCTTACCGAAGATCAGTTCAAAATACCACTGACTTCTTTTTATTGCATTTCATCCATAATATTCAACCCTAAATTTAAAAACTCCTCTGCATTTTAGTTCCCTTAAACGGATATGCATAACCAGCTGAAGGAAAGTGAATGAACCTATTAAAAGATAAACTCATGCATTGAGAGTTGAGTATTATCTTGCCAAAACATAATGAGGATATCATATCACTTCAAGCTTCATCATTGAAATCAAACAATCCCAGTCTTGAAATCATCAGCCTTGTGAGACTATCTTCTTTTCCCAATAATTTTTGATAAAAATTAGTAAAAACAGTTTTCAGTTTTGCATCCAAAGATATCCAAATAGAATACCTACTCATCTCTAGAGAAAATTCCACTACTTGTGGCTTCGGGAAAGAAAATCATAATGTGTGTATTTCTTGCCCTACAAGATTATCATAATGATCTACTAAATACTCTTCAATGAAACTAAAATAGGACTTTGACTTAAGGGTATAAAAAGGCTTGACGGATTAACAAGGATGACACTGAAAGATACTTTCTTGCAATGAGTTCATGACAAAAGCATTTGCAAGGGTATAAATCTAAAAGCTAACGTATTGAATAAATTCAAGGAGAAGATGAGTTCTTGAGGATGAAATCGGACAATACTCAGGACATGACTATGGGCAAAATTTGTATAGATGGGGAATTCTTATGCTAGTTGAGGATGACCCGTTGATACAAAAGGTGAAAGTGTGTACAACCATGCACCTGGCAAGTGTCAAATCCTCATCTACTGCACAACTCGTGTCCAGAGAGGAGTATGATGACTTGATGAACCGAAAAAGGATGACTTGGGCATGATAGTCATGTTCAGAGGGGTGATCATTTGGATTGGTACATAAATGGAGGAAAAAGATTTGACTAGGATAGGCGAGACAATTTGAACCAAAGAAAATAGGTGAAAAAAAGATGGTTTCGACTCAATATTTATAGGAATAATGGAAAAAATTGGGGAAAAAATAAAGTGCATGCTTGACAAGACATTGAATAGACATGTATGGAATCGCATGAAGAACGTAGTGAGATCTCCCCATCGTTAGCACGAGTGTCCTTTGGTTGCTCACGTAACTATAGAACTTCCCTCAGTCCATGGTGGAAGCCTTATCGGCTTTGTGCTACTGGTGGTTATAGGGCCATTGAGTTTGCGATCAATGGAGCCTATTTCCTGGAGTCAAAGTACGGAGAGCACTCATTGATTAACTGTTGGGTTGTTTGTGCCCGTGGAGTTCCTCCCAATATACCTTCTTTAATTGTCTCCTCATCTTCGTCGGAAAACTTGCATCCGTTTTAAAATTGTGTAGTCGACCCACCTTCCACATGCTACGAAACAAATATTAATGTTTCGCATATAAAATTTACAATATATTACTAGCATATGAACCTTATTTTATTTTTTTCCTTTATGAAAATATTTATATATTTTTTATATTTTTTTTAGAATCATATGTAAAATTAAAAATAAATGTGAAAATGAATCACAACAAGATGTAATGGGTAAAAGGGGTAGAACAATGGGCCACAAACCACGGTTCTACGGACCATAGAGAAGCGCAGGGCTAAAGATAAAAATAAGAGTCTAGATCGAGTCCAAATAAGGAATTTTTTTATCAAAATGAATGATTGATAGATCTAGCTGTGTTGTGATACATTTGTGCAAATTTGTCGCAGGTAAAAGTATCATCAGACGCCATGTGCGCGAAGCTATAGATCCTGCTTGTGTGTGCGAAGACCTTCAGTCTACGAGTGTGTCGCAGGACCCGTTGGTTGTGTGTGCGAGAGTGAACTCGAAGGGTTTTGTATGAAGGATTTAGGCTGTTATGAATGAAGATCATTTGTCGCTTTGATATCTAAGTCACGAAATGCATCTATTATTTATGTTATGATCATTTTTGCATATTATTTTTATGTAGTGTTTTCTATCGATTGCAGCAACTATCTCGACTTTATGCGAATGGATATAGGTGAAATGTAGGCTTTTAATATGATGTGTTAAGGGTTATAAAAGCATGGATTAAGAACTTTTTTTAGCATGTGCGCAATCATATTTTGTATAATTAACCTAAAATTGATTTGCCTGGATTAGGGCTTAATTGTGTCTGGAATGCCTTATGATTGTTTTAGATCTAAAGGCACCCACATCACTTAATTCTTTCTCGAGGTTAGAAAGCTGTGGTTCCAACACCACCCTATACTCTCTTTAGGTGATCACTTTGACTTGGGCAAAGCTATTCACTACGAAGAAGGGCTAAGTGATAGTATGAGGGTTTTGTTGGTTAACCTCAACTTCGAACCTAGATCAGGGACCCTCAGCCAAAAAATGGTTTTCGTTGTCATGGGACTTGAGATGAATTTTAGGGAGAGGTTGGGTGATCGCGCAAAGGGTGCGGTGTCGATCGATTCAGAAAGCTAAGCTTGAAGAGTTGGTTTGAGAAATAGATCGAAATTTTCCTACAAAGAAAAAAAGAAATAGAAAAGCTACCTGTCTGTAGGTGGAATCAAAAGTACATTGTTACTGAAGTTCATGAGATCTTTATTTGCTGACCTTTGCAGGAAAGTGTAGAGTGGTTGAAATCAAGATTCAGCGAATTCCAAATCCAGATGGAAAGACGATAAGATGTCATGCAGTGGACCCTACAATTAGATCCAACATTTGAAAAAAGAGATGATAATTCCATCACTTAGACTATATATCATTAGAAATTTTGACATGGTATGTTGGAGTGTAGATTTGTAGAAAGAATTCTTGATAGAGTCGGTTGTGTATGATATTCCCGGAAGCTAAAGGAAAGGTTTTTCAAGGGATTGAGATGGGAATTCTTACAAACCTTTCCCTCTGCTGATTAATATGATATTCGTGCTGAAAAGGGAGTATTTTGTGCAGCCACACTATAGGAGTGAATGACCCCCACGATCGAGCTAAAAGCACTACAGCAATAATGAGAAAAATATTATCAGATTCAAACAGGAAGAGGGGACAAATTTGTATAAAGTCATAAAGAAAACTCACTGATCTAGAAAAAAGCAGGGCTACGAACACGCTGCAGAGTTGCCCTCCACAGTTACACCACCATCAAACTTGCACGGGGAGTACGACTTCTCCACCCCCACTCGTGGAAGATATCGCTATGCATATAAAACTACCCACCTTTTAAGGCATGGGGGATGAAGATATGGATCAATTTGGTTTGTGGAAAATGCGGTGTGGACTACGTAAAATGTGTATCTTAGATGCGGTCAAAAGAGAGTAATTGGCTTTGGCTTTTAGAAGGTCGCAATTTAGATTGGATCATGAGGATAAATTTCTCAAAAATGCTTTAGATCTAACGTTCGACTTATATTAAGGATGCCTTGGCGTAGAAGTTTCCATAAGACAAAAGTCCTGATTCGCGATGCACATAATATAATTCAAAGATATCAAGAAATGGCCCCATGAATCACTCTAGGAAGTAGCACCAATGGGCTAGAAACAAAGCTATCAATGACGGAGGATTTTTATGATGATGATGCATGTAGCATAAGGAATGGTTCATTTCCCTATACTACACATCTGTGCGAACCTTTGGGATCGGGTAGAATATTGAGATCTCATGCAGAAATACACTGAAATTGCCATGAGAATTAGAAGTTGTGCCTAGAAGATGTTAAATTTGGAGCACTAAAATTCAAATACAATTAGAGGAGCTATGCACTTGAGAAATTCAAAACTTATGCGAGAGATTAGGGTAAAAAAGAGAGTTGGCGCCAGATATTTGGTGCATGCTGCTGCAAGGTGTTGAGCCACACAAAGATCGAAGTGCTGCCTGCTATTCAGTTACTGCCGAAGCTGGGGACCAAATCCACTCACCTCAGGGGATGTTGTTGGGCCTATTACTACACACTATGGTGAGATGAGTTGTAGGGAGTGGGTGGATGACATGAGTATCGAGCCATGGCCCCACGATTAGGAGCCTATGTGCACCGAACTGAAATCAATAGTGGTGCTAAGATTTTGTTCTTGGGTTCAATAAATGTCATGCTTTGACACATCTATAAACGTTCGATATAATGATAGGAAATGCCAGACCTCTACGAGTCCGAGTCAAGCTCTTCCATCACTACGCATCTCCCTGCGGACTAGGAGGATCCCTAGAAAGAGAGTAAGGGGGATGGGAGAGGGTGGAGGAGTCGAGGTCGGGGAAGAGGGAAACTAATTTGCTATAACTATGGAGACGATGGACATTATGCACACGGCGCTTACTAAAACACATGCGACAATCCTTCAAGTATTTAGTAGAGTAATGCGATCATGTAATTGGATATTTTCACGTGTGCTAATATATGCATACCTGAGTGCAAGAAAATTAGCAGACGCCTTCTACATAGAACATACAAATGGTTAAATCCAAACACGTATGCGATGATGAATCAGAGTGTGAAATGTAATTACACACGGTGGTGTTGCTAGGAAATGAGGAGAAAAGAAGGTTGCAGCGAGAACCAACCAGTCAAAGCAGCGCATATGAAGCAAGAAAGAGAGGACTCAACTACATAAAGAGAAAGAGACTTTTAATGAAGCCATAGAGGTATTTTACTGCTTTAACGAAGCGTCTACATCAAAGTCTAGCATAGAGCCGAACATAGACGATGCAGATTAAAACCATTCTTACAGCTTTGCATTAAGACTACTCCGCAACCAAAAGGAAATTTATAATCTCCCGGGTCACAGAAATAAACGGCGGCGCGAAAAATAATTACCTCGAGCGAGAGACTAAGGTTGTGAATAATATTTATAAGAACAAGAAGAGCGAGCGATTCCGGGAGATGCTTTGCGCTTGATTGTGCTGGATTGGTGAGTATGAGATGGATCGAGTCATCCTAGATGCAGAGGTCTAATGCAAATACCCTACAAAAGAAAACCTAGCAAAATATGCCGGAGAGCCAATTTAATGGTCCACCATTCAGTTACACATGGCTAATCAGCAAAATATCATCCCACTTGGATGTTTCACATAATTCATGGTAGACATTGAAAGGGAATAAAAGGTATGCACGGATTTATGAGGTAATGCAAATTGTGGATGATGCAAATCCCTACCTATCTTCATGTTGGGATTGGATTGGGTTATTGATATGGAGAGCATCATCAACACTGAAAGCATAGAAGCATGATCTTCGAGAATGATGGTATGCAGATTAATAGTCCCACTAGAGCCCAACATAGGGAGAAGATACACAAAGCTAGTGTGTGAAGAAGATGATGTTGATCATATCTACTAAAGCTTCATCTGCGTGGGATGAGGATTCGATCAATCCCACGATTGATGGGATGTTGAACTAGGGAAAAGGATAGTTCATGTTTTTTAGAATCGGATGGAGAAATGGAGAGTGGAAGAGTCAAGTGCATGATGTTTTCATGTTGTGCGCAGCATAAGATCACTAAATAATTTCCGGTGCTTTTCCTCGGAAGGTAAAGTGAGAGAACTACCCTATTCCAATGGTTACGTTGGTAGTCGAATTATTTTTGACAAGGTGGAAAAATTTTTCCCGAACAAGAAAGATTCACGAACTTGATTTAGATATGCACACAACCCTAGTGCATTGGTGGGATACACACAAGGGATCTTTTTAAGGATGGGAGGAATGCGATCAAATGATAAAGTTTCAATTTGAGCCACCGGTTACCCCACCAAGCTCGAACTATTCTATGATGCGTGGGGATGACCCCGCACAAGAACTTGTGCCATGTGGATGAAAGTATGGAAGGGAAAATACTTGGGATGAGTGGGTTCACCTCATGTTTATTCACTCATTAGGGGCCAGGGTGCCCACCACATGGTATTTAGAAGTGAGAGTTTCATTAGAGGCACTGCGACATTGGGATTACAATGGCCGATGATTTCCCTATCAACCTTTAGCTTTGTTGGAGGATTGAGGAGGTTGGATGAAGTATTGTAGGATATAGATGCTATTGTCTTTGACAACTCCCATGACCAAAGAAGGAATGCAAACGCTAGCATGGGATGCACAGATGAGAGAATTGCCAATTGTAGAACCTATCGGTAGAAGAAAATTAAGATGATCCTAGAAATGTCCAACATCCCTAAATGCGGAAGGAGAGCAAGTAGTTGCGGGGCCCTCATTAGGAAGGGGTGGATGTAACTGAAGCCTCTAAAACTAAAAGGAAGTTAACATTGGGAGAGGAAGAACAACCCAAGTTGGCCTAAATTGGGGATTCTTTGGTGATGATGACATAGTAGGCAAGATTGCGGCGCGCTGATGACGGAAGTACAAGAGTTTTTTCATGCACAATTTCTTGGAGCTCAAAAGAATTTTAGGAGACTTGGGCATTGTATGAAGATCACTTTGAAGACCAGGATGTGCACACATGTCAAGTAGGGGAAGCACTATGTCGAGTTGAACCCCGAGTACAGAGAAGAAAGCATACAAGAGGAATGGAAAATATGGTGGTCGTAGCAATTATCGGTTGAGCACTATAGATAAATCTGGATTGGGTCAGCCCAATGGTGGATTCGAGAGAATAAGGCCAAAGGAAAATAAGTATCTACATAAACTTGTACAGATAAATGATGCATGTGTGCATGACCCCTTCCCTACTCCATTTTCTAATGAAATCTTGGATAATGTAGGGAGGATAAAGAGGCATATTCATTTACCATGTTGGGTGTGGAGCACGATTATCTTGTTTTATTTTGTATCACTGGCATTGGAATGTGCACACTTGATTGAGCGACAACTCCGCCTAAAATTAGCAGTCTGGGGGTCATAGGGGGGGGGGCGGGGCGAGCTGACGACTTGTGGAGCCCCACCCGACGGTTTCGGGGCAACTTTACCCCGGGCTATATATAGATTTAAAAATCGCCTTGTAAAAAGTATAGTAATTTCTAGTCAATGCTGGGTCATTCTATTAGGCGAGATGATCTAACGGTAGAAGTTATGTTTAGTTTTAGGGTTTTTCCCTAGAAGGAAACCCCTCACTTTGTATGAGGAGTATTGTATAGCGGTGTGGATCGTATGTGTATTCTCGGAGTAGAAACGAAGGAGGCTGTGAGAAAGAACGAGAGGATATTACGGTGGATACTCGCTCTGTAGGGTTGTGTCTCTTCATTTTGCTACATCGTACAAAGGAAAAATTGGCGATTGTTCGAGTGGACATAGCCCAAACTTGGTGAACTTCGATATATCTTTGTCTCTACTGGTTTTATGTTTTTTTGTGCTTGTGTTTTCCACATATTTTATGTGTTTCATTGCTCATACGTAATATATATAATTTTCCAACAAATGGTATCGAAAGCCGAGAGGTATATTTGGGTGATAAGCTCGTCGAGGAAAAGAAGGGTTCCGTGGTTGGTTTGGGAGAAATGGCGAGAAGATGGTAAGTTTAGGGTCAAGAAGAAATAACGACTAACTTTCTTTTTAAAAGCTATGGAAGATGCGGATGGAAGATTATACAAAGTATCGAGAAAGATCTATGCTACCAGTATAGAGCGGAGCAAAAAAAGAAGCCAACGACTATGACGGACGCGAGAATGGGATATTCTTAATAGAAAGGCACTTGGAACATTATATGGTTGTGCCTCACGAGCATCGGTAGCCTTTCAATATTTCAAAGGAAACAACAACGAGAGGGTTTGATTAAGGCGTTGGAAAAAACTATGTAAGAAAAACCCTCGAGCCTCCAGAAGCAAGGTATTTCTTATGACTTACATTTTTTAATACTGACAGATGTCGGAAAGGTGGATCTGTTGAGAAGACCATTTAAATGATTTTAATACGGTTACGGTTAGTTAATTCATTTGAGGGGTAAAATTTGATGATGAATTTATGGCTCTTTTATTTCTGTGCTGCATTTCCCGGAAAGTTGGAATGGTTTTAGTTATGGCCATTAGTAGCTGCGATCTACCGGATCTAGTACTTTAAAATTTGATGATGTTGTCGGTGCTATCCTTAGCAACGGAAATGCAACGGAAAAAGCTCCGATGAGACACTTCGAGGTAATGCTTTGATTTCGAATTCTAGGGGAAGAAAAAAGTGGAAAGAGGAAATATCTCGGGATATCGCATTAAATCAAGGAAAGGCGGATCAAGTCTAGATTGGGGATAATGTGCCAGCGAAATGCGAAAGAAAGGACACCTAAGAGAAAGACTGTAGATCTCGGAAGGGAAAAGAAGGAGACACACACAACAAGAAAACAATCATGAAGCAAATGTACGACGGAGTGATGTGTTACAAGATGCTTTGATTCTTGGAGTTGTAGATTCGAGGCCTCATTCCATGCACACACGATAAGCGATATTTTCATAGCACTATGTTCAAGGAGATTTTGGACAAGTCCATTTGGGTGATGATAAACTACAGTAAAATTGTTGGAATGGTTAAAAGTTCTTGTAAAAAACATACAAAATTGAAACCAATGGATATAAAAAGGAGGTAAGGCATCATTTCCGGATATCGAAGAAAAATATGAAGTTTCAAAAAGGAGCTGGGATTAGAGGCGATTGAAGTTTGTGTGACAGAATTTCATAGATAAACTTGACAGGTCACCAAAGACGCAGGTAATAGCAATAGGAGAAAAGGTTGGTACATTGTACTTATGCAATGGTATTTCTAACTACGTTAATGCTTTAACTTCAAAGGAGACGTGCAGCATTATGGCATCATAGGCTCGGAGACGCATGAGTGAGAAGAGGGGATGAAGATTCTTTACACTCAAGAAATTTTTTTTCCCGAGGTTTGAAGAATGTCGATTTGGATTTGACGTGAGAATTTCATTTTACTGGAAAATACGAAGAGAGTCGAGATTTCTCGAGTTGGGGAAAAAGAAAAGAAGAGCTTGAAAAATTAGAGCTTGTGCACATCGAGATGTATGGGGACACACGCTCGATGGGTATCATCTCTTGGTGGATCTCGTTATTATGTTACTTTTATTGATGATGCAACTAGAAAAACTTGGATTTATTGTATTCGAGACTAAATATGAAGTGTATTTGATACTTTCAATAAATGGAAATCTTTGGTTGAGATTGAGACGGGGAAGAAGTTGAAGTGTCTCGGATCGGGCACAATGGAGGTGAATGACTGAAACCAGGGTTTGATAGGTATTATTCGAGCATACAGATTGCGAGAGAAGAGGCAGGTTCCAAGAACACCACAAGAAAATGGTGTGTCGAGAAAGAATACTGAACAAAACAATCATGGAGCGTGCAAGGTACTCGAGATTGCATGCTATGACTGCTTACTAATTTCAAGTGAATCTTTGTACAGAATAGTATTGTTTATCTAATAAACGAGAGGGCCTTCTGGGATTTCCTTGGATGGTGGTATTCCAAAGCAAATGGGCAGGACGGGTAAAAAGTTAAAATATTCTTTTTTTAAAGCCCTACACGTACGTGAGGCCTTGTCACATATTAATAAAGAAAAATACAGAACAAAACTTCGAGGGAAAAATCAAAGAAATGTACCTTTGTGTGATATGATTATTGATGATTTTGGTTATCTCTTATATGATTATGAAAATCACAAAATAATTAGGAGCAAGAGATGTAATATTCAGCTGAAAAGGTCTTGTACAGAAATCGGTTGCGGGGAAAAAGAAAACAGGGGAAAAAAACAAAGAATACACGAGTTACTTGATGGGATCCCTTATAGAAAAAAGTAAAGATGAAAATAATAATAATCAAGAGCCACAACAGCATCGCCACCACCAAACGACAACAGTGCACCTCAGCATTCAGACAATGTGAGTGGTGTAGAAGATCTACCGGGATAAGTGAGACCACAGAACGATACTCTACTTTCAGTATATATTATCTATTGTTGGTGATTCTAGTGAACCTGACATGTATGAAGAAGTAATGTCGGTTGAAAAAGAAAGGAAGAAGTATGGAGACTAGTCATAGAGAAGAAGAGATGGGACTTCATTAATGCACAATGAGAGTTGAGGACTTAGTGAGGTTTTCTACTGCCCCGGAGTAAAACCATTCGTAGAATAAATGGGTTTACGGTGAAGTTTGAAGGAAAGATGGAGGAAAAAACATCAGGTACAAAAGATAGAGCTTGTGGTGAAGGGGTTTTGCACAAAGAAGGTATGATTTTGATGAAATATTTTCTCCTGTTGTTAAGATGACTTCAATCGGAAACTATTTTAAGATCTTATAGCAGATGGAAAATTCCACATCTTGAACAACGGATGTAAAGAGTAGCTTTTCTCCATGGATATTTTGGAGAAGGAGATTGATATGGAGCAACCGGAAGGATATGAGGTCAAGGGAAAGAAAAATTAGTGATGCACGTTAAAGAAGAGACTTGTATGGCTTAATAACGGGCTCCAAGGCGGTGGTATCTAAAATTTGACAAGTTTAGTATACAGAATACAGGTTACTACTTAAGATGTCACTCAGATCATTGTGTTTTATAACTGGAAAAGGAAAAATGATGTGCAACCATATTATCATGTTATTATATGTATGAATGACATGCTTAGCATGCGGGGTCTTAACATGCGGAAATAAATGTGCTCATAAAGAGAATTGGCAAATTCATTTGCAATGAAGGATTTAGGGGCTTAAAACAAATCCTTGGTATGCAGAATAAGTATGAGACGGGAAAAATACGCAATTAACACATGTCTCAGAATGGAAGTACATACAAAGGGTGTTGAAAAGATTTTAATATGAATGATCAAACCCGATTCTGACCTTTTTCTACGCTATATTCAAACTTAGTAAGGATATGTGCCCCATAGACCTAAGAAGAAATGGACTATGTAACTAAAGTTCACATGTCCATCGAGCGGTTGGAAGCAATGTATGCAATGGTTTGTAAAAGAAAATGATTTGAGTTACAAGGGTTTATCGGATGAATTGGGTAGAAGCATGATATGGGAATGTTATAGTTGAGTGATAGCAAAGATGCCATTCATCTTGCAAAGAACTCAAAATTTCATTCCAACACTAAACACATACATCACCAAGTACACCATTTCATACGGTCGTGTTAGATGGACAATTGAAGAAATTTGGAAAAGATACACACTAGCCAAAATCTGGAATACTGCAAAAGTTGTAACTAGGGAGAAGCCCAAGAATATTCTTAGTTTCAATTGGTCCTTCAGGATGACGATGAAGATGAGAAACATCCGGAGTCCAAAAGAGGAGCCATTGTCCGGCAAATGAAGTAGCGGTGCAATTGCTACAATCGGTCTCCAAGTGGGAGATTGTTGGGTGTGGAGCACAGATTATCTTGTTTATTTTGTATCACGGCGTTGGACCCTTGTACCTTGTGGGGCGGCAATGCGCAAGGTAAATGCTACACGTCGAGCGGCGCGACTTTATGGGAGCCCCCACGGCGGGGGTTTCGGTGGTAGTGCCCATGAAGCTAAAAACATATGTAAAATTGCCTTGTAAAAGTATAGTAATTTCTAGTCAATCTAAGCCATTCATTAGGTGGATGATACGACGGTAGAAGTTATGTTGGATTTAGGTTTTTTTGCCCTAGAAAACCTTCCCTCGCTTTGTATGAAGATATTATTACGAGTTTGTGGATCGTATGTGTATTCTCGGAGGAGAAACGGTCGGGAGGCTTGTGAGAGAGAACGAGAGGATATTACGGTGGATTTGTTGTAGGTTGTGTCTCTTCATTTTTAAAAAGGGATAATAGAAACGAGAAGAATTTGGCTGTTTGAGGTGGAGCGTAGCCCCAAAAATAGGTGAACCACGTGTCTCTGCGGTTTATGTGTTTTGTGTTCTTGTGTCTTCACATATTTTATGTGTTTCATTATACAGCCAATATATATAATTTTCTAACATACCAATGGAGTTTTCAAGATATCATCGGATAAATTGCCTTTAGGACCACGGTAAGACCACCTTTGCAAGCTGAATGGGGGTATTTCAGTACGCCATCATGCCTTTTAGATTAAAAATGCTGGCTATGTCTTCTCCTTGTGTTGTAGTGGTTGTGTTCGAAAGAATTCATGCATAAATTTTTGGAGGTCTATTTTGGCTGGATAGTGTTTGGATTGGTAAAGAACCATGTGTCCAGCTTTACGTATGATGCTTAACATGGCCAGAGCCGGTAGATTTCTATCAACTTAAAGAAATATATATTTTGCGTACCTTTTGGGATTTTTTTGGGACATATGGTACGTATTAAGGATTGATGGTAGACCAAAACCAAGACTAACATTTATCATCAACCTAGAAGTTCCCACTGCGAGAAACAATTGTAGTCCATCCTAGGACACAGGTACGCACGGAGTTCATTCGGGGCTACGCTCGATCACTATGCCAATGGAAAATTCTTGAAAAAGGATGTGTCATTATTTTGGGATGAAGAATGTTAGAAATTTTTTGAGCTGCGGAAGGAGAAAATGGTCCTTGCACCCATATCGATATTTCTGGGCGATCTAGATTTTTCTGTGTGCATGTAGATGCACACCTCGTGCTCAACACTTAAGGGTTGTTTTAGCGGCGCTGAGAGAAGGATACATTGATCACCCTATTTATTTTACCGGTAGGAAGCTCTCGGCGCGAGGAGCACAACTACTCAACTACGAAAGGAAGTATTGGCCATGGTGTACACTGCGAGAAAATACGGTACTATACGCTGGGAGAAATTCAGATACTACTAATCGCTCTTCTTTGTCCTGGTCAATAGACTGTGTTGGGGCGGGATACGCACATGGTTACTACTCTTTCAAGGTATGACTTTGAGAGGTATTGTGAAGCCTAGAAGACTCAATCACGGACCTGATCCATTTGTCTAGGTGTGGGGAAGAACCAACCAATCTAGATGAAGGGTTACCCAATGCGCAACTCTTTTTCTATCCAAGGTGGTTGATCAGCACTTTCTAATATTATTCACATCCTTACTGCTTGGAAGCGCGCACATCGAATATTAGGTATGAAGGAGTTGTTAGCACGCGCAGCTAATTTTATCTAATTGTAGTTAATTGTATAAGTTAGGAGTAGATGCGGTGCGAGAAGATGAAGAAAAAAGATATCTTGGATTAGGCTCATGGAGGGGTGGCAGAAGCCACTATGCTGAAAAAAGCCTTGCACGAAGGTGTTTTGTGTTGGGTTATGGTGGCCTACTACACGGTGATGCACATGCATACTTACGAGCCTATGATGCAGAAGTCGGAGAATAGGAAATCCCTCGTGAAGAGATGAAATTCCCCTACAACTACGAGATGATTGTACGAGCCTTTGATAAATGAGCTATAGATTTTTTTGGACCCATCAACCCTCCTTGAAGAAAGTGAAATGCGCTATATCATCACTACCTTTGCTTATGTAACCGGTGGGAAGAAGCTAAGGTAGTAAGGATTGTCATGAATCTTCTTGTGCACTTCATCTTGAACACATTTTGACTAGATTTGGATGCCGAAGAATATCTTGATGAGTGATATAGGTACACTTCATTAATGGAAACAATTGAAGCATTGACGAGAGGAATTTCGGATCCATCACCAAAAGAGTGCCCCTTTATCACCCACAAGAAAATTGTGCGATGAGGCTTTCAACAAGTGCGGAGAATGCGCTCACCAAGATTTGTAATGACAATCGAGAATGATTGGGATGTGTGCATCCTTAGTGTTATCGGGCTTATAGGACAACATGCAAGAATTTGACGGGGAAAACACTTTCAAGATGGTACGTGATGAGAGCAATCATGCTAATGGAATATATTATCCCGGCTTTGTGCATCTTCCGCTTTCAATAACATGGTGAGCGACATTATGGAAGAATGGTTGGCGCAACTCGATGCCTTAGAAGAAGATCGGTTCATTGCTAAATTTCATCGACGAGTGTGAAGGCATGCAAAAAAAGCCTAGCATGATAGGCATCGAGCATAAGTTGTTCAATGAGGAAGACTTGGTGGGATGATGAGTCGGTTCACGTGCCACCCGAGGTAAGTTCGAAGCATTGGTTGGGGCAATATATTGAAGGAAATCAGCGATGGCGGTGCGGTACACTTGGCACGCGCGTGGTGAGTCTCTAGGGGTATGCTAATGAGGGCATGTTGAATCCGTATAGGAAAATCCTATGCCGACCAAATGAATATATTGTCGAGCTTGTAATCCATTAGTGCACACAACGTAGAGGAAAGGCGCGGTGGTCAAGCCAAAGTGCAGGGTGATGCGCGGGAAATGAGACTAGCCATTGGAAAAGGTAGGCCTAAAAGATTGAAAAAGTGATTTTACCATTTAGATGGAGCGGGTTTTTCGCATTTAATGAGGAAGTATTCGAGAGTTTTTTACCATTTTGAAGGTAAGTGGAAATTATAGACAATCCCAGGATGTTTATACCATGGATGGATTATAAAAGGGAGGTGTAGGTCACAATTGGTTCCTTTTCTTTATGAGTATTTTGTGCCCGAGATTATGCGTGATTTGCGCCATCGTGATGTCTATAAGTCCTATATTTTTGGTTGAGAATATCCTTGAAGTGAAATCCCAAGTTTATCTTCGACCCGGAGACTGTGCTCCTGACCCTAGGAGCACTCATGCCCTCTTTGCATCATCGCTAGGATGGATGATATTCGGTAATCCCGGGGTTTGGAGAAGTCATTTCCACATCGGCCTAGGGAAAAATAAAGTGTCGAAGTGGGCTTCCTCAAAGCCGAGTACCTCTCAGAGACGCGACCTCCCCGTGCCAAGTTCCTAAACGCAGTTGACTCTCGGCGGCCCTGAAGAGCCAATGAGTTTCACGAAAAGGGAGGCTATGTTTGTTAGACCCATCTGCGCGTGCAAGCCCTCTTGTGCACATGCCAAAATATCAATGTAGTGCGGGAATACACCTCTGAACGCCCTTGATCCTACAAGACGTTCCCACGAGTACAGGTGACATGTTTGGTAGATCCCGCATATGATTTGGTGACCCTTGACTTAGAAAATGAAGAAACTCCCCGAGCTGGTCTTTTGGAGAATTATCTAGAACGGTTTCTCTCTCGAATGGTGCCAAGGTTGATCCAATGCCACAGCACGTGGGATGGTGATAATGAAAAATCCTAAACTGCTAGGATTATGCATTTTGGAAGGTACCCAATCACGAGCATCGTTACTTTTGATGCATAGCCTTAGTTCTGGGAGTTCTTTGTGGATTCGGAAAATTGGAAGTAGACGTTGCGTTGTTCATTGGATCTTGACCTGTAGAGGGAGCCTCATTTGATGAAAAAATTCGAGAAAAGTAATGAAGATGGGTGGTGGTAGACGTCAAATCAAAATACAGGTGGGAGGAAAAAAGTTCGTTGTTCAGACCTTGCTTTGACCAGTGCACCTTACCGCACTCTATTCCTCGAGGAGTGAAAATTAATAGAAAATTTATACCCAAAGAAACGGATATGCATGTCATTTTCTTTGGTGAGAACCCAGTAACCGATTAATTATAAATGGTCTTAGTAACTTTGTGAAGAGTTTTTTGGATAATTTGAGCAAAAAGAGCTGGAAACTGAGTAAACATTTTTCATTCTTAGCTGATGTTACTCATCGCAGTAGTTTGGGGAACTCGACAAAGGCGGTCTCCCTAAGATATGGTCCCGGCGGCCAGAGGAGCGCGCTATGCCAATATGTTGATTCCACGATCCCTAGCGCGTCCGAGAGAATAAATATTAAGATTGCTTTTTTGAAGGTGCAGCTTTATAGGCTGATTCTGTCCATTCCGGCCAGACTCATAAAAAGTATATAAGTACAAGGAAACATTGTGAGTGCGGGTAACCATGCACAATGTGCAAATTAGGGTGTGTAAGGATACACGTAGGTATCTTACCGTTTATGGTAACGGAAGGATAAGGTTACAGTCATTGATGACTTGGACGAATGCGTGTAAGGTCGGACTGGCTCACCAATGCATTAGCCATCTACATCGGGAAGAGATCACTATAGAAACTAAGAAAACCGCGGCTGCACTAAGATGACCCAAAGAAAACTTTGGAGAGGACTACGACGAAGCATAAGAAGGAGCTTGAAATGAAAAATATAAAGAACATGATCTAGGAGAATTGAGGTTGATGTAGACCTCAAAGACGGATGGGTTAAACGGTGATGGTGCGAATCTCCGCATGATGTTACGAAGAAGGCGCAAAAGCATGTCAAAGGGCCATCACGAAAGTGAGAAGGGTCCAAGGCGGAGGAGGATGAGGAGGTCACTATGAAATAAGAGGACCACTCTGATAAAATCGTGGGCATGAAATTTATACGTACGAAGATAGATGAACTACTATGGAGAGACGATGAGGCCGCGATGGAGACGCAGTGAGTTATAGGTTTTACGGTACAGAGAGTGGACACCTTGAAAGCAGCGTAAATAAATTGAGGCCAATTCAAGCAAGCTTGTCGTCTGCCACAACCATTACAACAATAGAAAGTAAAATTTTTTCCTTCCCAAACGCAACTATGAGGAAGTGGACTAACGTTTGCAGACTATGTGCCAGGTGCAAACCTACGTTGAGGTCGACATCGATTTGTAAAGCTTCCAAGTGGAAAGCCACATGCTCTCCAAATATTTATTTTTCCCAAAGCTGAAAAGTAGAGGCATGCATCTAGCAACGATTAAGATAATTTGAACAATAGCTACAAAAACAAAAGAAGCACTCCGGTCACAAACAACGCAGCAAGCGGAGTTGTGGCTCAACGCATGGAGTTCGATAACACGATCGATTGATTGTGCGGAGAGATTCTAGAAGTAGTCATCCCCGACCTACTGTTATCCCCGCAAGTGAAGATTGAAAACACAAGTGTGTGCTTAGGCCTCCAAATTTGAATGCAGATGGTAACAATTTGAACAAAAATTGAAGCCATTGCGGCTAAGTTCACATGAGACTCCCTCGGAGGTGCACGCGCGTAATGGCAGCCCTCAGTCAAAGCATCAACAAGTGTTTCTACGTACTTTCTGTCCACATCTTTCGAGACCGCCATGCGATTGGACCTTTGTATGAATCCTTGGTTAAAAATATTAATGAGTTGCATGCTAAGAAGCGAGTTCGATGACTTACGGGAGGCCTTGCTTACTTTCAATTACGGCCCAACACCTAGCCTGCGTGGAGCAAGTGCTCCATTATGAGGTTGAGGAGCTCGTAGAAAGAAGAAAATTGTTAGAGGACATGAAACCTTGGGTGGATGAGGCCATGAAATTATCTCAGAATTTGGATACATTATCAGTTCCTTAATCATACCCTCCATAGTATCAACCCCGTTGCGGAAGGAAAATATCGTAGAAGTTGGTAGATATTGTGAAAACATCATGGAGTAGGGTAAGCATCCTGGTGCTCTTCACTAAGGCTATTTTTAGAGTTACGGAGACCAAGATGAAGACCCCAACGTCATTGCTTGACTCGGGATGAGTCACAGATTGTGTTGCATTGGAACGGGGTCTCATGAAATCCAGAGCTTTGAAGATATTTTGATATATTTTTGTAATATATTTTGTAATAAGTTAATTCATGCGTGGCACAAGTCAAGGGGCTTTGGGGTGGGTCAAAGCCCCTCGGGAGAGTTTAATGGGTAAAAAGGGTAGAATAAGGGGCCACAAACCACGGTTTGTGTACCATAGAAGGGAAGGCTAAATATATAAGTAGGAATTAGATCGGGTGAATAAGGCAGTTTTTGATAAAATAAATGATTGATGATAGATACGGCTATGTTGTGATACTTTTGTGTGAATTATACGGGTAAGGCTCTGTGGGCCGGGTGTGCGGAGACCTTAGTCTGTCGTGCGGACCCCTGCGATGTGTGCGCGGGTGGGCGAAGGGTTTTGTATGAAGGATATGAAATTTTATGAATGAAGAAATGTTGTTTACGATATACGATGCAGAAATGCATCTATTGTTTATGTTATAGTCATTTCTACATATTATTTAAATTGACTGTGTTGTTTACTTTCGATATCTAGTGCAATTGGGCTTTAATATGATATGTTAGGAGTTATTACATGGATTAAGGGCTTTGTTTAGCATGCAGATGTTTGCATAATTAACTGAATTTGTTGCACGGTTAGGGCTTCTATTGCGTAGGTTTGTTTATGATTGTTTTAGATCTAAGAGCACCACATCACTTAATTCTCTCTCAAGGTGTAGAAACATGGCTCCATCACCCCCCTATGTGCCCGGGTGGGGCTTTCATTTGGTGGCGGGTCGCTACCAAAAGGACCAATAGTAAGAGGTTTTTTTTGGTTAACCTAAGCTTCGAACCTGGGTTAGGACCCCTCTAGCCAACACTCTAAAAACCCTCTAGTTCAACAAAATTATCACCCATGTTAAAAATTCCTATGGAAATCCCAATTATCCTCCTAGAAATAAACCTCCTTATTGTTTTAAACAGCACGATATCTTACGAGAGAGGGCAACGGTAGAGAAATAGATCTATCCTCCATTACAAAATAATGTTCGCTTACTCCTAAAAATTATGATGATGAAGTTGCTATTCAAATTATGAACCACGAGGAGGAAGAATATCCTCAAAATAAATTCTTTGATTCATTAGATGACTCTACATAAGATCTAATGATTGTATCGAACAAAATTTTTGGACTCTAAACTCTGACATTTCGACAATTTGGAGGCACAATTCCAACACAAGTACAATTTAAGACCCGAGAAAAAGCGAGATATCTAAAACGAGATACCTAACAAATATCTATCTCAATAGGATAAATTAGAAATATACCTAAATAATTTGACCCCTAGGACTCCAATGCAAGCCTATGTCTGAATTCGGTTTACAAAGTGGTTAAATAAATTAAAAATTAGCATGCCACTAGCGAAATAAATAAAGTTCCTACTTATAAACAAGAAATTAATACCTTATTTAAAAATTCAATTCTTGCAGTCAAGTGGAATTCATAGATACCATTAACATTCAAAACAATGTCCCCATAATAAATATTAGACCGCATTGTTTGGTTCCACCCTTATAGAATTAGCCTAAAAATCCATTATTAGACTTTGCATAATTGTATGTCGGATTATGGGGATTCCCATAATCTTATGCCCCAAATATATCTGTGGCAAAGCTTAGACTGGATATTACCTAGAAATATAAAGACCTATACTCTTTCAGCTTCGAAGAGTAAAATGTCTTGGAATGATCAAATATCTAGTAGTCATCCTCGCTTGGGTCACTATTAAGAGCATAGTGATGGACATAGTGGTGGGTGATGTGCCACCAAGCGTAGATTCTTATTTTCTAGAAGTTGGGAAAGCTAAATTGGGTGGATCTTTGCAATTATGTTATCTTATATCACCATTCCTATTTTTTGAGGAGGTACTTGTGGATTATACCATGCATAACTTATAATATTAGTTCGGAAAAATACATTAAGAAAATGCCCCATTATATGCTTACGGCTTGATAATTTTGGAAATCTTTTCCTAACCATCTATGATGAAGAAAATCTTGATGCACGAAAAGCAATGTGTCCCCAACATTCTTAGAATGAATTCAAATGTCATTTGGAATGATGGTACATCTTCTAAAATAGGATCAAGTGCAAAAATTGTTTTAATTCTCCTAATCAATAGAATGTAGCATTCCCCTTTAAGCTAAGTTTTAAACGACTAATGAAGTCAACGAATGAATCACTTGTATTAGGGCCAGGAGACAATGTGCAAATTTAACATCCAAAATCTATCTATTTTTGGTGACTCTAATTCGGTAATTAAGTTGGTGACTAACAAATGCCAAAACAAAAAACATCTGGGTTGAGGGAATATACAAACTAGGTATACGATCTCATTAATATTTTTTTTCTCATCTATTAACTTCATTGTAATCCCTAGACTAGAGAAATCAATTGGCTAATTCTCTAGTCGGCATTGTCGCTACATTCACCCCTCTTCTTGAGTCCAAGCTAAATATGAGATTTAAATCTAATATCAAACTTCAATCCTTGGAAATTTCAAGAATTGGCCGATTTGAAGATGATCGGGGGAGATTAAAATATTTATTGAACTAATGGTTGAATTTTCGGAATGGTTTATATACAATGAGCCTAAGGACAACAGAAGTAGATATCAATACCTCTCATATAAGGACTAAAATAGGTAGGCATGACAATGTTCAATTGGAGAAAAATTAATTTCCCGGGCGACTTATCCCTTTAGAAAATATTTCGACCAAAATTATGCGATCGTGAATCCAACGCTTATACCCCTTGGTTTGATAAAACCAACAAATGTTCCCATGGAGGAAAGACAAACTAGTTAATATGTTTCAAATTCGACACGGAAGTTAAAGAGCAATATATTAATATCCTATCAAAATACTGCGGTGAATTCGCATCGAATTATGATGACCTAAAGACATATGATCAAACATAATTGAAAATCACATACCCTTAAAGGAAGGCATCAAACCTTTTAGGAAAAAATCTTAGACATATTAACCCCCTTTTGCTAACTCGATTTGTGAAATAAATTAAGAAACTTATAGATTCTAAGTTAATAGTCCCTATGATATTTTAAATTTGAAGTGCCAATTTATTTGAGTTACAAAAATATGGAGAAATTATAATTTACCTAGACTTGAGGAATCTCAGCAGAGCTTCATTGAAGAGAAAATTATCTATTTCCCAATATGGATACTATCCTACAAAGAGTGGTGGGAGCCACTCTTATATCATGATGGATGATTTTTCTCTTTAGAACCAAATTGTTGTACAAAAAGGACAATATGTTCAAATGAATTTCACTACCCCCTAGGGGACTTTTATGTATCAAAATATTCCATAGGGTTAATGAATGCGAGGCCACTTTCCAAAGGAACTGGACGGCTGCATTTTCTAAAGAGAAAGATCATTTCATAGTTTTCTATTTAGGCTTAACGACATGATGGTCACTTTTCCAAAATGAAGAGAAACATACGAGGCATGCTGAAATAGTTTTTCAGTATAGAAGGTATGGTTGTCCTTAAACCCAAGAAGTCATTATTTTCCATGACCGACGGTAAATTACTTGGTCATATTGTATCCCGACACGGGAGTTAGGATTGAACCTAAAAGGGTCGATCCATCCAAACTATTCCTCTTCCTACTTTCAGAAAGAACTCCAAGCTTTCTTAGGAAAAATAAAACTTCCTTCGTAGGTTTATCCCAAATTTGTGGAAATAGTTAAAAATATAAACAATATTCTCAAGAAAGGGAAAGATATTAAATTGGGACAAGGGGAAGAAAAAACTTTATTTTGAGAGGATCAGCCGAAATAATGGAGGCACCGGTTTAGTATTCGCATCATATACTAAAAAAATTGGCTATTTTTCTTTTCTTCCGATTGTTAGCTCCCTAATCAACAAGATTGGAAAAGTCTGATCGCGGGGAGAAACTTGAAACATCGTTTCAACCACTTTGGGTTCTAGGATCTAGCCCTCCTGATCCGGGGGATCTCTCCAATAAGTGCAAGGATGGATTTGTCTTTGAAGTTTTGGAGTAATGATATTAGGCTAGTTATGAAGGCCAAAGGGTTTTATTTGTTTTTTGGATGGTTAAGCATGATTACGCATCTAAGGTGGAGAGTTCTAAATGCAAAGAGTTTCAAAGTGTGAAGTTGCAAAGCGAGATAGAATAAGCTTTGGCCGAGGAAGGTAGATAGCTGAGGTTTTTAGTCCATTGGGCTATGGAGTCACAATAGGTTTAATTGGAACATCAAGAGGAAAGAGTGGTCCATGGGGCAAGTCATCTATGTCTAAGGATCTCTTTGGAGATTTGTTGTGGAGATATTTATACAAAAAAGAAGGAAATAAACGGATAGAAGAAAGCAAGCGAAACGACCCTAAGATCCGGTAGAGTACTTTTAAACTAGCTAGCTTTTGACATACACTTAAGAAAAACATGAAAGCAAACTAGTGTCAGGTAAGTAACTACAAACTAGCCGGTAACGATGCACCCTCAATAGAAAACATATAAAATAAAGGAAGCACTAATGATAAAAAAGGATGGTCTAAGATGCAGTAGAGGTAACCTAAACTAGCCGGCTTTCAACTGACTTCCAGGGAAACATTCGGAACAATCTTTAGGATAAAACTAGGACTAGGGCCCACCATATCTTCCTTAGTTCATATTTACTTAGCATATGCGAAAAATAACATTTAGAAGAATAACATTTAGCTAAGGAAATAAGACGAGGGAACGCCAACATTCCTATGCTTAAAGTAGAATTAAATCATCCCTAAATAACACGGATTGGAAGAAAGCATTCGGATAAATATTCTCGAATACGGAAAGTGCGTATACGGTAGGTCCTAACTCTATGCATGCGTTCTTTATGAAGAGAATATGAAACACAATGACGAAATAAAATAACAAGTTACAATGAGAAAAACATCACCGTCGACATAGACAGGGATCCCATAAATCGGTGTGTATTGATGCTCCAAACCGGTTACAACTTTGATCTGTGCTTTGGTTTAGCAATCTATGCTACTGTCTCAGCCTAGCACTTATCTATCACAAGCGAATCTCCAAGGGCCAATGAACACTATTTACGGATAGAAGTCTCAAGCTCAATTACATTACAATGATCGACAACTTCACATCAACCAACCCCTCTCTCATCTTCGTGTATTTATAGAAGAATGAGGAGAACAAGATACGATAAAAGATCTCCAAATATAATTAATACGGACTTAAATGGCTTCTCGGCCTTTGGGGCTCGATGAAGAAACTTACATAGGTGTCCTGCGTATTAAATGATTTACATAAGATTTAATCAGGTGGGAGCTCTTTTTTGACCTTTGAGGCTCTGTGTGGTGTCAAATTAACTGCGGATAACATCATTAAAGTCCTTCGTGGGGTACTCTTTGGTGATGCCGTTGAGACAAATATCGTCCGTCCAATAACTACGGCCTCGGATATGAATGCTTTGAAATTATAGGTGGCATCGTGGTAATTTGGAGGGATCAATTTGCCTCGGTTGTGGGCGTGGGCTCTTGTTGATAAAACACTTAAGATTTTCTTCTAAACATGTTTTAATTAGGGATTAGGCTTTTTGATAAACCATCTTAGATGTAATCCCCACTAAATCTGTCTTCAATCTTCGCCACAGTATGTTTTGTCTTCGCTTGTTACTCTCACGAAACATTTTTTGCTTTCTACACTAATGTTCTTTGGTGTGCGGGGCTACGCAAGGATGATATGGCATCAATGCTTCATGAATCATTGATGGACGTAGAGCTACTTCACGTGAATGGTTTCCTGCGGTGGGCTCCAGAGGAGGAGGATTGATGCCCTTTGCCTTTAAATTTTCTTCGGTCATAACGGAAAAAATCATTTGAACCACCAAAATACGAAAAAAAATTGAAAATCTGCACTGTATAGGTTAAACGCCTTCAAAGGCACATGGAGAGAGCAGCCATTGGATGGCATCATCCAACGGTCGAGATTGATCGAATGAGTTAGAAAGGGCAGGAAACATTAAATTAGAGCCGTCAATCGCACGGAGATCGACGGTCGGGAGTGAAGGCAAAAAAGTCAAGCGGAGGAGTCGGTTTTGGAAAATAGAAGAAAATAGCTTTAAAACCTTTGTTTAGCGAAAAATGATCAAAAAATATCGGGAGTCGGGGATGATCATGAAAACGGACGTGAGATGAGAGCGGCCCAAGCGATCAGCAGCGGGGATCATATATCAAAAACTAAGCTTTTGGAACCCCAAATTTTTTTAATAAAACTATGTTGAATAAAAGTTCCGAGGTCACCGGATATGCTATCGGGCGATGAATTTTGGTAGTCGATCTACATATCGAGATCGATGGCGGGAATGCTTTAACACTTCTCCATATCTGGTTAGTGGGGCATCTCGGAGCGATCACCCGTTCGATGAGCGGCCCCGGATACGGCGGTGGACGCCAATATGGTGCCGGAGTCCACGTCAGAAACTTTAACGTCTCGATGAGTACCATTGGTTTTTGAACAATGCTCAAGTCCACGCATCGAGTAGTGATGGAGTACGTCGTCGGTCGGGTAAAAACCACCCTCCTTTGAAAGCGGTGCGATGGATACCTTGGTTTGCAACGGTGAGTGGTTGGCGGGGACTGCAGGGTCGATGAAATGCCTTTTCTACATCGATGCACGGTCAGATCGGCAGTGGGCAGAATGGAATTTTGCACCGAAGGAAAAGGTTTCAATATAATAAAAACCGACAGTTATTTCTTGAAAGGTTTATACTTGGGGGGCAAAAAAATTAATATTCAATATGAAAACGGCGCCCATGCGGGGCCTTTGGGCGCATGGAATAATATGGCCAAGGGGAGATAGAACAAAGGGCTGATCGGCAAGGGGTGATGCGATAAGAGTGGAGACGGCCACTGGTTCTAGCACTAGGGCGTATGGAAGGAAAGGTTAAATACTTGGCCAAAGGGCTTAAGTTTATAATATATAAAAAACATGATTTTCATAGATTTTAATGGTTGTAAATGAACAAATGTAGGTTTGTTAAGCAAGAAAGTTATTAAACCTTATCAAAGGGATTATGATGAAGGGAAAGGGGAAAAACATGGAAATGAGGGATTTTTTTATGGGAAAAGGAAAGGCAAAGATGGGGTTAGTTTTGAAAGAAGGGGAAAATGCAAATGGTGTTTGCGGTAGTATTCTTTATTGGGAATCGAGCGGGACTGCAGATGTATAATAATATTTTTGATGGTGAAGATTGGGAAAAAGGCATGAGGCCTTCAAGAGTCTTCAAGAGCCAACACTTTTTAGCAATAAAAATTGTTCCTTGGGGCTCTAAGAGTTTTAATACCGTTTTATAACAAATTTTACGGAGTGGCTAACGGTAAAACACTTGGGAATGGTGCCTTCTTAAAGGCATCAAGAACTTGAACTTGCATTCTTTGGGAGGATCATTTCTGCTCCATTGGGCTGCCTTTCTTTACGTGGATGATCTTCTTTGTTCTAAAAACATATTAGAAGTCACAAAAACGATGGATCCTTCATCAAGTACAAGCTTTCTACCTGCAATCCTACGTATAGCATCTTTCATTGAGTGCACTTGGGTTGGAAAACTATTTTCACAACATTTTATTCACTTTTGAAAGTAGGAAATCTAATCTATTTCTATACTCCTTATTTCTCCATGGAGATAAGTTAAATAGTTGAGTCCATATGATTCTCTACCTAATCTACTATACATTGGGATTAGTGTCTAATATGCTTTGTTGTTATCTAAATTCTACAACATAAATTTAAAAGCATTCAAGTCGGATTAAACGGTATAACGATCTTGGTCTATGGCATTAAGAACAAATTGCACATAGACATTATTTTGCACAAATTAAAACAAAAATGAGCTTGAGATGCGAAATTTCAAAACATTTCCTTCCTCTTTATGACTCTGTTTTGACTTTTGTTTTGGTATCTTTCTTTATCAGCTTGGTTAGGATTTTTAGCTAATTTAGACACAGTTTTCATCCTTTTGTCTCAATTTGGAATAGGTGGTCATTCTACTCTTTGAAACTTGAGTTCATATTTTGAGCATGTTTGAACCTTTGATTTCTATCCTAAATATCTCTTGATAAGCGAGGTCATGATTTGGCAAATGAATTCTGCCTATCCTATCGGCGAGAAAATTTAAAAGTAATTAGTCAGTTAGGCAGTTTGACTAACTAGAAGTGTGTCCTTCGGGAGTGGCATTTTATCTTGCACACTTTTAGATTTATTCTCACACAGTATAGGGCTATACCTTTCTTGTCTTCACGATGCAACATCTTTCTTTCTTTGTTTTGTTTTTTGTATTTATAAATTTTTATAACTTTGAATGCAAGTGGGTGGGCTGTTTAATGAGAAAAAATAAAAGGCTTGGAATATAACATGGAATAGGACCCCTAAATAGTTACACTCCATTCAATTCCTGCAAGAAAAATGAATTAGTAAAATGAGTTGAATGAATGGAGTAAGAATGACACAAGTTGTCAAATTTCCCGTGCCCTTGTCTTCCCTCCTTAGTCCCACTTTAAAACTTTGTCCCCAATCTTAGAGTACTGACCTTTGTTGCTTGTCAAAAAGCTTTTAATACATCTTGTTCATAATGCTTTGTACCACCTCCTCTGCAGTTTCTTTGAGAATAGATTGTACAGTTTATTCTTGAATATTGTCATTTTCCTCGGTTGCAACTCTTGAATCCAACTTCATCAATTTGGTACACCAAGTTTGTTTGGAAAAGTGCACATCGGTACCATACACAAGCTGAAAAGGTGACATACCAATAGATTTCTTCAAAGTCAATCTGTCGGCCAAAGTGCATGGACTGACTTTGTGTGCAGACTTTTTTTTCCTCAACGGTTTCTTAGTATGTTCACTTTAAATTTTTGTTTGAGATTACGCAAGTCCATTACCTTGAGGTAGCCGTGATGGAATGCCCTAATGTTATATCGATATCTGTGATAGAACTCAACCATCTTCTTTGATTATCTTTGCTTTGCATTATCGGTGATAATCTTGGTAGGAAAACCAAATCTGGAGAGGGTATTAGTCCTCATAAATTTTATAATAACGGAATCATTGCTTTTATACACAAGGTATGGCTTCTATCCCATAGTGAAATATTTTGTGGTGGTGAAATCCATCTATGCGGGCGGAAGACGGGGGATGGATTTCTCCTATGAAGTCAAAGTCCCCCTTTGTTGAAAAGGGGCTTCAACGGTGATTGGATGCGAAGGTAAGGACAGTAGTTTTCTTTTTGCCTTAAAAAAAGTTGACATTTGCTGTGGGGGCTGATCATCACCTTTGCATCATGGAAAAGTAGGCCAATAGAAACCGACCTCAGAATTTTGTTGTTGTTCGTCTTCCATTAAAATGACCTCCATGCTCTCTATTCATGGAGCCGGTATTCAACCTTCTTGCATGAAACTCGAAGAAAACATTTAAACAATATTGTTCCCTTTTTGCTTTTCCAATAAAGACATTTATCTATAATGCAATAGTTTACGACTTTTAACTTGGAACCTTGCCTTTGTTTTTGTCAAACCGGGAGGTGCATTTAAATTAAGAAAAAGCATAAATAATATGTTATATAAGAGGAATTCATAAAATGGCCGCCCGGCTCATTGGGAGTTGAGGTTACTCTGAGAACGTGAAAACATGATCATATTAATATCAATAACTTCAAAGGTGGATTATTTCATTAATCTGGCCTGAACCTTGGCACTGTGGGTTTAGTGGGTTTTATCTCTAAATCTTTATTCAAGAATGACAACGATCCGCTTACCTCTCTTACCATACGGGTCACACGTAGAATGTGTTTAACAGCGCTTGGGGTTGGGACAGAAATAGTAGTGGAAGGAAGTATACTCTGAAGTCTTTCAAAGCTTTAGCAAAACAAAAGATTAGCTCATAATGTTGTGTCGCCGGAGGGGCATCCCTCAATGCTAAAGAATGTCATTTGCTCTTGTCATCTTGAATTTTCTATATAGAAGGACAACGACTGTAGTATGTTACGGTACGAGCCAGAAAAAAATATAAAAATATTTTTAAAAAATCAAGACTTATTCAGAACCGGTGTTTGGTTGTAACATTTGACTTCGGCTCAAGGACTTCTTTGCTTCCAAGGTCCATTTTACCACACCAACCCTTCTTTAACATGTTTGTGATATTCCTAAGGAGCTCGACGGGTTGGGGATAGACCTTCTCAAAAAGTTAATCTTTCCAATGAAAGATTACATCACTGAGTATTGAGGATGAAGTTTGCAAGCTGGCCTCAATCCTCTTTGGATCTGTCTTAATACCCTCTTCAGAAATAATGCCCAAGAATTTTACCTTCTTGGAGACCGAATAGTGTCTTCTTGGGGTTTTAAAGATATTCCCAGAGCTTTCTGCATTTCTCGAAAACCTTTCTTAAGTGTGCTAAGTGCTCTTCATCTATTTTTTAGCTGCGATGACATCATCAAGGTATATAATGATGAAGTAGCCCAATTCTTCCGAGAATGCTATGTCCATGGCTCTCTGAAAAGTTGCTCCAACATTCATTAGACCAAAGGGCATTTTCACATACGTAAGTGCTTGTCGTTGTATTAAAGGCTGTCTTTAAATTGATCAGCAGGTGAACTAAGATACGATTGTACCACAGGTAGCCATCAAGCAAAGAAATTCTTCTTGACCCTACCTGCACCAAAATGCAAGTCCATCTTAGGTAAATGATGGTTGTCTTTCATTGACTTTGTTCAAGTCTCTAAAGTCTATACAGGCTTGGTCTCTCCAGTTTTCTTCCTAACGGACTTCCTGCTGAGCCCTTACTCGAGTATCTAACAGGACAATAATATTGACTTCACTTTGTTTTGTAATCCTTAGAACTAGCGGTGAGCAGAGGTTTATTCTACACGGTTTAATCTGAATGGTTTTTGGTTTTCTTTGAGGGTAATTTTATATTATTATTTCAATTTCATAGGATTTTAGATCTTTGTAATTCCATGCAAAAACATCAGAAAATTATTTATATGTATTTGAGTTTAATATAAAGACTGTCAAGATTTAGACAATTTAATCATTTCAAGTTCAAGTTCTTGCCTATATTGCACTCTTCAACTTCGGTCTGGACTGGGTTTGGGCTTCTTGTGCACATCGTTAAAATCAAACAACTCTTCTAAAGGTGCCGGGCAGCAGCATTTCCTTCTTTAGGTGCGGAGTTTCTAATATCCTAATTTTCTCCACAGACAATCTTGTTTGTTTTCTGGTGCTGCATTGAAGGTCTCATCTCAGCAAGCTCGGGGAGACAGTTCACTTCAATAATGAAAATTTTCTTCTTTGGCAAATCATGTCTGTGCAACATCCCCGAGTTCGAGCTGGCAGTTTGAATTCATTTTCTAGATACATGGTCCCTTTTGTTTTTCTCCAGGCGAACACACCTTGATAACATTATCGAGCCTGTTGAATACAATTTTAACGATAGTGCGGTATTTGGTTTCATATGGTGTTAAACATATTCTAGTTGTAAAGGCTAAATTGTGGTGATATTTCTCTTTCTTGGGACAAAAATCAATTGGACTCCTCTCAGAGAAGTTTCAAAGGTCCATGACATCGTTTCGGTGAGCTCCAATCTAAGATGATTTCGTTCTCTCCCCCATTGAATTTACCTGGCAAGCTAACTCTAAATCCCCATACACACATTAATTCTTGTGGCTCCTAACATGACAGCATGGCTTCAGAGAAGGGATTCTGTTCATGATGTTGTTGGAACAACTGAGAAAGTTTTAATTTTAGGGAAATGCTTTGTGTGGTTGTTTTCGATGTTAAAAATCCATACACTGCTGCTTATTGTTCTTAGTGCATGACCCATCAAAATACATACTCCGAGAGGACTATTTTAGGTTTCATCTGGTTACTATCCTCTTCAACTAACGTGCTTGGGGTTGTTGTGGAATCTCAACACTTAGTTGTATTTGTTTTGATTCCCCAAGATTTTTGTTTATTTGAGGGTTGTTTTCTTGATTGTAGCAGAAGGTTTAAGAAAATGGACACACACGACTTGTAGCTCTAAACCTTTGTTTGAGGTACTAATGTATATTTTAAAATGCGACAAATTGTTTTGACATACACATTGTGTTCCTCTTCCTCCCTATCTGTTAATCTTTCTAACAAAGTGACATTCATATGTGTTTCATCATTAAACATAATAAAAGATGAGGCACATGTTACCTCGACTCTGCAGGAGGTTGGTGGTCTTGACTTGTAGCGTATTATTTCTGTGATTCCTACCGATGCTATTACGATTGAGAAGCGAGGGATAACGCAGGGTCATGCCCATGCGCAGTCCCTTGTAACCAGCCCCCGGGACCTTGATAATAGCATTCCATATTTTGGGGGCACATCAGCAACAATATCACGGCTAGCATTTGGGTAGTTTTAGGGCTGGGTAGGCAATCTTTGATTAGAAATACTAAGCATTTCACTCGCAGAATCGAAGGAAGCCAAGAATCTTTGTAAGGTCTAGTGATTTCTAGACCGAACTCTCCATTACGGCTTTAGGCATTAAATTATGAGAAGCTCTGATTAATATAAGCATTCTCACATTTTCATGAACGTTTAAGCTCACATAAAAGGGAGGAACGAGGTCCCTCTTGATACATTCCTTCAATCTTTGGACCAAAAATAAGCTCTAGTTGGTCATCATTAAGATTGGTAGTAATCTCATTTTCCTCTATATTTAAACCTTCCAAAATTTGGGTCCTAAATACGTGCTGGGCAGCCAACTTGGTGAGGGGAACAAGGAATTTTTAATCTTTAAAAATTTCTTGCTCTGTTTTGAAAGAGGATTTGGTTCTTTAAAGTCTTTGGTCTCGTACTTATTAATTTGTCAGTCTATCAACAACGTCCGCTTTCTGATTTGTCCTATTTTATACGTGAGGTATTTTGCACGGGGGAGTACTAGCTGAAGTGTTAGTACTGCTAAATGTCTTCACTCTCTATTTTTCATTGTTTTGAGTGCCTTTCCTCTTTACCTTTATGTAGAATTTCTGATCCTTTATTTTGTCCTTCTTTTTGGCTTCCAAACTTGAACAGGTATTCCTTTGTGAAGATTTTGGAGGTTTATTGTTAGAGTTGCAGCTAGTTTTGCTTCCAATGTCATATTCTCTTTGAGACTCTATGATGGCTGCTGTGTCTTGATAATATATCATCCTCATGAGTGTATAAAGACCTTGTTTCTATCATAATGAGACTTCAAAATCATCATCATCTACCCTAACATGTTGATATCATCTTCCTCATTATCTGTCTACATTTCCTCAACCTCATTACATAATGATGAAAAGGAGGGTGATACATTGATCATCTTCCCCTAGGTACTGTTGCAGTTGGTTCCTTCTAAGAAATTCGTTTAGTTTCTGGTTTCTATTTTGAGGAACAATTTTGGTTTTGACTTGCTTGTACTCTAGAATGTCTCTTTCTTCCATCTCCTCATCATTTCTTTCCATCTTTGAATTGGAAGTAGGGTGTGGATTTCTCTCTAAGATACTCTCTTTTCATTTTTTTCATTCTTGCTCTCTTCTCCATCAAGTTGACTTCCACGAAAGAGCACCCGCATCTTCAAGGGTTCCCGGGATTTCTCCCTGGACGTGGAAGGCTGCATCTCGGAGTCAAATCTTGAAACTTGTTTAAAGCTGAGCCTTGTGAGTTTTAGATGCGGGGAAAGTGCATTACTCACTCTGTAATAAGATACGGTACAATAAGCTTGTACACTTTCCCCAATGTTTCTATGGAGGTTCTTGTAATCAGGAAAGGACTTGGAGAGGATTCTTCTTTACTTCCCATTTGTTTAAAGATGTGAGTGAAGGGCCCAGGAGATCATTATTATGGGGGGCTGACCCTTAAACCATTTCTTACCTTCTCCCCCAGGACACAGGCAAACAATCTAAGCTTGACGAATCATCATCAATTCATTTCATGTAAGTAAATCATTCATCTTATCACATGTTGTGATGCGATTTAGCATTATAGCATCATACGATGGAATTTTGGGTGATAGTCTGTGGAAGATTGACTAGTGGTACAAGAAGGACTAAGGGGAGCATACCATGTTGCCATGATGTGGTGGGGGTGGATTCAAAAGGAATTGGATTAACAAATAGGAAAGTGGGACGAAGTGGAGTGGTTTGAGCAGTGGATGTAGAGGTGAGCGAGAGAGTGGATGAACCGGGGAATAGATTCTTGAGCTAATCTTGGATGAGAGACACCTAAGTTGTGAAGGAAATGTAAATCGGGAGGAGTGGTGGTTTCTCTACTACCGGAATGTTCACTTGTTTCGGGGAGGTGAAAGTGAAGACTCGGAGAATCTAACAGTCCTAGATGAGCAAGAGACCTAGTTCTAAAAGGGATTTAGTAAGTCAGCTTATGATTGTTACTGAGGCGAAGATTTTGAGGACGGAATTAAGCTCTCAAGGGACGATATGAAAATGGATTGATAATTTAATCTGGGGCCTGAGATGTTTAGGGTTATCAACTATCTCGGGTGAATCGGGGTCGGGATAGGCTCTAGTATGAATCTTTCTAGGAGCCACTATACGTGTTTTTTTCGGACCTAAATAAACAAGAAAAGTTCAACAGGGTATGACAATCTTTGGAGGATTAACTGTCTGTTTACTAAATTTTAACCCTACGGTCCTCTCGCCGAATTTGAATGATATTACAATATTAAAGGGTTCTTCCCGGTGGAGTCTTAAGGTCTTCTTGGGATTGTGGAGTCGCCAAGTGGAAGTTTTAGCTCTTTTTAGAGGCAAAAGGTTTTATGGTCCACCACCATGTTTGCCTTGGATTTTCAATCTGAAATATTTTTGATATTTTACGAGTTATTTTTCGGCTATGTGGTTTCTAAAGAATGTACTCTTTGTTTCACAACACGCTACGGTTATGAGACAAAGACAATCCTATTATAGCTAAGCAAATAATCTTTCAGTTAGATAAAGTCTTATGAGAATCCTAGGGTTTTCCTAGTTTATCCTTAAATTCAAACAAGTTTCATCATGATTACCATTTCTTGGTAGTGCTTGAAAAATTTGCTTTTTACTCCTAGTTTTATGAAGATTTGAGGAAGTTTCCCCGGTGGAGAGTATTTGTTGAAAGTAATCATAAGTTCTTTTGGTGGCTCGGTATGGTTGATATAGCAAATGTTCTTGAACTGGAAATCTACGATATCCTATGATTTCTAAAATGAAAATTAATATAGGTTTTGTTCCCGATTAGGTCGCGGTGTTAGTTCTTGGTGGCTCGGCTTTCAAGCAGAACAATTGTCATAAAACCGGGGGTTATCTAGAGTTTTAAGGTGTTTTTTGAACTTTTATTAACTCGAAAAAATCCCCGGCGGAGTCGCCGAAATGTTAGCTCCCTGTGTCAGAAGATTGGCAGAAGTCCGATCGGCAGGAAGACTCAGTTTCAACCGCACAGGATTCTGGATCTAGCCTCCACCGAATCAGGAGAGGGATCTCTCAATAAGTGCAATGATGGATTTGTACTTTGAAGTTTAGGTAATGATATTGACTGAATTGAAGGCCAAGGGTTTTATTTGTTTTTTGGATAGTTAAAATTATTACCGTACGAGTGGAAGTTCTAAATGCAAAGAGTTTCAAAAGTGTGAAGTTGCAATGGATAGATAAGCTTTGGCCGAGAGGGTAGATATTGCGGGTTTTAATTATTGGGATATGGAGTCACAATAGGGTTTAATTGGAACGACGAGAGGCAAGAAGTGGTCTATGGGGCAAGTCATCTATGTACAAGGATCTACTAGTGCAGTTTATGGATAGAAATGATACACCTTAAGAAGAGGGGGAAATAAAGCAGGGGATGAAGAAATAAAGAGCAACCTAAGATGCGGCGAGTACTTATAAACTAGCGACCTTTGATACACCCCTCAATAGAAAAAATATAAAATAAGGAAGGCAATCAATGATAACAAAGGATGGTCTAAGATATAGTAAGTACTTTATAAACTGTAGCAGCACTAAGCACAATTTCCAAGGGAAACATTAGAACAATCTTTGCAAGATAAAACTAGGACGGGAGCTTACCATATATTCTTAGTTCATGTTTCCTTAACATGTAATAGAAAGAACATTTGAAATAACATTTAGCTAAGGCAATAAGATGGGAAATAGCAACATTCCTATACTTAAACTAAATTAAATCATCCCTAAGCTAACACGGTTAGGAAGAAAACATTGAGGAAAAGATTCTCGGTTAGAAGTCTTGATATACGGTAGGTACTAACTCTATACATGTATGAGCATTCTTTCTACATAAGAAGATGGCTCTGAGTGAAAAAAATAAATAAAATAACAAGTTACAATAGAAAAACATACTATCAACATAGACCAAGATCCATAAATCGACTTGTATTGATGCTCCAAACCGTTTACGGCTTTTAAGTCCAATGCTTTAGTTTAGAAATCATCTAATCATCTCATTCTTATCTATCACAAGCGAGCTTCAAGGGCTAGTGTGAACACTTTCTTCTGAGATAGAAGTCTCAAGCTCAATTACATTAATGATCAACAACTCATCAACCAACCCTCTCTCATCTTTTTGCGGTAGTATTTATAGAAGAATAGGGGAGGTGAGATTTCATAAAAAGATCTCCAAATATATTCTTGTCTGACTTAAATGGCTTCTCGGCCTTTGGGGGCTGATAAGAAGAAACTTACATAGGTGTCTTCTATATTATTGATTTACATAAGATTTAAACTGGTGAGCTCTTTTTTGACCTTTGAGGCTACGTGACGAATTGTCAAGTAACTCTGCTGAGATGTTTGTCATTAAGTTCCATAGCGAAAAGAATTTACTCTCTTGTTGTGTTTGAGACAAATATAAGTCTCGATCAATAACTCTCAGTATGGATATGAATGCTTTGAGGCACGAGGTGGCATCGTGGTATTTGGAGGATCAATTTGCCGAAATTGTGGCGATTGGAGAAACTCTGTTGATAAAAAAAACTTAAGATTTTTCTTCATGTTTTAGTGGGGATTAGGCTTTTGATAAACCATCTTAGGCGTAATCCCCACAAAATCTATCTTCAATCTTCTGCCCCGATATATTTTGTCTTTGTATGATACTCTCTAAGCGTGCCTGCCTGCAATGTTTTCTTCGTGTACACACCTGCAAAATTTGCGTAGGGATGATATGGCATCAATACTTCATGAATCATTGAGCATAGACTACTTCTGCAGAATGGTTTTCCTACGGTAGATAATTAGGAGGATCGTCACCCTTTGCCTTTAATTTTCCTGTTCGGTCATAGCGGAAAAATCATTTGAACCACCAATACGAAAAGATTTGAAAATCCTTTGCATGTATAGGTTAAGCGCTAAAGGCACATGCATAAATTTAGTTGGGGCATTCAACGATGAAGATTGGTCGAATGAGTCGAGAGAAGGGAGCAGGAAAAAATTAAATGAACGTGATGGTCGAAAGATCGGCAGAGTCGACGAAAGGTAAGCGGAGGAGTCGGCTTTGGAAAAAACGGAGAAAATATTTAAAACCTTGTTTGGTGAAAATGATCAAAAATCGCTCCTTCGGGGAGTGGGGACGATCATGGGCCGTCGGATGAAGACGGCCCAGCAATCAACGATTAGGATCATGCTAATAAAAAACTACTAAAAACACACGTGGACTTCAGTTTTTAATAAAGTAAATATTTAAGGTAAATTTTCCCGAGATTCCGGATATCTTTGACTGGATGGGGAATGGGGCGGTAGTTTTGATTATCAAATCTTGCCAGTCGATGTTGACAGAATTCGCACCAACACGCGTATCAAAGTTAGCGCATCGGGCATCTTCGAGGAAACGTCCGTTCGATGACAACCCCGAGATCAGGCGGTGGGCCGCTGTCTGCGCCAATCCCACATCCAAACACACAGCGGGGTGACGGCGGTTTGAACGTGCTCAAGGCCACGCGTCGGCTTAGGTGAATGGAATCGCTGCCGATCGAGTAAAGCTCCACCCTCACCCCAAAGCGGTGCGATGGTTCCTTGGTTTTACCGCCGGGGTGAGTGTTGGCGGGGAACCATAGGGTCGATAGAATGTGCACCGGCTAGTCACCTTTCCGGATACGACGGTGGAAAACGGAAATGGAATTTTGCCTTTGGCAGAAAATTTTATAATATAATAAAAACCGACAATTCATATAACCGAAGGTTTATACTTTGAAGTGAAAAATTATTCAATGTGGCTTGGCTCTCGTCGACGGGGCCTTTGGGCGCATGGGAGATAATATGACAGGGGAGATAGAATAGAGGGGCTGATCGACAATGGGTGATGCGATAGCTTTGGAGGCCATTTTGGTTCTAGCACCGGGCATATGGAAGGAAAGGTTAAAGACTTAGCCTAAGAGGCTTAAGTCTATAATATATAAAAAACATGATTTTCATGATTTTCAATGATTTTCTACAAAGCTGATTGTTGGGGGTTTCGATAAGGCAAGAAATGGTCTTAAACACGCATAAAGGGATTATGATGAATGGAAAAGGGGAAAAACATGAAATGAGGGGATTTTTATGGGAAAGGAGAAGGCAAAGATGGGGTTAGTTTTTGAGGAAAAGGAAAATGGTGCTTCTTAATGATCTTCTTTCTTGAGGTCAACGGGATTTTTGAATGTAGAATAGGCACGGTAGTGAAGATTGGGACGGAGGCATGAGTCCTTCAAGAGTCTTCCAAGAGCCAACACTTTTTAGCGATAAAATTTGTTCCTTGAAGGCTCTAAACTAAGTTACAACACCTTTTTGGTATAACAAATTTACGGGTGGCTAACAAGACTCTAATAGTTGCAATGCTTCTATGAAAAAACAGCATGGTTATGAACATCCTATTGCATTTTTTAGCAAGGCCTACAAAAAAGCTAGGCAAATATTGCTTCTCAATTTAGAGAGCTGAGCTTGTACCTTGGTCAAAATGTTGAGAGAATTTAGGGGTATTTTGAAATCCAAGTCCATTATCTATCTCCCTCATCCAAAAAATGAAATATATTTTTCTACATAGCATGACATCGTGGGTATACATGGAAAATGGATTTACTAAGACCAAAATGTGACCTCGATGCAAAGCCTAATAAAAATTAGAAAATTTCAATGGATGGCGAACACATTAGCCGGAGCTAATTTTGAAGCATTCAGGTGTTTAATCAATATGTACTCTTTTAGGAAATAGCTAGAGGCATCTCGGGATGAGCAAGATAAGCAATCAAGGATTTTGTTACCTGGAACAGACCTCTCTTAGTCAGTCCTGCATTTTCTTCTTCTGAGAATGCAGGAACATCATAATCTACCTCAGTTGCCTTCTAATTTCAAGCCACTTTCGTCGGTTGTGAAAGGACAAATAAATTATAGTCCATAAAATATTGTATTATATATGAAAATTTATATTTGAAAGACCCAATAAGTGTTCTCACTAACTGCATGTTTACTAACCAAATTGACTACCTAATCACTCAACACCACAACGTTGTGTCTTGAAACAAGGTATTACGCCTAGAAATACACATCACATAGAAATTTAAGGAGTGGTTCTCAGCTGGCTACATGGTAAGTGATGTAAACAAAAAAGGTCGAGGAAACACCCACCAATGCCCATTTTTTGTTGGAAATCAAAAACTAGTTTCCATGCCCTTAAAACCAATTATATCTGAAGCACCCTTCCAACAATTGGGGTTGGACCTCATTGGAAAAATTCACCCTCCCTCTAGTATTCAACATGGTTGATTTAATGACTCAGCAGGCTAGTTACTAAGTGGGTTTAAGGAAGTTACTTTCGTAAAGAATATCAATGATAAGTTAGTCATGGATTTCACGGTGGAAATTATATTTTCACGATTTGGTTGTCTTAAGAAAAATAATTTATGGTAACTCCAAGCCATTCTTCTCGACGGCATTTCAAAAAGAAAATTGGCTTATAAAAATTAAGCTAGGTCATTCAACAACTTACCCACAAAGGGAGACGACCTAGTGAATCTGTCAGAAATATTATGAAAACCCTTAATAAATGCCAAACTCAAAGAAAAATGAATTGGCATGTAATCTTAAAATATGATGTATGGAAAAAATAGGCTTAGCACAAGAAATCCATTGGTACTTCCCCCTTCCCATCCTATTCTATAGTTTAGATATATGCATTAATCCACTTTATATCGATTAAAAAATCCTTAAAAAAATGCAATAATAACCCCAATGATTTACAGCTTAAGTAATTAATTATGTGATTCACCTGCATCAGGAAAGCGACAAGCTTAAGACAATATGGCTATGAACCAAGCTAATGTCAAGTAGTTGTTTTTTGACAAGTGTGCCGGAGACATAACCTTTCTTCCTGGAACTAGGTTCACAAAGTGGGATAAGCGAACTGACAATCACGACAAGAACATGGAATTTTATTATTTGTGGTTGGTCCTTTCATTATATATCATGTTGAAAGGGGAAACTATATTTTGCACCACTGTGATAACTTGAAAGGTGAGGGAAGTTAACCCAATAGTTAATGGTAAATTTTTCCAGCACTACCTTACATATTGAGTTTTTCACATCTTCTATATGTGTAACATAATAAATTTTCCTTGTTGGCCTTCTTAATATTGTGAATATTTGCGGGGGTTTTATACATGTGTATAAAGAAAAGAAACAAGTAATAGTCAAAGCTATAATATATATTATTGTTGTGGTCATGAAAATTATTGTCCCATAATTTTGTCCTTCGGTAATTAAGACTATCTTCGTGCCAAAGCTAGTACTAACCTCATATTTATTCCATCGAAAACTGGTACAATTGTCATTCATTAAATCCTTCCTAGTGCCTTTTATTATTGAATTCTTTGACTTTGAGACAACATGAATGAATTTCTTTCCTCCTTATGAATGCTTTCCCCAACACATACTGCACCTCATATCTATACATGTCCCTCTTGAGTGGGATATGTTGATATATCTGCTAGGGCTTTGAATTAGCAGCACGGTAGCGAGAGGAAATGTCGGTGGTATTGGTATTCCAGAATTAATATTACCTACCCACTCCCTGTACAAGCGGCCTCTTATGAGGTATGTTAGCGACTCCGTCGAAGGTACTGAGACTTGCTAGCAATGTGGAGAAATGCTGGCAGCATTGAGGTAAACCTAGTGTTATATTCCCATTACGCCTATCATGAAGCTAAATGTAACCATTTAAATTATTTAAGAAAGATAAAATTAAATCTTTCATGAAGGCCCTGATATGGAGAGAACGCGGCTTTAGGTCAAACAAAGGAAATGAAACCTTTCTTGAGAAGCAATGAATGACTGCCACGACTATGGATGCTTTCTCAAACGAAAGAACATTCGATGTAAAATATCATGAAGGGGTGTTCTAAAGGGATATCTTATCTCCACCATTCTTGGTTATAAAATATAATTCACACGATGAAATCACATTATATGAAAAATATGCAAAATGACAAGGAGAAAGCTACCCCATTACAATATTTAATATGGACTTGTGTGATTGACTATTCATCCAAATACTTATATATCTCCATCAAATAATCTCCAAAACAAATTTATTACTCACTTGGTTAACTATATATTAATTTTATAGTAACGTGCATTGTGGAGTGATAAATATGAATAGAAAAACATTTGTTTCAAGAACGATAATAATATCAATATATATTTATTTTTTGTAATATGCATTATGTCCAAAAACCAAAAAATAGTCTAAAACCATGAAAACGTGTATTTCTTGAAATATAACAATTATTTTTAGAATCTTTAATATTTACGAGTCTCATAAAACAAAATATCTCATTTTGACTATCGCTTGTTTACATTTGTTTGGGAAGAGTACATAATTAGGAAATTATCATCAACCTATCATTCTAAACTACTTAATATAACAGTTCAATGTCTTCCCCGTAGGTTATCGGTCTTTAGAAGAATTACTCCCAACACCTTCTCATGCATGTACCTCGTGGACATTCATCTTAGTCCCTAACGAGAGAAGGTATCTTATCTTCAATCATAGTAGTCGAGGAGCTTCCACGACCTCATTATCATTTTATCCTATCAATTTCTCATAGGGTCTCACGTGTTCCCAACTCCAATCATACTGTCACTTCCCACTGAATCAAAGAGTTGGCACTAAAAATTTGTGCATATGGCATGCTTTACACGAAATGGTGATGAATTTACCTATAATGACTCTTATAATCACTTACCATAATTTGACCTGATAATGATTAATTATTATTTTTAGTCATACATGTATGATTGTGTGTATTTATTATGAGATGTTCCCCCCATGTAGGACATTCCCATCGTTAGACGTCGTCGTTTATGAAAAGCTCAATTGCAGAAGTCATGGTTTGTTATTCTTGATCCCTCATGACAGGAGCATCATCCCTAGTTGGAGTGCACTATTATACCCTAACTCTCCCCTATGTAAGTTGCTCATGTTCAACACTCACTTAAAATAAATCACATGTGTATTTTATCCTTTTGCAACGTTAATCAACATAATATTCAGTCAAAATTATTAGTTGAGAAAATTTAGGAGTTTAATCACGATATAGATGATGATGATTTTATATGCTCATCTGTCGAGCCGAAAATTTTGTATATTTTAGTCGAGGCCTATTTGTCGATGAAATTAACCTACCATCCTATCTATTGTTCAACCGTTCATTTTTAAGTGATGGTGGAATCGTCATCGGTACCAATGTGCTCCAATGATTATTGTTTGGCCTTTTCTTGATGCAACTCGTTCGTCCATCTTACCCATCAGAATTTGTCCTTTAAATGAAGCGATAGTTGCAAAGCACGTTAACATTATCCTTTCCTTGTTGGGTCTCAATCTAGTCTCCTAAAACTGAACTCATTTAATTGTAGCTTGAGTTGTAATGTTGCTAAAGTGAAGTGTACCATATGTACCCTGGAATTTATTTGCTTGTTTCATCGTTGTATATTTGGTTTTGATGTTTTTGGTCTTTTGTGATGATTTGTGATGTTTTTGGTCTTTTTGTTTTATGTTCACAATGAAGCGCCTAGAAAATAATGGAAAGAAGAAGTTGGTGGTACAAAAGCAGTTAAATCTAATGTATGGAATGGCAAATGCAATTAGAAATACTGAAGCAAATACGAACTATGACTAAAATAGAAACTTGGCACTTGATAATGAGTTTTAGGCAAATACAGGACTAAACTTAGAAGTGATCACTAAATATGCAAATCCTCTATTTGAGCAGTTAAACACTAATGATGCAATACTCTGTCCTAGCTCTTCTATTTTATGATTTCTAGTTCTATGTACAATTTAATTGAATGTCACGAGAACCTATACTAAAAGAGTTGTTGGTTCCTTGTTCAAAGTAGTTCTTTTGAGGAAGAGCTGTTTATAAAATGATGAGGAGATTGCGGGGAGATTTTGGTTCCAACTAGTGATGTTATTATCTGCATTCCTATGATTATGCACTTGTAGTTTCGAACAAAGGATGTTTGTGAATAATGAAGGTTTGTCTTGTGAATCCTAACAACTAAAGTAATCTATTGTGCAAAGGATGACAATGTGAATATGAGATGTAAGTGCAATGAGTTAATCTAAGAATAAACCTAAGATGCATTAAACTAGAACAATCTTTGAGCCCCATAAGTCATCATCAAACTTGGAAAACGGAAATGGCCCAGACATGAATTAAATGCAAATGAAACTCCGGAGTTGAGCTGTCACTGCCCTAACATGTGTGCAATCTGTGATTACACAATTTATTCAGTATGTAGTGATATCTTGGAAGAGTTCCCTTCTTTTGGAAGAGGTAGAACAATTACGGCGTAATAGCACTTATTTGAAGTTAAAGCAAATGAAGCTGAAAACAAACTGAAAAACTAAGTTATCACATCCATACCCTACTCGTCATTATGATGTCTTGGGCAAAAGACGTTCCAAGAGCAAGATGGAGAGATGATACTTAGTACACACACAACTAAATCATTCATTATCACGGTCATGTCTTGAACTTATTAAGGATGTATTGGAAGAATTTCTTCTTGTGGAAGAGTGATGAGAACAAGTGTAGCGTGATAGTGAATAGCAAAACTACAACTAAATCCTACATTATATTATTCTTCATCATCATTATAATACATTGGAAGAGTGCCTTCTTGTGGAAGAAGCTGGAATACAGTCTACTAACTCATTAGCTAGTTAAAAACAACTATAAATTCAACTCCTAATTCTTACATTACCATGGTCATTCAACATTCATCATTTTGATCTGTTGGAAGAGTGTCTTTACTTGTGGAAGAGCTAGAATGAATACGACTACGGTAGCTAGTTAAAACCTTTAACGAATTCAACTCCTAATTCTCGATACCATAAGTCATTCATCATTCATCATTTGATGCGATTTGGAAGAGTGTCTTCTTGTGGAAGAGCTAGAATGAATACGACTACGGTAGCTAGTTAAAAACAACTATGAATTCAACTCCTAATTCTACAATACCATATTCATTCATCATTCATCATTTTAATACGGTTGGAAGAGTATACTATATGGAAGAGGCTGGAAAAATGAATACGACTACGGTAGATAAAACAAAACAACTAAATTCAAATGCAAAACATAAAGGCGGCTGGAAAACTTATCATTCTTTAAAGAAAATCAGAAAATTACAAAGGCGGTATCTGCCACTTGACGGCATTCAACTCCAATTCAAATCCTTCAAAATAACTGTCTGCTCCATTAACGATGCAATAGTTTGAACATAATACTGCGTCTTTAAGGACGTAACACGAGTTTTAACAAAATCTAGCGACAAATCTAATATGAAATCTCTAACATAGCTCTCGGTCTCCCAAGGTTTATAAAGCAAATGCACGTAACAATAATTACAACAATTTAGAATAATTATCTTTTCTCAATCAAAATCCACGTTTAAATTCTTTGAAGTGTTTGCGTGAAAGAAGAAAAAAGTATTACAGGTAGAAACGTTCAAGCAGAATCTTCCTTCATAAATGTGTTTCCCACGATGCTACTTCATTTTGAAGATCATTTCTTTATCCATGAGCAACTAACCATTGTGACCGTGACAGTTAAACACATATCAGTTTTTCTCAAGAGGCCACGAACGTATAAACATGAAGGTAGCTGTGAGTAGCCGGTTAACGCTACGGAATATTGCATTACCAACATTAGTTAGAATCAAAAATACTTAACAATGGCAAAAATCACAAAATTCACTAAGTGAGTCATGTAAACCATTCTAGAAGTAATTTTAATATTTTATTGATCAATTGGGTTTAAGATGAAATGGACAAGGGAAAATGAAGGGTAAAATGAGGTGAAGGAAAACACAAATTTGAGGCTCAACACTTCCCCAACTGTTTGTCTCTTTACATGTTCTCATGCAAATTATCCTATAATTCGGAGAACACGAGACATCTAATCACATACTTCTCCTTTGTCTGTCGCTAGAGAGGGTCTTCACAGGTTTCTGATAACAAGTTGAACACGAGGTTGGTGAGTGCCACCGATCGGCTTTTTTGTTCCTTGTCTTCAACTTCTCATTAGTCCTCTCACTTGTCTATATCAGGACAGAGTTGGGATTCCTTATCAAGTTTGAGCTTGATTTGATCTTCGGGAATTTCATTCTGTTTGATGTCTGTTCGGCAATTCTGACTCATATCTATCTTCCATAATATATCTGTGGGGCAGGTGGAGAATTTGAGGGTTCTTTCTCTTTAGCACTACCGAAGGCTGTCCTCAAGGTTTCCATAGTCATAAATTTCTGTTGAGCGGGATCAACGTTGAGGTTCCTTCATAAAAATCTTCTTCATCATCCTCTTCAATGGGTGTTTCTTCATCTTCAATATTGATTACCCTTTGTTTGTTTGATTTGGTGTTTTTCTTGGTTTTCCCATTTGTCTTAAGCTTCTTCCTAGAGTGAGAGGGACCCCTCTCCAACACTCTCATGGTAGATTTCCTTGATTATCTTCTCTTCCTTAAGTTGCCTCTTGATTCGAGTCAACTTCTCCAAAATAATTTCCTCATGCTCTCTTGAGACGTTTGTCATTTTTAACTTTGAATTCCTCCATTTCTACTTCTCTTTGTAGAGGTACCGTTGGATGATGGACTCTTTTGCTTCTTCAAAATGATTTCTTATTAAGAAATCATCCCATATATATTTGTTTTAGCTAGATGATGCTCAATCAAAGAACCTGACCAAACCATGATGATAGGGTTGTCTCCAAAATTGAACTCTTCTGCGAAGACACGAAAACCATCTTGCGGACTTTGAAATGAAAATATGGTAGGTTTAAGTCTTCTCCCGAAATGCATCATTAGTCGATGTAGTAGACATAAATGTGCCTTATCTACCCTCACATGTAACAAATTTTTGTAAAAGAAGTAGTATGTTTTACCATTTGCTTTTTTAATTCTGATGCGGGAATTCCTTTCTTGAATACACTGTATCCATATTTTAGTGAGATTTAAAATTTGTTTCCGAGTCATTGTGGAATTCCTATTTTTAAACCATCTCTCTAAGTTCACGATCCAATCATAGCCTCTGCGATAAAAACTTCGGTGATAGTAAACTTAGTGTCCCTATTTCAACTTCGGTCCTTGAAATGTAGAATGTTTGATAGTGACTTCCTTATGAAAGCCATAAATTTTTCCAAAAATTGAAGCCATCCTATTTGTTGTAACATTTCCATGCATTTATGATAAACATTCTAAATATTTTGAACCCACGGGTTCGGTCCTTGATACGGCCACGTTTCCAATATCAAATTAACACTCTTCTACCCACAAAACAATGACTTTATATTTCGAATTGAAATGACATAGAGCTTTAAATGAAAAATGGCTTCAGTTTGGAATGACACTACGATTTATAATGGCAACGACGCCAAAACCTGCGTGACATGCCTCGTTTGATAATGAAAAAATATCGAAACCTCGGAGTGATGTGCTTCTTGTTGAACTTTGGAGTGATATGAAAGCAATTTCAAAATTTGAGCTAATGTCTGCGATAGACGAGTGGAAGAGATGGCTTCAATTTCTTTTATTGTCCTCCGAAGCTCTTGGTAGCAAATGGTTTAGGTTTTTAATACTACAAACACCTCATCTTTGGTAACAGGCAACTCAATCATAAAACACCTACGCTCTGAAGACAGCAAATGGTGTCTTCAAGCTCAACACTACAACATCTACGGCCCGTAACAACGAGACTTCAAACAATCACTACAACACCTCTGTCTGCAACAAGTAGCAAAAGACTTCAATTTTAACACCTCTTTGTCTTTTGGCGCAACGGACTTAAACTCTACCGGCCTATGATGCAGGTTGATAGTGAAAGTACTTCAAATTCCGTCCACGGTGATATGCTATACGCACGGGATCAAGTGGCTTTGAGTCCTCACAACTGTTATACTTCCAAATTTACCTCTTACATTTCTTCTGCGTTTACAATGTAATCGCATTCAGCCCAATCCTTTAGCTGCTCCTGGTGATAATAATATCTGTCTTCGGAATGGAATCTAGACGCTCTGAGAATGAAGTTATGGCAAATGGTCACGAAATAGAATAGTGGAGTGAGGTGGAGGGATTAGTAATGATTTGGGGAGACGGCGGAGGATTTTACGACGGCGAGAGGAATCATGTATTCCAAAATACTTTGGTTAAAGACGTGGAAAATTCAAATGCTTTGGCCATTTCACCGCTTAAATCTTTATCGGATATAAAATTTGAAATGGAAGATTTTAATACAAAGTCTGTGGGGTTTGTTGGTGTTTGATCAATAAAAAACAATAAAAACAACCTTTCGAATAATTCACAACTAAACTATGCTATAAGCTTTTATAGAAATGCTAGTAGTTTAAATTTATTTTATACTTTACAGCTGATTTTTGTAGCCTTTATCTTCTCTGCTCATCCTAAGTGTTGTTATTTCTTTTTAGGTAACGAGTTCATGGTCTGCTTGGATCACTTTGTTGTAATTCTGATGTCTGGCCGATTGATGCCTTCGGGGTTTATAGGCTGTGGGGAAGAGCTGACGGACATATGAAAGAAATTTGATCGGTGAGAATGTCAGAAATTTTATGAGAGATATTCTGTCAGAACACCTTAATCATGAAAATGGAATGTTTTTGAATTATGGGTGAAATGTTATGTGGTATGCATGAAAATGGATGATGGATTATGATATGTATGAAATGGATAAGTGGAATGGAATGGATTCAGAAGTCATTAAATGAATGAAGAGGTATAAGGAGCTATCTTGTAATTCATGACATATTTTATTCACTTACGGCTAGATATCAAATTTTGTGTTTGTCATGAAAATGGAAATGGATGGAAGATAGAATGAAATGAATGAAATGTGGAATGGTCGGATAGAAATGAATGATGGATGGAATGGGCTATGAATGGATAAGTGAATGAGTGAGATGAAATAAATCATAAGCACTATGGGCAGGGCTTTAGCAGTTTTATATGAAACCTTAAAACAAAAATGGGAAAAGTTGGGGTGTGAAGAGACTGAGTTTTCCTTACTCTGCAGCTATAAACATGCCAATCAATGATTGGTTTTCATGTTTATACCTTTATTTGTCTATTTTTATTTTTTTATTTTTTATTTTTTTATTTTTTCAAAGAAATGCTTCAGAAAATTTAATCAAGTTGATGAAGAAGAGACTCTTCTTCATTAACTTCACATCATTGTCTTCTTGAGACTTCTTGACAAACTCTTCTCTTTGAGGAGTGGCTTGTGGTATAAGCAGTCTATGACCATTCACGAAAAGTGACCTCCTCTCTTCATCCTGCGTTCTAATTTTTCTGCCCCATTATCAAAAATTAAGACAATTTCATATGGCCCAAGCCAATGTGTCTGAAATTTACCTTGAAAATCCTTGAATTTCCAGATCAAACAAGCCAGTCACCCTCTTTTAGAATTTCTTCTCCTTGATGTACTTGTCATGCCATCATGCTGTATTGGACTAGACTTGTTTTGAGCGCATGTATACAGTCTCATCAATTCTAATTAATTATGGGTCCTGCTTTGTGCCTCGTTTAGATCAAGTCCTAGCTGAGCTGCCATCTTGAATGTTGAATTTGGAACTCTATGAGGCTCCAGCTTTAGTTTCCATAAGCAAGCTCATGAGGTATGGCACATTTGTGTTTCTGTATAGTTCTATAGGCCCACAAGGCTTCGGGAAGCCTATCTACCCAATCTCTTCTATGTAGATGAACGATATTTTATTTAGGATCCCTTCAATGACTTTATTAGTGGATTCCACTTGACCATTTGCTTGTGGACCGTCAGGAGTAGATGTTCTATGTCGATTTTGTAATTCTCCATCATTTGCTCCACTGTAGCAGTCTTGAAATTGAGCTCATGATTGTAACAATTTCCCTTGGGACACCAAAAGCAGTGAAAATATCCTCAAAAGAAAAGTAACTGGAATGATTCCATTGGCAACAGTAATGGTTTAAGCTACTGCCACTTAGTAACATAATCGGTGCAAACTATTATGTATTTCTTTTGTCTTGATGGAGGACTAATGAGTCCTACAAAATCCAAAGCCCATTTTTCAAAGGTTCAATGTGTACACAAGGGTTGTAATAGCATCTCTGAAGGAGAAGGTTTCCCTATCCCTTTGGCCAATACATCACACCTTTTGACATACTCCCTTGCATCTTTTAAACAAAGATGGCCAATAATATCTAAATTAAGGATCTTGTAATTTGTCCTCTTATACGTGTCATACAAGGTTCATCATGACATGCCTTGAGAATTTCGGGCATCATCTTCACGAACACACCTTCTAATGATCAAATACGAGAACACTCTTGCAACTCATTGAAATATGAATATCTGCACTATCATTAATGATTTTTCTTTTATCCCTTGCATTCATAATTGAAGGAAACCTCTGAAACTAAATGTCTGTAATATCGTAAACCATGGGAACAGTAGAGTTGCAAAAAGATATTCATCAGAATGATCTTCATTTGGACTGTCTTTAGATATTTTACGTTCCAGACGGAATCTAGCCTGATGTTTACCAGTTCTCAGAATGGCAATGACATTCTGCAACAACAACAATACCTTCTGCATTCAAGCTGTTTATATTATTAATCCTCTAAATACAAACAGTACATTCAAGAACATAGCAATATATAGTGTTCATTATTGTGGCACAATATGACAAAGCTCTTTTGGTAAATATGATTTGCTTCTGCCGAGTCAAATTTTACGATATAATAGATGGCATAGGGAATTAAATCTTTTTTCTCCCAATGCGCTCCTAAGTACAATATGGAGAAGCATGCAATAGAAATGTAGAAAGGTAACTTCCGGTTAGGTCCTTAATATAAGTGCTTCGAGAAATTTTGGTTTTGAGTTCAAAGCTAGCGGCAATCGAAGTCCACTTAAATTCACAATCTTTGGTGAGTAATTTGAAAAGAGGAGATGCTATTTTGGTAGAGTTTTTCTATAAATCTGAGTAATACCATAATCCTAGAAAACTTCTAACATCTCTTTGACAACTTGGAATGGATAGGTTAGAAATAACTTCAACTTTTTGCATCATCAGCTCTAATTTCATCCCACTGACAAATGTGGTGCCCTAAAACAATACCTTCGGTGAACATCCTGCTTCTTTCATGACTAAGTGAAAGGTTTGCTTCTTGACCTCTTTTTAAGACCTTTTCCAAGTTTTTTACAGCCCTCTTCCAAATGTATCCCCACAAACATGTACGTCATCCATGTACCTCTACACGGTCATGTTTCGGATCGAGAAAAAATTCACAATACTGCCCTTTGGAATATTTGCGGGTGCATTGCACAACCCAAAATGGCAATACTCGGTAGGCATAGGTACCCCAGGACAAGCCAAATGTGGTTTTATCTTGGTCTTCAAGTACTACTCTGGATTTGATTGTAACCACTAAGCCACTCCAGGAATGAAAAGTACTTTTTACCTTTAATGTATCTAATACTTGATCTATGAAAGGTAAGGGAAAATGGTCTTTAAGAGTAGCTTTATTCGGTTCTCGGTAGTCAACACACCCTCCATTTTCCCATTTTTCTAGGCACAATCACCAAAGGAGAAACCTAACTTTGACTATAAAAAATCAGGATGATGAGGTCTTTATAAATTTTTCTGCATTCTTCCTTGACAATTTCCCTAGATTTTAGGTTTCACTTAGTCTTTGAAATTTCATCTTGATTGGTTTTAGATTTTTCTATATAGATGTGATGAGTACAAGTCTTAGGACTATCCACTAAATATGGGTATTCCATGCATATGCAGAATAATGGCATCTCACATGTCCATGACTAACTCTTCTTGTTGAGATTTTTCTAGGTTTTTTGTTTATGTTCTGAGTTTTGCACGGAAAAATTTCACTTGTAGAGGCACGGAATTTGTCCATAGAATGAAGAGACATCTGCCTGAATGACAGGAACTCCAATATTGGATCCCTCTTGATAGATTCTTGTTTGTGTTAGGAGAGATTCAAGTTTTCTAGAGTATTCGAATTTGATTCATCTTCCACTAATTTAAAAAATTGTGAAGAGTGGTTGTAAATATTCTTCATCCTCTATCCATTGAGTGTCATCTAGATGCAGCAATTGTCACAAATTTTGGAGGATACAGTGATTTCTTTGTTGAACCATCGAGTATTACATATCTTGGGACTACAACTAATAAAAGCTTGGTGTAGCCAACCAAAGGTCTTCCTAGTATAACGGGATGGCCTCCTAGATTATTCTTGGGTGTTAGGATCATAAAATCCACGGGGTACTCCCAAAGTCTCGGGGTTTTCTTGGAATGTCTTCTATTACCCATCACAATTACGATCACGGAATCTATCTGCCTAACATTCAATAGTGTGGGTGTAAAGAAGATTAGGAAGTTTCGGTTGTCCATGATCTGTCTACTCATGATATTTATTCTTCCTAAGTCAATGAGTGTGTTTTTGGTGCAAATTCCAGACTGATGTGAATTTTGACAATTTGATTTCTTTGCAGGTCAAGGTAACTTTGGAATAGTAATCTTTCCCATCATAATGTCTTGCTATTTGTCCTACAGTTGAATTTTCTTGGTTTCTCTTATTCTTTTCTTGTTGTCTTCATACTCAACTCCTTTATTGTTTTGGCTAAAATTGGGATTTCCTTGTTGACTTCAATAATGGAATTTTAATGCAAACATTTCTCATTCATCCAATCATAATTAGGCACCATTATTTGTTTCTACACCTTTATCAATTTGTAGATGTTCAGGAAGGGGTATAGAAGTAGATGTGGATGGTTGCTCTAATGCGGAGTTGAACTTATTGGTCCACATTTTTAGGTTTTTCCAATGTTTTGGCCTTGAGATGTTCCTTCCTCAAGACTACAGTAACATTGAGATCACATAGAGAATTATCTTGTTCTTGTATGATCACAGAAGGTTTCCTCTTCTCAAGTATCCTTCCGGACCTAAGTTCGTTTCTCACTGGTCTAAGAATGTTAAATAAAGTTTAATTGTTGTCCTTCTATCATGTATGTATTCTGAGGGTTTATTGTTGAGTTTAGTATAGTGAAATTTGGAAATTGATTGGATTTTTGAGGAATGGTAATGGAAGTGGTTGATTTTGATATAGGTTAAGTTCTTGAGATGGTCTTGTTGAGAGTTTTGTTGAAAATTTTTGTTGAAGATTTTGAGGAAAATTTTGTTGAGATTTTGAGGATAAAAATGTAAGATGTGGTGGATGGGATGGTGGATATTTTGATAATATGGAGAGTATCTTCCACAGGACCTTGTGATCTTATTGCCCAAGCTTGAGATTGATTTTGGAAATTGGGGCCAAGGTTGTAAAGAATTCAGGGTGGAGGACAGTTATGCATTTGATCATGGAATCTAGCAGCCCATCAGAGATCCACCAAGGTCTTTTAGATACAAAGTTAAGGGTCTGTGGAGTACGGCAGGGTTTCTTCCACAGAAAACGGCCAGGGCAAGGAAGAGAGGACAATTCTTGATCTCATGTTTCTCAGTCAAATATGTGAGTTTCTAGCTTTTACATCTAGAGGACATTCTCTCCAGGGCATATTTCTTCTACATTTGGGACAAAAGATTGCCAAGGCATCGGATTGACCTTTTTGCTTGTTTTGTATCTTGAGGGTGTCTGTTGTTCATAAGACTCCACAAGATGTGGATTTAAAAATCATCAAGCATGTGTCTATTGATCTGCCCGCATTACGAGAAGCGGTTACACTTGCCCTTGCAAGCCGGGATCTCTTGGACCTTTGACGAGTTTTGGATTTCCTACGGAAAAGTTGATACATAACTCGAATATTTAGGGTAATGTGGTTGAAGTATAGCCCCTTTTCCCATCATGTTAAGGATATCCAACCATTCATCCCTAATGGTTTTCAACAAAAGAGCTTTTAAGGAGGTATTAAGTCTAGGTTTTCCATTTGTTTATTTTATGTTGTATTTTAAATCTTTCAACAAATCTTCTAAGTTTCTCTTCTTTTTGTAACATCTTGAACACTTCTTCCTTATGATTAACGGCATACAATAATCCCAGTATATCTCTAGAAATGCTTGTTTTAAGCAATATTTCCCCATGTTCTAATGGAACTGAAACTGACTCATAAGCCTTTAATCTTTGCTCCTTTCAAGTTGAAGAAATAATTTCAATTTTTGAGCATCTTATGAAGGTAGTCATAAGTCCTACAGCACTTTAAATTGAATAAGAAAGTTTCAGGATACTCATTTTAAGTGCATGACTTAGAAGTTCGGAAGGGACGAAGGTGAAATGTTTTTCATGGTTGTATTGGTTTCTTCATCAAGTATGGGGAACCCAAAGAGCTTCCTATTCTACCTCTTCCTCCATGCACCTCTGCCTCCTCTTCCTCCTTCTCCTCTACCTCTACCTCTACCTCCTCCCAAATAATGTGTGACATAGTCATGCCATCACTATATAATACACACGCACTTAGTTTAGGCTCTCTTTTGAGAGGCGAAAGATTTGTGTCTCTAACAGAGTCTTGTGATCTTCTTCTATGGCGAGTTGAGTGGATGAAGTGGAAAGTTTTTCTAATGTGGAATAGGTGACCTTAGATCTTCTAGAAGTCGAGGATCGGTAAAAAAGGACTGGAAGATGGGTTTGAGTTGAGGGTGTACTAGTTACAGATGAATTGAAACACAGTGGTGTTCTAAATCAAACTTTCTGCCTCTTGCTGCTTATAAATCTTCCCCTTGAATCTCTCTCCCTACGCATAAAATGGATGCTAAGAAACAAAAGGTTACCTGATTTTCACTTCCTCGGCAATGGCGCTGGTATTTGGGTCTCATTTCTAGTCTCCTAAGCGAGCTCATTTAATTGTCAACCAGGATTTGTAAGCTGCTGAAGTGAAGTGTACCATATGTACCTAGGTGCTTGTTTCCTAATGCGTTGTATGTGGTTTTGTGATGTTTTGTTCTTTTGTGATGATTTGTGATGTTTTTGGTCTTTTGGTGTTTTTATGTTCTGACGAGAAGCGCCTAGAAAACTAATGGAAGAAGTTGGTGGTCAAAACATAGTTAAATCCTAATGTATGGAATGGAAAATACAGTGCATCTTGAAGCAAAGTACGAACTATGACTAAAATGAGCAAAAGCTTTGATAACCGACTTTTTCAGGCAAATGACAGAGACTAAACTTGAGAAATGATCCATAAATATACAAATCTCTAAACTGACAGTTAGACATAATGACAATTGCAATACTCACATCCTAGCTCTTCTATTTATAGTGATTAATTCCTAGTTCTATTCGCAATTTAATTGAATGTCCACCGAGAACCTATACTCAAAGAGTTGGTTCCTTGTTCAAAGTAGTTCTTTTAGGAAGAGCTACATTTTATAGTAGTACAGGAATTAGAGATTTCATACCTTTATAGTGATGTTATCTTCTGTTCCTAGTTCCACTGGATCACCTTAGTTTTAGAACAAAGGATATTTGTGAATAATGAAGGTACATCCTTTGTGAATCCTAACAACTTCAAAATAATCTATTGTGCAAAAGGATGACAATGTGGAATATGAGATGTAAGTGCAATAGGATTTTCAATGAAAGACAAAGCTAAGATGCCATTAAACTAGAACAATCTTTTGAACTATAGAATGTATTATAAACTTGAAACGAAATAATGAACACTGAATTAAAATGAAAATGGAAACTGGAGTTAATTCTCACTATACTAGCAACTGCATTAATCTAACGAATTCCACAATGTTGTTCATCATTAGCCAGTATCTTGGAAGAGTTCCTTCTTTTGGAAGAGGTAGAACAATTCGTAGCAACATAACGCCAACTGGTGGAAAACAAATGAAGTGAAAGCAAACTGAAAAGAGCTGATTATCTTGTCATACCCTACTCGTCATTATGATGTCTTGAAATGACGTTTAAGAGCAAGATCAGAGATGATACTTAGTACACACAACTAAATCATTCATTATCACGGTCATGTCTTGAACTGCTAAGGAATCCATGTGTTCTTCTTGTGGAAAGTGATGAGAACAGTGTAAGCTAGCCATTAGTGAATAGCAAAACACAACTAAATCTGTTCTATATAGCTATTCTTCATCCATCATTATGTCTGTTGGAAGAGTGCCTTCTTGTGGAAGAGCGGAATGAATAACTACGGTAGCTAGTTACTATGATTCCAACTCTAATTCTACAATATATGATCATTCAACATTCATCATTTTGATCACATTTGGAAGAGTGTCTTTGTGAAGAACTAGAATGAATACGACTACAGTAGCCCCAAGTTCAGAAACAACTGTGAATTCAACTCTAAATTCTTATTTTGTAGTCATTCATCATTCATCATTTTGATCTGTTGGAAGGTGTCTTCTTGTGGAAGAGCTAGAATGAATGCGTCATTGGCTGGTTCCAGGCAACTATGAATTCAACTCCTAATTCTACAATACCATAGTCATTCATCATTCATGCATTTGTCTGTTGGAAGAGTGTCTTCTTGTGGAAGAGCTAAAATGAATACGACTACGATGGACAATAAAACAACTACAAATTATTCACAGAAACATAAGGCGACTAGGAAAACTTATCTAATTTAACGAAAATCCATTGAGCGGGGGCCCTCTACCACTTGACGGCATTCAACTCCAAATTAAATCACGCCTTCAAAATAACTTTGTACATCGCTCACGCATTTGCAATAAGACTGCAGACACCATGCTCTAATTCTATTTGGGGATATGAGTTTAGCAAAATCTAGCGACAAATCTAATATGAAATCTCTAACATGGCTCTGGGTCTCCCAAGGGTTTACAAAGCAAATGCAGCAACAATAATTGTAATTTAGGACATTAATAACACCATTCAATCCGTTAGAACTCTTTGAAGGTAAAACAACGTGAAGAAAAGAAAAACATCTGTTCCAAAACTTGATCTGATAGGAGTCTTCCTTCATAAATGTGTTTCCCGGTATAGCAGTACCCGAATCCATTTCTTCCTCCATGACGAGCAACTAACCATGAGAACCTGACGTGGATCGTACCCATATCAGTTTTTCTCAAGAGGCCACATGCAGACATACTCATTTATGAAAGGTAGGCTGGAGAATCGCCGGTTAACTGGAATGTCAAAAATTCTGCAAACTAGTTAGGTCAAAATGCTTAACAATGGAAAAAATCACAAGAATTTTAACACAGAGTGGTCATGTAAACCATTCTAGAAGTAATTTTAACTATATTTATTGATCAATTGGGTTTAAGATGGAAATGGACAAGGGAAAATGAGGTAAAATGAGGTGAAGGAAAACACAAATTTGAGGCTCAACACCACTCAATGAGATCCAAGTCATACACCGCCCGCTCGATCAACGATTCGCATAGTCATCAAGCCCATATTTGCATGGGGATTAGCCCCTCCACTGCACTTGATGAATGGGACCCAGGCTTGGTTTTACATCGAATAAATGAGGATTTTATGGGTGTATGGTTGTCATTAAATGCATCCCTTCCCTAATTAATCCTCGTCCTCTTCCAAATTTTCACTCCATTTGTTATCACTCAAAAATTGTCAAAACATCATAGTTTCAAGTTTGTTTTTTTATCATGGGTAAAAATAGGGTCTTAGGAGTCATTTCATGAATTTGACCAAAATGGAGTATTAGATTTTTAGGCTTGAACCTTCCTTAATGTTAAACAAATCCATTTTAAAGGTTTTTTTTTATGTCAAGTCATTCATCATTTCATAATTCATTTCATTTCCCTAAGTTTTTCATCAAAAATGGACAATTAGCTAAGACAACTTACTTTCATAGCACCACTAATTCAAAAAATTCATTTTGTGCTACAAAAGTGTTGTCTTTTCGTAGCGCAATATGAAGCAAAAACTCTGTTTTCTGGTTTTACGTAGTCAACTTCCAAGGAGGTTTCTGAGCAACTGAAAACGAATTTAGGAAAACTGAAAGAGGTTTCTCTTCCTAAAAAACTTAAATACATAACCCTTTCTCTTTTTCCTCAAATTAATTATGATGTGGGAGAAATTGATAAATTAAAATGCGCTACGAAATTGTTGTTACAAAATGTCTTGTACATAACTGTTTAGCAGTCAACTTCAAGTTATGTTTCTGGCCAAATTCAAAAGTATTTTATAATTATAAAAGAGGTTTGTTTTTATCACATGCCCAGATACAAAAACCTCTCTCACTTTTCTCACAAGTGTTATAATTTTGGAGATACAAGGCTTTCTTTGAAGCCCCATTTTCAAAAACAGAGTTTTCCTGTTTTACACATGTTTGTCAAAGGCAGTTTCGGGACAGCAGGAGATGTGTTTCAAAAAACAAAGAGAGGATTTCATTCCATACATCATGCCCTACAAAAAAATCCTTCAGTTTCTCAAAATAAATCTTGGAGTAGGAGATATAGGGTCTGTTCCAAGACCTATTTTTCAGGAAAAAACAGAAAAAACCAATAGGCCAACCTATTGCAAATGAAGAAGGGACCTCAAGAAGGTTGGAATGACTCTGTTTTTCAAGTGATATGATGAAATAATATTGATTTTAAGTTTTTAGCTCATTTACAATTTTCATTTTGGAAAATTTTGGACAAAACTGCTCACTCAGTAGTTTCGTAGTGCAAATAGTGTAAAAAAGGCAAAAAGCGCTACGAAACTACTGTAGCAGCTTTTCTTGCCCTTTTTCATCACATTTTGGGGGCTAAAAATATGAATTAAGGTTTTAAATTGCTATGGAGGATATATATAAAGGTAATAAAGATGGTTTTTAAGGAAAGAATCAAGAAATTGAAGAAAAAAGGGTTAAAGGGCAGCGCTACGAAAAGCGCTACAAAGCTATCTTGTTTTCGTAGCACAGTCTATTTTCAGCTCATTTGAACAGTTTGATGATGGTTATGGACAACTGGAGCCTAGGGAGGAGTTTTGGCATGTGTTACTTCAACTTCAAATATTAAAGTACCACAAAATTAAGAGTACATGATGGTCAGAATGTTCAATGAATGCAAAAGATCATATGCCTAAAAAACAGGGTTTGGTTTCCTACTTATGTGGAGGTCAGCAAGGTGGTCATGAAGAGCTCAAGCCCATCATCCAAATTCAACCATGTGATTATAAAATTTTCAATGATGTAATTTCAAATAGATAAGGTGGTTAGGATAAGGCTGTTAAAGATAGTAATGAAGAGTTTGAGTCCTAGTTGAAATAGGATTGTCAAGTAGGATAGGTGTCTGTTTGTCATAAATTTGATGTTTTATTGTTATGCAAGGTGTCAAGAGTTAGAAATTAGAAGTATCTAGAAGCATATGAGTTCATCTCATGTTGTAATGGTTTATTAAAGGCCAAGAGGTCGAATGAGCAAAAGGTTGGAGACTTTTTGGAAAAACTGGTGCATATTGTAAAAAGACTATTTCAGCTAATGCAAAGAGCTTCTACTTGACCAACTTGAGATTCAAAAGGGGTTTTTAGTGTTTTCCTGTTATATCAGTGTTTCTTATATATCTTATTTGTAGTGGTGTTCATCTATATTACTCAAAACTCATATTTAGATGCTCTGACTTCCTTTATAAATGGATTGACTGTGTTTTTGCGTGTTTCAAGTGTATGTCTCATGACTAAAAACCCTGATATGCCTCAACTTCCATGACAATTAAATTCACTGATTTTCTGAGATCTCTTTGACTCCATAAGCCCAATGTATACATGTTGATGTTGGTTTCAACATATAGGTTGGAAAATGTTATCTAAGCAGACCACTTTGTAAAGCTTTGGATTGAATGATATATACAGTAACATACAACTTTTCTTCACCTGAGATTCTTAGTGTATTTTCAATGAGTTTTATGTCATATCTTTGAAATGTTTATCTTCCATAGCCTTGATGTCTCATTACTCATAATTCATGTATTACATGCTCTGACTTCCTTTGAACTTCAATTTATTGGGATTTTCCTGAATGTGTTACCCTTTCATTGAAGTATATACAAGCCTCAGCTTCCACAAGGAAAGCCTTTGTTATTGAGAACCCTATCACTGACTCCATAGCCCAATGGTAGCAAGCATTCATCTTATCAACTTGAACCAAAACACAAATAATATAGTTAGCCATCTATCTATATCCCATATCATTAACCCTTGAGAGAGCCCTCTCAGGCTGAGGAGGCTAAGCCTCAGTCACAAGATTGGTTTGAAATAGGTACATTGAAGTTGTCTGATAAACAGCCAATCAGGTACGATGTTGGTGATAACACCATTAATCTTTTGTGTTCATTGTTTTTGCATGTCGTTGTGTATCCCGAGCACTATAGAGGGTGTCATCTTTGTGAAAACTAGGAAGTCGAACTTGACTCATTGCATTTGCACCAGGTAAGTACCTTTCCACTCGCCATTACCCTATTCTATATTCTTTTGTTGGCCTAATTTCTATAAAACTGAAATGTTGGAAGAATTATCGAGTGAAATTCTTCTTAACAAATTAATCAATGTCAAAGACAATAAAATTCACCTCACAAATGTCTTAACCTTGAAAAAAAACATAAATTCACCTTCTTATAGCTCCCAATATGATCAGTGTCTCAAGAATTTGGGGTTCTGGTTGCCACTCTCCTTCCTGCACATTTTCTCCTCGAATTCATCCTCATTTTAGCTAAGTGTTTCAATCTTGAGTCCCAAACCATCATTTCTCCCATAGAAAACCAAGTATTCCATGAAATTAATGAGGATGTAATTTCCAAAATGTTGTGTATACCAACTTTCAGAATCCATTTCACCGATAAGGGTCTTGACCAATAATTCATTACGTGGGTGGAAGAGGATAAAGCTTAATTCTTTAAAGGCCTACCTAAAATCCATAACCCCAATCAGAAGCTAGATTTCCCTTGCCAACTAGTTCACTTAAACCTTTATTTCATACTTTGACTTCCTTAATTACCATTATCTTTGGCTTAGCGAATGATTCAAAAGTAGATGAAGCTATTTTCCTAGTCATTCAACTCATAACCATGAACACTGTGTGGAAATTATGGTTTAGAATTGCAACTTCTCATGAAATTTTAATATAAATCACAAGACACATTCCTACTCTGCTGCTCTATGAAATTCAGTTCACAATTTATAACATCAATCCCAAACATGCAATGAGAAATAACACATATGCACACAATATTTCTCTAGGGGAAATAAATATGCTAAGAGCCACTTTGTTTACTTGCATTTATTTGATGAATAGAGATGTATTACAATTTCTAGCTCAATTTGAGCTCAACCTACAAGTGAATAACCTATGTCTCTACTCATTGAAAATAATTGACCCAGACTTAGTAAATTTTTTCCTCTACTTGAGCCCCTATTTCCTTGTCCAGTTCTTAAGGAATTAAGCCCCTATTATTTACAAATTTACCACCAATTCATTACGCAATTACCAAGTTTGAGTCATCTAACTGCATGTAACACCTGTACACTCAAGAATAGTCTACAACTAATGTTACACTACCTTGGAATCTCCACCATAGCTAGCGAACTCAAATTCTCTACATGCACTAGTTATTTTGGGTTGATTTATTAGTTAACTAGGTGATCACTGAGTTAGAATACTATCCCACAGCACAATTGACCTTCCACTAGTTCCTCCAAAAGTTAGAAATAGTTTAACTAAAAACAACTTGAAATAAATTACCTTGATTTCTACAAATTAGAAATCACACAAGCTCAATTGAACTATAACTCCTCTAACTCGAATTTACTAAGCTAGCTGAGTCACAAGAGCCATGTCACAAAATTTGACTGCATCCAAGTTGTCTGTCAATGTGGAAATTTGAGTTTTCTCAATTTGACTAAGGCAAAGTCAAATTGAGACTTTTTTAATGCATTTTCAACACTCCCCCTTAGCATGTAATGGATTATCAACCACCCCTATCCTGCACGTGTTGAACTCAAAATTCCCTCTTGAAAAATCTTTTGTCAAAATTTCAGCATCTTGCTCCTCTGTCGAAATGTATTGTAGCAACATTATCTGCCTTTTCACATATTCCTATAAATGATGATACCAAATATCTACATGCTTGGATCGATCATAAAATAATATATTCTCATATAACTTGATGCAAATTTGATTATCACAATAGATCATTGTTGGATCCATCATCTGACCAAAAAATCCCAAAAGTATCTTTCTCATCCAAATCGCCTCACATGTTTCTTGACTTGCATCCATGTATTCTACTTCTACCAAGTTGTGCACCACAAATATTTGCTTCATGTTGTACCAGGAAACCGTTGCGAACCCAACACTAAAAATTTCGTCTGATGTACTATTTTGGTCTAATGTAATTCTTTCCCAATTTGCATCTGTGAAGCCACACAACTTCACTCCATCTATATGTATGTACCATAGTCCAAACTGGATAGTGCCTCTAAGGTGCGGTAAACCATTCTTGGTTTCCTTACAATATAATTTTCTTGGCCTAAACATATATTTTCTCAGCTGGTTGACTACATAGCACATATATGGTCTTGTGTTCACAAGATACATCAATGAACCCACTAGATTCCAATAAATGGTAGCATCCAGTTCTTCAATTGAAGTGGCATCCTCCTTCCTCTAGTTGGTCGCTAGAGGTGTCTCCATGGGTTTTAAACTCTCCATGTGAAATATGTGTAGTATCTCATTTGCATACTTTCCTTGAGACACAAACAGATCCCCATCTCCTTTCCATACTTCCAACCCAAGGAAGTAATGCATGAGACCCATGTCCTTCATTTTAAATTCCCTTGCAAGGTCCTCCTTGCAGGATCTGATCAATTGTTCATCAAAAATTAAAATCAAATCATCAAAATATAAGACAATAATAATAAATTCACCTTATACCAATATGTGATATAGGTTTGCATCCGCTTCACTTTTGGTGAAGCCAAAACCAGTGAGATAGTTATTGATCCTGGTGTACCAAGCACAAGGTGCTTGTTGGAGACCATACAAAACTCACTTGAGTCTGCACACATGAGACTCCTAATAAAATGTCTCAAAAAATTTTGGTTGATTGATGTACACATCCTCCTCAATATCCCTATAGAGATTTTTTTTTTTTTTACATCCATCTGGTGGATCTTCCATCCCTTCTACGCAGCTAGTGCAAGAATTGATCTAATGGATGAATACCTTGCTATGGGAGAAATATTTTCCTCATAGTCAATTACCTCAACTTGAGAGAATCCTTGGGCCACAAATATGGGCTTATATTTCTCTATGCTTCCATCTACTTCATTCTTAACCTTGAAGATCCATCTCGAACCCACAACTTATTTATCTTCGAGTCTTGGGACCACTTCCCAAACACTATTCTTTACAATGGATTCGTACTCTTCCACCATTGCCTCACCCAAATAGGTTTTTCTATTTCTTCCTCGAAAGAGGATGGCTCAATCTCTACAAGCTCAATAATTAGAGCCATGTAGCCAATGTAAATATCAGGTGACCTTCTCTGCCTACACAAATTTGAAGGAGCTCCCACATTCTCCCTTGCATATTACACAATTCTATCAACTACCCTAGTTATTTTTATTACTTCTCTAGATGGTTCTGCTTCAGTGGATGTTTTCACTCTTTGCTCCTCAATTTGTGTCTTCTCCAGCACAAGTTCATGAGGCTCCTCCTTTGGAGATAGAGTCGCCTCTTCTAGTGGGATCTGAAGCTCCCTCTCAAGAGAGCACAACATCACTTTCTCCTCATCAAAATTTAAATCCCTTTGCACAAATATTATTCTGAGGGAGCTTCATTGTAATCCACAAAAACCCCCAACTCTATTTTCGATTCAAGATTCTTCCTTCATTCTTTAGAGACATGGCAGTAAACATAGGGTCCAAAAATCTTGAAGTGAGAAACATCCAAATTTCTCCCTGAGAAATATTCTTCCAGTGTAATCATACCAAGAATATGATGAGGTCTATGGTTCTATAAATATACTATTGTGTTGCATGCCTATGCCCACAAATGTAGTGGTATTCCTTGGTCATGCAAGATATCCCTCACAACTACCATAATGATACAACTATTTCTCTCAGCTACCCAATTCAGTTGTGGTTTATGGGGTGATGTCATCTCTCTTTGAATGCCTTATTTCATACAAAAATTATTGAATTCATTCGAAACATACTCACCTCCATTATCAATCCTGAGATCCTTTACCTTCTTGTTGGTTTCTTTCTCAACCAGTGCCTTGAATTCTACAAACTTGGAGAGTGTTTCATCTTTCTTCCACATGAATAATATCAAGCACTTCCTTGAGAAGTCATCAATAAAAATGACAAAATATTTATGTCTAGTAGTGAAGGATGTCGAGATATTTCAACATAAATCAGAGTGGGTCCTTTCCAAGTCTGCATGCTCTTTTCTTCCTCTATCATGGAATGTGGATTTTTCATACTTTTTGAAGTTACATCCTTTGCAAACATCCTCCTACTCAATTCTCCTTTAGGGAGGCCAGTGGTTACTTGATGCATAATATTCAAGGTGCCATGATGCAAATGGCTAAGTATTTTATGCCAAATTTCACCGACACTATGGCTTTGCACTTTCTCTGCCTTACTTCTTAATGCAGCACAAAATTCCACATCTACATTATACAGGTTCTTCACCCAAACCTTGATCTGCTTCACCTGTCCCATGGCTATGTGTTTCAAGAATTATTTCCCTTTGTTGAATATCACTTCATAACCATTGTCTTCCAAAATAGAAACAAAGATGAGATTTCTATTTAGGCTTGCAATGAACATGACATCCTTCAGTCTAAGAGGAGATCCCAACTCCCTCTGAAAGGTGACTATAGAAATCTCAGCCGCATTGTACCTTCTATCATCCCCCAGATCAATGTGCATTTAGAGATATTTCTCCTCCATGTCACTGAAAAACTCTCTAGACCCTATCATGTGGAATGAGGCACTTGAGTCCAAGTACCACATGCTCCCCCATCACTGTGTTGGAAATGCATGTGATAAGGGTAAATTCAAGCTCGAACTATGAAGCCAAATCTTCACCTGCTTCTCCTCCTAAGGTCTTATTGTGGCATAATGAACGAATTCACGAAAATTGAAGCATTTAATTTTGGACAAGTCATTCTTCTTGCCCCCTTGGCTGGACTCTGGATTGGTTTGAATTTTCTTCCCTTTTCCCTTCTTTCCGTTTCCAACCAATGCAAAATTTTTTCATCCTCGCCCCTGGATGAAGTCGAATATTTGGTGTTTCACCTTATCTCCTCTTGTACAAAATTGTACCATAAATGTTCCCAATTCACTAATTTATCCCTTGTTGAACCCTTAGTTAAACTGAGAGGGGGGGGGGTGAATCAGTTTAACACATTCATGATCTTTTAAACTTTCTATTAAACCTTATTTACACCTTCATTTCATATCCAACTTAATATATGAGTAATATTAGAATGTGAGCAACAAGCATTAATATAATATAACATGAGACTCAATATGAGAGCAGTAGGTATTAAGCAGATGATATAAATCAGATCAACACATAAAGATCATGCACAGAGACACCAGATATAAGTGGAAACCCATAAAGGGAGAAAACCACATCTTATTATTGTTGTGATGCAAAGGCAAGCTCCAACTCCCCCTCACCACTGTTTTTCTGTAGGCACCAACCTACAGGAGGCTCCAACCTCAATTATGCAAGCTACAACTTGCAAGGAAGCACCAACTCCCTTCAATTTTCTGCAGGCACCAACCTATAGGAGGCTCCAACCTCAGTCAGCTACAACTGACAGCTATCAAGCTGCAACTTGATAGGGAAGCTCCAACTTCCTCAATTTATCAAATTGAATGTTTGCTGATTTACCTCAGATATCAGCTCTGTTCTGTAGCTTCTCTTTCTGCTCTTCTTCTCTTAATCTTCTCTGCCTCACACTTCTATATTCTGCCTTCTCTAGATTTACTCTCTCTAATCTCTAATGTGCATATCAATGTGATATTATATATAGAGTTCCTCACATGACTATTTGTATTTCATAAAGAATTTGGAGTGAACAGTCATGACTCTTTGGCTTCTGTCTTCTCATTCCTTTATCCAACTCATTTTTAAAATTATAACAATATGTACAAATTTCCATGCTACAGTGGGATTTTGTCTTTTCCTTAGGATACTTGCCTTTGCATCACAAACAATATAAACAAAATATTTACATTTTCAGTTACACATTTCAATACCACTCAGCTCCTTTTCTGAACCTTGGCTTTACTGGATTTCTCTCTTCTGCTACTGTTGAGTGGCTGTTCTATATATCTTGGTTTACCTCTGTGTTTATTTATCTGTTCACTATACTTGAGTGCATTACCATCTCTGTTCTCAGGCTACTTGTCTACATTCTCTGTTCATACATGAGTTTAAGCATAATTGCTTGAAGCTCACATTACAATTTCAATTCATTTTTCTTTTGTACCATATTTCTGCCGCTGTCTCTAGTTCTTTCGTTCTTGCAGGCTCTTGTAATAAACCCAATCTTCAGGCTTTTGTAGCAAACCCAATCTTATTACATATATGTTTCGACTTTAGCACAATATATATATCGTCATGTATGCATACTCCCGATTCAAACTATTAATAAACTGTAGCTTTTGTTTTGCGCCCAACATAAACATGGTCATTGTTATATAACCTTTAAAACATCAAATTATATTACATTACCCGCTTAAATATATAATGCTTACTCAAATGTTCGGACCTTGGGAATTTTGAATATATATCTCGAGCTTTAAATCAATTGAGCCGCTTATAATGTACCTTTGTTAAACCCACAGACCTTAACAACGCACAATATAAATTAAACTAGGGCCCAGCGCTAACAATCTACCACATCCAACGGCGGACATCACATCGCACGACTTCTGATGATCCGACGGATATCGCTCGTGCAACTTGCACGAACAATAACGCGCGATGGCATGCCGTACCTTGGGTAACCTTCGCGCATCTATAGCAAGTGACCACCGTCAGATCGCTTCCCTCCAGATCGATGGCTTGTGTCAATATCGCTCCGCGTCTTTGGTCGATGAATAATGCGCGATGGCGAGCAGTGGGAGGCGGTTTTCCGTGGGTCCACCTCGCCACGTGTCGAATGATCTATGGAATTGCTCCCACCTCCTCAAATACCGCCCACCGTGTAAAGGTGGTGTGATGAAAACCATAAACTTCCGTCACTGTTTATCTGGTCACGGTTCCGCTCTTCTACGCAGGGTTCCGGTCTCTTCATTATGTTTTATAAACCCATCGGGTCCAGAACTTAATCGAAATCACAAGTTCCTGTATGGACGTTCCGCTCCCTTTATATTCTCCGATGCGATTAGATTGTTCCGATGCGATCATGCCGAACTTCAAATACTTGTTAATCATGGTTTATAAGCCCATCGAGTCCGGGCTCTCAATCGCAATCGCAATTCTTTGGTTTATGCGGTCCGCTGCCTTGTTTTTCTCCGATGCGATTGGGTAAGGGGTCCCGCCTTATGGTACTTTTGTTCTTTGAATCTCGTGCTACATATGGCTATACATATGTATATATATATGCTTTAGTCCTTTGTATATAAAGTACAATATATACTTTGTCGTTGGAGTATACGATTCCCGGAATGAGATTTATATTATATATGCATTACATTGCCGCTTGGGTTATGATTCCTGGAATGAGATATATATATACTTTGCTGCTCCAATATTTAGTGTATCTTCTAGTGGGGTATGCGATTCTCGGAATTTTATATATATCCTCCAGCTGGGGTAGCGATTCTCGGAATAACGGATGTGTCTCTGCCTCTACTGCTGTGATAATGACTCTGCCTCTACCTCTACTGCTGTGATAACGACTCTGCCTCTGCCTTTGCCTCTGATAACGGTTCTGCCTCTATATTCGCTTCCTCTGCCTCTGCCTGTCTCCTTTTCTTCCTTCATTTGCTTCTTTGCTGCCTCCATTGCTTGTTTCTGTCTTTGCTGCCTCCTTTGCCTATCTCTCTCTTTGCTGCCTCCTTTGCCATCAATGACAACATTTCCAACAGTCTCCACCTTTGGCATTGATGGCAATACACTTCCTCTATTTGCCTGAAAGGATCCTTTCTCCTGTTGCTTTCTCTTCTTACTGTTGTTTGCTCTTCCTCCCCCGTTGACATCAATGGCAAGGGGTTCGAATTTTTAGTAAAGCTTCTATTCTCTGATGCTGTGTTTTTATCCTTTTTCAACATTTCATGCATTTCCAGGTTAAATTTCCTGACTTGGTACGCTGCTGCTCCAAACTTTGGATTTGATACATGTTGGGTTCACTATTTTTCCGTGTTCAGTTCATGTCGGTTTCACCATTCTTCTTGTGCACCACTGACCCTTTTGCCTTTTTATTGATTATTTTATGCTAACTGTATTATTGCCATAATCCCTTTGATCCCGAGGACCTGTTTTCATGCTTCCCTTGCTGGTTGATCTTTTCCTTGAGAATGATATTTTCATTTCTGTTCTCCCCCTGAAACTGTGCTTTCTCTTCATATTAGAGAGTAGCATCTATAGATACTACCCCTAGTCTGTCTCTCAAATATTCAAATGGCTCTTGAGCAAGTGGTTTGGTAAATATATCTGTTGTCTGTTCTTTTGTTGGTACATACTCCATTTTTACTATCTTCTGAGCCACTTGTTCTCGGAGGAAATGATACTTGATTGGGATATGTTTAGTTTTTGAGTGAAGCACATGATTTTTAGATATACTTATAGCACTTGTATTATCACATTTAATTGAGATAGGTTCATTAATGCTTACCTTCATGTCTTGAAGAGTCTGCTTCATCCACATGACTTGTGTACAACATGTTGCTGCTGCTATATATTCTGCTTCTGCTGTAGACAGGGAGATAGATGTTTGTTTCTTGCTTAACCATGCCACCAGACTTTCTCCTAGATAGAAAGCACCTCCACTTGTGCTTTTCCTGTCATCCACACAGCTGGCCCAATCTGCATCTGTGTATGTTGTCAAGGTGAAGCTTTTGCCTTTAGGATACCAAAGTCCATACTATGTTGTTCCTTGTAGATATCTAAATATTCTTTTTACTGCCAGAAGATGGTTTTGTTTAGGTGCTGCCTGATATCTAGCCACTAGTCCTACTGCTAGCATGATGTCTGGTCTTGATGCAGTCAGATACAACAGACTTCCTATCATGGATCTGTAGATTTTTTGATCTATATCAGCAGATCCATCATCAGCACACAGCTTGCATCCCGTGATCATGGGAGTTGACACAGGTTTGCAGTCCTCCATTTTGAATTTTTTCAACATTTCTTTTAAGTATTTTTCCTGTGAGATGAATGTACCTGTGTTCTTTTGCTGAATTTGAAGTCCTAAGTAGAAATTGAGCTCTCCAATCATAGACATCTCAAACTCTGTTTTCATCTCATCAGCAAACCCTTTTGCTAGTTCTTCTCTGTTGCTTCCAAACATAATGTCATCAACATATACTACAACAATCAGGAGTTCATTTTCATGGGATTTTATGTACAGATTGCTGTCTACTCCACCTCTCTTAAAGCCTTGTTTTTGCAAATATTTATCCAGTCTTGAGTACCAAGCTCGAGGAGCCTGTTTCAGTCCATAAAGAGCCTTTTTCAGTCTGCATACATAGTCTTCTTTGTCTATTAATGAGAAGTCTTCTGGTTGTTCCATGTAGACTTCTTCTTCTAAGTCTCCATTTAGAAATGCAGATTTTACATCCATTTGATATACTTTGAAGCTTTGGTAGCATGCAAAGGCCAGAAACATTCTGATGGCTTCCATTATGGCTATAGGGGCAAATGTTTCATCGTAATCAAGTCCTTCGATTTGTGAATATCCTTTGCAGACTAGTCTGGCTTTATTCCTGATTACTTGTCCTTGCTCATTCATTTTGTTTTTGAATACCCATTTTGAACCAATGATATTTTTCTCAATTGGTCTAGGAACTAGTTCCCAGGTATTGTTCTTCTCAATTTGGTCCAATTCTTCATTCATTGCCTTTACCCAAGACTTGTCCTTGCTGGCTTCTTCGAATTTCTTTGGCTCTATTTGTGACAACATGGCTATGTATACCTCTTCAGTTTGTTCTGTTAGCTGCCTTCTTTTTTGGACCCCTACTCTCTTGTCTCCAATGATCTGATCTTCAATATGGTTCTTCTGAGTATATCTTGAGGGAGCTTTAGAACTCAGCTCTGTATCTTATGTTGTCTTGCTTGTTTCCTCATCATCTTGGTTTTCTTCTTCATGGTTGTCTGATGGATTGCAACAGTCTGTATCCCTTGTATTGTTTGGAAGTTCTTCATCAAATTTCACATCAATGCTTTCTACTATTTTTTGAAGAGTCTTGTTGTAGCACCTGTACCCTTTGCTTTTGGATGCATATCCTAGAAATATTCCTTCATCTGCTCTTGCATCAAATTTTCCAAGATTTTCATCATTATTCTTTATGTAACACTTGCTACCAAAGATTCTGAAATGTTTGATTGAAGTTGGCTTTCCATGCCACAGTTCGTAGGGAGTCTTGTCACTGCTTGGCCTTAAGTGAGCTTTATTAAGGATATGTACTGCTGTGTGCACTGCTTCTGCCCAGAAGGTTTGAGAAATATTATTTTCTTGCATCATGGCTCTGGCAATTTGTTGAACAGATCTGTTTTGTCTTTCTGCTACTCCATTCTGCTGAGGTGTCCCTGAAATAGTAAATTGTTGTTTTATGCCATGTTCATTGCATAGGTCAGCAAATTCATAATCTGTGAATTCACCTCCTCTGTCTGATCTGATGCATTTCAGTTTGCATCCTGTCTGGTTTTCTACTAAAGCTTTGAATATTTTGAATTTTTCCAGAGCTTCTGATTTATTCTTGAGAAATGCAACCCATGTCATTCTGGAGAAATCATCTATTATCAACATGAAGTGTGATTCTCCACTTGGCGTTTTAGTTCTTGTAGGTCCGCACAGGTCCATGTGCACAAGTTGTAGAGGTCTTCTTGTTGATAAATCATATTTGGCCTTAAATGATGTACGGGTCTGTTTACCCAATTGACAAGATTTGCATATGGTATTAGAAGGCCTTTTTATTTCTGGCATGTCTCTGACAACTTTCTTCTTGCTTATTCTGATGATGTGATCGAAGCTGAGATGTCCCAATCTTTTATACCATAACCATGACTCCTCAAGTTTGCTAAGATGGCATGCTTCATCTTCCTCTTTCACAATGTAAACATTGCTCTCTGTTTGAACACCTTTGAGCAGAGTCTTACCTGTGGTGCTTGATCTGACTTCACAGTCTTGTGCTCTAAATATAACTTCGCAACCTTTGTCACACATCTGAATGACACTCAGTAAATTTTCTTTCAGCCCATCTACAAATAGTACATCTTGGGCCTTTCCTCTGCCATTTTCTATGCTGAATGAGTCTTTTCCCTTGATCTTACCTGATTTGTCATTGCCAAAAGTGACATTGCCAGATTTCTTTTCATCAAGAGTTATAAACTTGCTTCTATCTCCAGTCATGTGTTTTGAGCAGCCACTATCCAAATACCACTGACTTTTTAGGTCTTGAGCAGTTAGAGCCAAGTCACATTTATTCACCTTCTTTATCCACTGGAGGCACCCTTTTGTTTGGTATCTTTTTTGAGGAGATGAACTATATCTTCTTAGACGACATTTAGAAGGTATATGTCCAACTTGATTGCATACACAACATTTGATCATAATTTTTGTAGAATTATGAGTATGAACAAAATTTCTTTGATTCATAAACCTCCTTGAGGTGTTAAACATCAATCTTTGTCCATACTTTCTACACTCAATGATTTTATGACCAAATTCCTTACAATAAAATCAGTAACCAGAGAAGCTATTTGCATACCTGATGTAAGGTTGTCTCTTCCATTTGTTTTCTTGAGGCAGTCTCTTCAATGTTTGCATCTTTTGCTAGTTTGAATTACTCCTCCTTGCATGACAATATGCAGCAATGTGTCCCAGCTTGTGGCAAGCATAACAGGGGGCATTCTTCATAGGAGGGAAAAATCTCCTTTGATGGTTTCCAAATTTTACATATTTAGGGGTCTTAGTATTTATTACATTCTTTGCTACTAGTGGTTTCTTCTGATCTCTGTCTTCCTTATTGCAGATTTCTTCTTTTGTAGGAATTGTTTGAGCTGCTTCATCATTATTCTTTGCTTTTACAAAAATAATTTCTCTGTCAGCCTTTTCTTTTCCTTTACCTGATTCTCCTTCATAGCCTATTCCAGTATTTATCATAGGGGATCTTTGAGCAAATAGAATTTCATTCAACTTACTAGAGCTTGTTTTTTGAGAAGAGTTTATAACCACTTTCCTTTGAGAATTTTCTAATTTCTTCCTGAGACATACTACTTCTTCTTCCAACTTTTCTTGTTCTTGAGTTTTTTCTTTGATTTGCTTAAGTAACATGTCCTCTATCTTCTTGGCTTCTTCAAGCTCTATCTTTAGCTGCTTAAGGACTTCTAAATTCTGTTCTTCTCGTACATACTTGAGGAGAATGTCCTTTTGTTTTATGCATTTCAGTTTGAGTCTATCAATCTCTTCTAGAGCACTTCTTAGCTCCCCCTCAAGGTCGACTTCACCTTCTTCTCCTTCATTTTCTAGCAGGAGACCTTCAAGTTCTTCTATGGCCATCAATAAGAATTCAGAGGCTCCTTCTTCACTTGAGGATTCATCTGAATCTTCAGATGTACTGCTGTATTTTTGAGCATAGAAGGATTTTCTGCTGAACTTCTTTCCTTTCTGCCAGTTCTTTGATTTATTTTTCTCTGACTCTTGAGCCTGATTCCTTACTTTCTTGTGAGGACACTTAGCAGCATAGTTTCCCACTCTTCCATAGTTAAAGCATTTGAAGGGGAGTTTACCTTTGTATTTACCTGAGCCTCTATCCAATTTCTTGAAAAACTTTGCCTCTTCTTCATCCGAGCAAGAGCATATGTCTCCCTCTTCTTCTTTCTTCTTTTCTTTTTTAAAGGCTGCTTCCCTCGTACTTGGCTTCTTCTATGGGAGCCTCATTTCATAGGTTGTTAGATTTCCAAGTAGCTGGTTCATGGTCAAGGTCTCCCAATCAACAGTTTCTTCTATTGCAGACACCTTTGGATTAAACCTGGATGGAAGAGATCTTAGAATCTTTTGCACAATTATACTTTCTGGCATTTTTTCTCCAAGAGCTTTCATATTGTTAATAATTTCTACAGCTTTTAGGAAGAAATTGGCAATGTCTTCATCATCATTCATTTTTAAGTTCTCAAACTGGGCTCTATATACTTGAAGTTTGGCAGTCTTTACTTTCTTGTCTCCCTCATGTATGTTCTCAAGAGTATCCCATATTTCTTTGGCAGAGTCTTTGTGCATTACTTTAATAAACTCTGCTTCACATAATCCATTCAAGATGGCATTCATGGCTTTTGCGTTAGCCACAAAATCTTGTTTTGTTTCTTTCTCTGTGTTAGTTGCCTTTGGGGCATATCCTAATTCCACAGCAGCCCAAACTTCTATTCCTAGAGACATTATGTATGTCCTCATTCTGATTTTCCAGAAAGCATAATTTTCACCGGTGAAGAAAGGGGCTTTATTGGTTGAGCATCCTTCTTTACTAGCCATCTTGGGAACCTAGGATCTCCTTTCAGTTGTTAGACTTGTACAAAGGAACCTGCTCTGATACCAATTGTTGAACCCTTAGTTAAACTGAGAGGGGGGGGGTGAATCAGTTTAACACATTCAAGATATTTTAAACTTTCTATTAAGCCTTATTCACACCTTCATTTCATATCCAACTTAATATGTGAGTAATCTTAGAATGTGAGCAGCAAGCATTAATATAATACAACAGCAAACTTAATATGAGAGCAGCAGTTATTAAGCAGATGATATAAATCAGATCAACACATAAACATCATGCACAGAGACACCAGATATAAGTGGAAACCCATAAAGGGAGAAAACCACATCTTATTATTGTTGTGATGCAAAGGCAAGCTCCAACTCCCTCTCACCACTGTTTTTTTGCAGGCACGAACCTACAAGAGGCTCCAACCTCAATTCTGCAAGCTACAACTTGCAAGGAAGCACCAACTCCCTTCAATTTTCTACAGGCACCAACCTACAGGAGGCTCCAACCTCAGTCAGCTACAATTGACAGCTATCAAGATGCAACTTGATAGGGAAGCTCCAACTTCCTCAATTTATCAAACTGAATGTTTGTTGATTTACCTTAGATATCAACTCTGTTCTGTAGCTTCTCTTTCTGCTCTTCTTCTCTTAATCTTCTCTGCCTCACACTTCTATATTCTGCCTTCTCTAGATTTACTCTCTCTAATATCTAATGTGCATGTCAATGTGATATTATATATAGAGTTCCTCACATGACTGTTTGTATTTCATAAAGAATTTGGAGTGAACAGTCATGACTCTTTGGCTTCCGTCTTCTCATTCATTTATCCAACTCATTTTTAAAATTATAACAATATGTACAAATTTCCATGCTACAGTGGAATTTTGTCTTTTCCTTAGGATACTTGCCTTTGCATCACAAACAATATAAAAAAAATATTTACATTTTCAGTTACACATTTCAATACCACTCAGCTCCTTTTCTGAACCTTGGCTTTATTGGATTTCTCTCTTCTGCTACTGTTGAGTGGTTGTTCTATATATCTTGGTTCACCTCTGTGTTTATTTATCTGTTCATTGTACTTGAGTGCATTACCATCTCTATTCTCGGGCTACCTGTCTACATTCTCTGTTCATACATGAGTTTAAGCATAATTGCTTGAAGCTCACATTACAATTTCAATTCATTTTTCTTTTGTACCATATTTCTGCCGCTGTCTCTAGTTCTTTCGTTCTTGCAGGCTCTTGTAATAAACCTAATCTTCAGGCTTTTGTAGTAAATCCAATCTTATTACATATATGTTTCGACTTTAGCACAATATATATATCGTCATGTATGCATACTCCCGATTCAAACTATTAATAAACTGTAGCTTTTGTTTTGCGCCCAACATAAATATGGTCACTGTTATATAACCTTTAAAACATCAAATTATATTACATTCCCCGCTTAAATATATAATGCTTACTTGAATGTTCGGACCTTGGGAATTTTGAATATATATCTCGAGCTTTAAATCAATTAAGCCGCTTATAACGTACCTTTGTTAAACCCACAGACCTTAACAATGCGCAATATAAATTAAACTAGGGCCTAGCGCTAACAATCTACCACATCCAACGGCGGACATCACATCGCACGGATTCTGATGATTCGATGGATATCGCTCGGGAAAATTGCACGGAAAATAACGCGCGATGGCTCGCCGTACCTTGGGTAACCTTCGCGCATCTATAGCAAGTGACCACCGTCAGATCGCTTCCGTACAGATTGACGGCTTGTGTCAATATCGCTTCGCGTCTTTGGTCGATGATTAATGCGCAATGGCACGCAGTGGGAGGCGGTTTTCTGTGGGTCCACCTCGCCACATGTCGAATGATCTATGGAATCGCTCCCACCTCCTCAAATACCGCCCACCGTGTAAAGGTGGTGCGATGAAAACCATAAACTTCCGTCACTGTTTATCTAGTGACGGTTCCACTCTTCTACACAGGGTTCCGGTCTCTTCATTATGTTTTATAAACCCATCGGGTCCGGAACTTAATCGCAATCGCAAGTTCCTGTATGGACGTTCCTCTCCCTTTATATTCTCTGATGCGATTAGATTGTTCCGATGTGATCATGTAGGACTTCAAATACTTGTTACTCATGGTTTATAAGCCCATCGGGTCCGGGCTCTCAATTGCAATCGCAATTCTTTGGTTTATGCGTTCCGCTGCCTTGTTTTTCTCCGATGCGATTGGGTAAGGGGTCCTGCCTTATGGTACTTTTGTTCTTTGAATCTCGCGCTACATATGGCTATACATATGTATATATATATATGCTTTATTCCTTTGTATATAAAGTACAATATATACTTTGCCGCTGGAGTATACGATTCTCGGAATGAGATTTATATTATATATGCATTACATTGCCACTTGGGTTATGATTCCCGGAATGAGATATATATATATATATATATATATATATATATATATATATATATATATATATATATATACTTTGCTGCTCCAATCTTTAGTGTATCTTCCAGTGGGGTATGCGATTCTCGAAATTTTATATATATCCTCCAGCTGGGGTAGCGATTCTCGGAATAACGACTGTGTCTCTACCTCTGCTGCTTTTGTCACTCTGCCTCTACCTCTACTGCTGTGATAACGACTCTGCCTCTGCCTCGGCCTCTGATAATGGTTCTGCCTCTATATTCACTTCCTTTGCCTCTTCCTGTCTCCTTTGCTTCCTTCGTTTGCTTCTTTGCTGCCTCCATTTCCTGCTTCTGTCTTTGCTGCCTCCTTTTCCTGTCTCTGTCTTTGCTGCCTCCTTTGCCATCAATGAAAACATTTCCAACATCCCTCTCATTCAATAATTCTTGGTATTTATGCCAGCTTTTTGGAAGGCCTAGAAGAGATAGGCTTACTAAGTAATCTTCTGTAACATTTAAACCAACACCACCAAGCTCATCATGGACTTGTGTGAACCTAATCAGATACTATGGAATATTTTCATTCTTCTGCATCTTGATATTTCAAAGTTTATCCTTGAGTGTCAGTTTCCCGTGGTCATTGATATTTGTTTGGTCAATTTAGTGTGTCCTAAATTGCTACATTAATTTATCAATCCGGGATTCATAAGCTGATGAAGTGTGGCGCACTATATGTGCAAGATAACCTATCTCTTACTTTTTGGTCGTTTTTGGATTTTTTATGAAATTATGAAAAACAAGTATGGAGACAAATATTCAAGACAACAATGTATTTCTAATGATTTTCCAAACTTCAAAAGAATTTTAAAACACACAATGAAAAAATTAATTCTTCAAAGAAAATGAAATTGCATCACTATTCTAGTCAAACAAACAATGAACTACTGATCATGAAACTCATTATCCTTGCTGCTGTTCAAACACAAAAGAAACTATGCTTAAAGAAATCCAAAAGTTGCAACAAAGTAAATCTAAATCAAATTACATCAACTTATCTTCTGATCCCTCACCATTAGTCCAGCTATGGTTTTTGGAGGTAACCATAAACAACTTGAGTAACCTGATATCTAAATTGCAGAAAGTAAACTAATATCAAACTACACATTCATAATTCAATCCCTCGCCATTAGTCCAGCTATGGCTTTCGGAGGTAACTGAAAATGTCATGAGCAATTTAACATTTCTAACTTGCAGAAAGTAAACTAATATCAAACTACACATTCATAATTCAATCCCTCGCCATTAGTCCAGCTATGGCTTTCGGAGGTAACTGAAGATGTCATGAGCAATTTAATATTTCTAACTTGTAGAAATTAAACTAATATCAAACTACACATTCATAATTCAATCCCTCGCCATTAGTCTAGCTATGGCTTTTGGAGGTAACTGAAGATGTCATGAGCAATTTAATATATCTAAATCTAACTACTGAAGCAAATGAGAAAGACTGAAATAAACAAAGCAGTACTGAAATTAAACAGAAACTAAGAAAAGTAAATTAGCAGCAGAACAATATTAATTCCATGTCATTAGTCAAAAGGTTATGCAAATGCCCGGGCTGCCTATTTGTAATCTGAAACAGGAACACTGATCAGTTAACAACAACATAAAACATGAAAGATTATGGACAGAAGTAATATGTAAAGCATGAAAGATTATAAACATAGATGAAGCATAAATACCATGAAAGATGTAATGTATAAACACATGAATGACTTATGGCACAATGAGCTTAAAGAAATAAAAAAATAACTATACAATAATGCACAAAACCTCAGCGTGTGCAGGGGCCCTCTGCACCAGCCTTGGTAACAGCCTTCAAATACGAATTACGCTTGGAAACAGAGTCTTCTTATATATTAAAATGCAGTCATAACAGAGAGATGATATTACGGCACAGTGGCAATGTAATTACATTACAGAGCTATCTGGAGGCTAATCTAATATGCGTATGCAAACGTGTTATTTATAACAAAGGTAATATAACTAATTCCCTAAAGTTTGTGCTGATGGAGACACGTAAATCATCACGTCCAGGGATCCAGCATCATGGCCTCAGTGAGGAGTAAATCTATGAGGAGTGGATGTTGGATTCGGATTATGGAGCCGTGTACAGGTGTTGATGTGTCTCCCGTAAGTTAGAAACAGAGTCCTGTCACCGTGGGACTCTACGGTTGACTTCCACTTGGCCACCTTTGACCACAGCCTCCTTAAGTGAATTTGCTCGAGCCAATAGGACACGATCCATGTCCACATCATTTCTAACTTGCCCATGTGGCTCGTTTTACCTGAAGACACCTGTAACATAGACTTTCACAAAATGGCTGCGGAAAGTTGCAGCAGCTGCGGAAAGTGGCAAGATTCCGCAACTAAATGAGAAAAAATATAAATCAAACATCAGACACAAAATATAGTTAAAAACCATTTTAGATGCTCTTTTGCAATTAATATACAATGATATTGACAACTTGGAAGGTTCAGGTGAATGAAAAAGGTCTAGGAAGATGTATAAGAAAAATGCAGATTTGAGACTCAACATACCCCCACTGTGAAGGTGTCGCATGTCCTCATGCAACCAAAATTTTGATAATCCTTCTTCAGTTCATATGCCTTGACACTTCAGCCAGTACATCCAATCCTCTCCTCTTCTTCCTTGGTGCTGCTAAAATCCTGGGCTTCTTCATTAAGCATCTAAATTTGATATTAACCAGTGCTCTGCTTAACTTCTGGCATTTCTTTTTCAATTTCTTGTTCTTCTTCTGCCATATTCCCAGATGTAGCATGGTATTATCATGAATGATTTTGTCCAATTTGCTTTGTTCCTTCAATGTTTCATTTTCATTTTTAATGTGTCTATTTAAAAGCTCTAGCTTAAAGACTTCCTGTTTCAGTGATTGGACTAGATCATTTTGTGATATGTGAGGCTGAATGGACGAAGTACTGGGACCTGTAGCTGCTTTTTCTAAAGATTATATATAATCATATACTTCTTGCTGCTTGGGGTCTATATCAGGTGTCATTTTTATTGGGTTTTCCCCAAAATGCCGTGAAGGAGAGTTGTCTTCAAAATCTGGCTGAGAAGGGCTCACATCAACATCTGGCTGAGAATGGGATGGACTATGTTCAATGTCTGACTGAGAATGAAATGAACCAGGTTCACTAACTGACTGAGAGTGAGATGGAATATGGTCAGCTGGGGATTGTTCAGATGTTTCTTCTCTCAAATCGATAAAATGAGGTCCCTTCATTTGCGTTTTCCTCAACTTCCCCTTAAGCCCGGAACTTCTTCTCACACGTTGTGGACCACTGTCTTTTTGCTTTTGTTTTCCTTTCTCTTTCTTCTTGGCTATAGATAACTGTTCTTGAAGATGAACCAATCTCTCAGATAACACTTGATGATCTTCTTCTTCGGAAGAAGGGGTTTGATGTATAGCCTCAATACTTTTTCTCTATTTTGATGTTATTAGCTTTTTACCCTTGGTTTCTTTCTTCTTCCTTTTTGACAGTCTCTCTTCCCTACTAGTTCTTTCAATTGTAGTAGTAGGAGTACTTTGAGTTTCATCATTTGTTCTTTTTCTCCTACTCCTTCTCGATGTGCTACCTTCAGGAATTTCTTGAGGTTCTTCAAAGAAATTTCTGATCAAAAATTGTTCCCATGTATCCTTGTTCTCTTTTAACTATTTTTCAATCAAATTTTTTACAAGACCATGGTGATACAGATGTGGTTCTACATCCCCTAAATGTTTCTGAACAGTCACAGACATCTTCTTCAAACTATTTAATAGAAAATATGGGAGATTGAGAGTTTGATTATCTAGAAAATTCATCAACAATCTGGTATGGTACATATACATGGACCCAAAAAGGCCTTCACAGGTGATTAATTTTTGAACAACTAGCAGCAAAGTAGCCCATTCCTCTTTCAAAGCATGAACAGGAACTCCTCTTTTAAAAATAGTTATGTCCATACCTGGGTTTCGTAAGATTATTCTCCAGGCTTCATCACTAATGCTTTTGTTCTTAAACCAACGTTCACCCTCTTGAGGAAGTTCTGTGGCAGTTGCTATAGATGCCTCATTCACCGTGAACTTAAGGTCTCCAATCTCTACCTCCAGGCCATTGAACGACCTTGCAAAAGCTTTTGTCACTTCTTTATGGTAGCCTCTAAACTTTTGGATAAACCACAACCACTTTGCCTTCTTCAATATATCCCTGACTTGCGGATATCCTTCCATGAATTTAGGTCCTTCTGGTTCTGCTCTCAACAATTTACCCATCCTTCTTTCTGCTTTTTAAAAAATTGTCTGCGTGAAGTGGTTCAATGGAAGTAGGATGGCTGAATGAACGGAAATGAGCACGATGACTGCAGGTAGATATCAGAGAATGGATATACAGACTGTAACGTAACAGAGAATGAAGCGGAACAGAGAAGGGTTACGTGAGCACGGCGGAAATGTGGCTGTGAGATTAATAGAACAATAGGAAGAGTATAACACATCCGGCAGTGTTTGAAATTTGGTGGCTGCAGAATAAATGTAAGCACGTTTAAATAACGGCTACGGATTTTATGCGGCTGAAAGAAGCCGTAGTCAAATCAACTACGTCTCATTGTGACAGGTGGAGTATCGGAGTTTGAGTGAAGATCGGAGGTTTAATTATGGGACCGTTTGAAAATGAATGTGGGAGGATCATATGGAGATCGTGAAAGGGTTACGGAGTTTGTCAATATAATCATTGCACATAATGGAGCTTATGGTTCATAACTATATAAAAATGTGTTTTCAATGCTATTTGAAATAAATTTTACTCATACCTTGGAATTCTTGCCTTTTTTTCTTGGTCTTCAATTAGTTGCTCCTCATTGATATCTTGAATGCCCCATGTCTTCATAATTGGTCCTCACACCTGCATTTGATTTCATGGTTATGGAAATAACATCTGGCTGTACATTCTTTTGAAAACAGAGTGGTAGCTGCGGAATCTACTTCTAGCTGTGGAAACTGGAGTCAGCTGCGGAAACATATGTCAGCTGCAGAAACTGACACAGCTATTAGTTGGGTGAATGAAAATGAACGGATGACAAATGACTAGATGGAAATGGTCATGAAAAAGAATTTTGTTGGTGAAATGGAATGAAATAGATAAAATGAAGTGGAATGGAGTGAAATGAAGTGGAATGGGTGGTCACAAAACTTGTGAAATGAAAGAGAGATTTTTTTTTTTTTGGAAATATAGGGTGTTAGGTGTTCCTGATTTTCACCCTACATTTTCTGTATAAGACTGCCAATCAGTGATTGGTTTTCAGGCTTATACAAAATATTTTTTTGTTTTATTTTTTATTTTTATTTATTTTTTAAATTGAAAGAACAAAAGCTAGGCTGGTGGAGAAGAAGAATTCTTCTGTACCAGCCTGATTGCAGAATTTTCTTGAAACATTTTGACAAATTCCTCTTTTGAGAGTGGCTTATGATAAAATTTCAATCTATGGCCATTCACAATAAGAGGAGTTTGAAACTCATCAATGGTCTTGATTCTTACCGCTCCATTGTTAAAGATCTTGTCAATCTCATATGGCCCAAGCCAATGAGTCTGAAATTTTCCTTGAAAATCTTTAAACTTGGAATCAAATAACGATGCCCAATCTCCTTCTTGAAACTTTTTCTCTTTGATGTACTTGTCATGCCATTTAGCTCTTTGATATTGAACTAGATCAGTTCTTAAAATTGCTTCTTGTCTGATCTCATCTAGCTCATTTAATTGCTCCATTCTATGCTTTTGGGCTTCTGATAAGTCCATCCCCAACTGAACTGCTATCTTGAAGGTCTTGACTTGGAACTCAATGGGGAGCAGGACTTCTTTCCCATAAACAAGTTCATAGGGAGAATGTCATGTTGTATTTCTCCATGTAGTTCTGTAGGCCCACAAGGCTTCAGGAAGCCTTTCTGCCCAATCTCTTCTATGTAGATGAACAGTTTTGGTGATGATACTTTCAAGAAATTTGTTTGTAGACTCCACTTGACCATTTGCTTGCGGATGGTAAGGAGTAGATTTTCTGTGCTTGATTTTGTATTCTTCCATCAATTTCTCCACCAAGTTGGATGTGAATTGGCTTCCTTGATCTGTCACAATTTCTCTTGGAACACCAAAGCGGGTAAAAATATCCTCATAAAGAAAATGAACAACTGAATTTTCAGTAGCAGATACTAATGCTTTGGCTTCTACCCATTTAGTAACATAATCATTACAAACCAATATATACTTCTTTTGCTTAGATGGTGGATTAATAGGTCCAATGAAATCTAAAGCCCATTTTTCAAAGGGTTCAATGAGTACCTGTGGTTGCAATGACATTTCATTTGAAAGGGTAGGTTTCCCTACTCTTTGGCAGTTGTCACACCTTTTGACGTATTGTTTTGCATCTTTGAAGAGGGAAGGCCAATAATATCCTAAAGAGAGGATTTAATAGGCCGTCCTTTTGTCTGCAAAGTGTCCGCCGCATGGTTCATCATGACATGCCTTAAGAATATCAGGCATTTCATCCTCCCTAACACATCTTCTGATCACAAGATCTGGCCCTGTTTTAAACAATTCATTAGAAATCCATGAATATTTTGAACTCTCCTGAATAATTTTTCGTTTTTCACTTGGAAATAAATGTGAAGGCAGTTTCCCTGTAACCAAATAGTTAGCAATATCTGCATACCAAGGAGTCTTAATAGTTACCGCAAACAAGTATTCAGCAGGAAACTTATCCTCTACAGGAGAATCTTCTTTAGTATTCTGAATCCTAGACAAGAAATCAGCTACTGTATTTTGTTTTCCTGGTCTATCCAACACAATAATATTGAATTATTGCAAAAGTAAGAGCCATCTTGTCACTCTGCCATTAGTAACAGGTTTGTTCATTAAATATCTAATTGCAGAATGGTCAATATGAATAAAAGTTTCATAGCCTGTTATGTAATGTCTAAACTTATTAATTGCATGAACAACAACTAAAAACTCTTTTTCAGTCACAGTATAGTTCAACTCTGTGGGAGTCAAATTTTTACTGGTATAATAAATGGCATAAGGAACTAAATCTTTTTGACCCAACACAGCTCCTAGAGCTGTATCTGAAACATCCGTAGAAATATGGAAAGGGAGTTTCCAATTTGGTCCTCTCAAGATAGGTGCTTCAGATATTCTTGTTTTCAAAGTTTCAAAGGCTGATTGACAATCAGGATCCCATTTAAATTCACGGTCTTTTGTAAGCAATTTGAAGAGTGGAGATGCTATTTTAGTGAAGTTTTCTATAAATCTTCTATAGTAACCAGTAAATCCTAGAAAACTTCTAACATCTCTTTGACAATTTGGAATAGGTAACTTGGAGATGTCTTCAACTTTTGATCTATCAACCTTAATCCCATCTCCTGAAATATGATGCCCCAAAATAATCCCTTCAGTAAACATCATAAAGCATTTTTCATGGCTTAATGAAAGGTTTGTTTCTTTACATCTTATAAGAAATTTTTCCAAATTTTCTAATGCATCTTCAAATGAATTACCATAAATTGTAAAATCATCCATATAAACCTCTACACAATCATGGATTAGATCAGAAAACATTCCTAGTACTGCTCTTTGGAATGTTGTAGGTGCATTACATAACCCAAAAGGAAGCACTTGATAGGCAAAAGTTCCCCATGGACAAGTAAATGTGGTCTTATCTTGATCTTCAGGTGCTACCTGAATTTGATTATAGCCACTAAAACCATCCAAAAATGAAAAGTACTTTTTACCTGCTAATGTATCTAATACCTGATCAATAAAAGGCAAAGGAAAGTGATCCTTTAAAGTTGCTTTGTTCAATTCCCTAAATCAATGCATACCCTCCATTTACCATTCTTTTTAGGTACTATAACCAAAGGAGAAACCCATCGGCTATCTGAAATTGAATAAATGAAGTTTACATTGAGTAGTTTTTGGAGCTCTTCTTTCACTATCTCCCTAAGATTTGGATTCATCCTTCTTTGAGGTTGTCTGATTGGTCTACTGTTTTCCTCAATATAGATATGATGGATGCAAGTCTTAGGATCAATGCCTTTCATGTCAGTATACTCCCATGCAAATGCAGTAGAATGTTTTTGCAAGATTTTGGTTAGTTCTTCTTGTTGTGACTTTTCCAAATGTTTGTTGATATTCAATGTTTTTCCTGGAAAAATCTCAATAGTAGAACTACCAAACTCTTCCATAGAGTCAAGAGACATTTGTCTTGATGATAAATATTCTATGTCAGATTCCAACTGAAATTGTGTGGGGTCATATTCTGAAGATGTCTCAAAATTTTCTAATGTATTCAGAATTTGACTATCCTCACTGATTTCAGAAATGGTAAAGACAGGTTGTATAGTGTTCTCATCATCGACCCATTCATTGTCTCCTATTTCTGTGATTGCTCTTGCTGGAGGATACAAATTGAATTTCTTTGTCAAATTACCATTAGAAATGTACATGTCTCCAGATCTACAACTAATAAAAGCATCAGCTATGGCTAGCCAAGGTATTCCTAAGATAAGTGGATGTCCTCCTAGATTACTTTTGGGAGTCAAAATCATAAAGTCTACTGGATATTCCCAAGAATCTAAGGAGACTGAAATATCTTCTAATACACCATCTGGTTTAATAACCGATCGATCTGCAAGTTGCGATAAAGTAGGTGTAAAAAGAAGGTTAGGAAGTTTTAACTGTTCCATAGTCTGTCTACTCATAATGTTGATAGCAGCCCCTAAGTCAATCAATGTGTTTGGAATTTCTATCCCATTTATATGTGTCTTGAAAATTGGACTTCCTGGATCTACATATTTCTGCATGGTAATTTTTCCCATCATGATATCTGCAATTTTTCCTACCAGGTGGATTCTTCTTGTGTCTTTTAGTTTCCTTCCTGGTCTTTTGAAACTCAACTCTTTTATTGTTTTTGCTAGAATAGGAATCTCTCGAATGGCTTGTAGCAAGGGAATCTTGATACAAACATTCTTCAATTCATCTAGAAAATCATAGTTAGGCAACAAGATCTGTTTTTCCACCCCCTTGTCAATTTGTAGTCTTTCAGGAAAAGGAGGTGTAGATGAAGATGCAGGTTGCTCAACTATAGGAGTTGTGGGTGTTAAATTTTATTTCTCTTTTTGAATATTTGAGTTTTGAAGAGATACTTCCTCAGAACCCTTATTGGCTTTAAGAGAGTCCTCCTCAGAGGTATCCTGCTCTAGGTCATCTATAGAAGGTTTTTCTAAAACTCTACCAGATCTGAGTTGTACATCATTGAGAGGAACAATCATATAGGTAGGAAATTGTTGTCCTTATACCATATAAGTAGTTTGAGGATTCTTATTGTTAGGATTTGGCAATGGCTGAGCTGGAAGTTGATTTGTCTTCTGTTGGTATGGGAGCATGAGTTGAGGATTTGTATTTTGTTGAGAAGGTTTTTGTTGTGGAAATGGCAATGAAAGTTGTGGATTTGGGCTTGGAAGTTGTGGAGCTTGTTGATTTTGAAAAGATGGAGGATATTGATAAAATTGAGCAAATCTCCCATAAGGATTTTGCATCCCTTGTACCAATGGCTGATATGAATTTTGATGTTGGGGCCAAGGTTGTTGCCAAGGAGTCCAATTTGGTGGGGTTTGAAGATTCATAGGGTTATTAAACCCTTGAGATTGTTGTCCCTGCCAAGGTCTCCTTGCGACAAAACAGAGAGATTCTATTGAATTTGGGTCTTCTTGAAAAACAGCTTTGAGTCCAGGAATTGAAGGACAATCCTTGATCTCATGATTTTCTGAGCAAATCATACATGTTTCTACAAATTTTGCATCCAAGGGACATTCCCTTAAAGCATGTTTCTTCCTACATTTCGGACAAAATATGGCTAAAGCATCTGTTTCTGCTTTCTGCTTGTTTTGGATTTTAAGGGTGTCTAGTTGTTCATTAAGGCTCCCTAAGATATCAGTTTTAAATTCATCAAGCATATTACCAATCTCTGCCCTACTTACTGATCCAGTTGCAGATTTTTTAGCCCTAATAAGAGAAGGATCCCTAGGCCCTTTTCCTGTTTTAGATTTTCCTCTTGAGAGATGGACACATAGTTCTGTTATGTCACGAAGTGGAAGTTGAGAAATGTCTCCTTTCCCATCATGTTTAAAATATCTATCCATTCATCTCTAATGGCTTTTAATATGAGGGCTTTCAAGGTTTCATCATCTAAGTTGCTCATCTTTACTCTTTTCAAGTTGTATTGAAATCTTTCAAGTAAGTCTTCCAAATTTTCATCTTCTTTTTGCATCATCTTGAATAACTCATCCTTGTGATTGGTGGGCATACAATAGTCCAAGTATCTATCCAAAAATGTTTGTTTCATATCATTCCAAGTCCTAATAGATTGAGTGGCTAATCCCATGAACCATTTCAAAGCAGCTCCCTTCAATGTTGAAGGAAACGGTTTGAGTTTTTGAGAGTCTTCCATATAGTCATAGGTTCGGCACACGACTTCAAACTCAAACAGAAATGTTTCAGGATCCTCACTTCGCAATCCATAAAAGTTAGGGAGGACAGATGGTGAGATATTTTTCATCGTTGTATGAGTTTCCTCATCAAATATAGGGAATCCAAACAAGTTGTCTCCTTCCCTATTTCTTCCATTATTTCTCCTTCCCTATTTCTTCCATTATTTCCTTCACCATTGTTGTCTCCATTTTTTCCTCCTCCTCTACCTCTACCTCTACCTCCAAATCCATCTATTATTTCCTCTGCCATGATAGTTTCTTTAGAGTCCTTAAATTCCTCTAGTTCTTCTATCAAGGGAGGATGAGAGGGAGTCTCTTCCTTTTCTAAATGAGATTTAGTAGGTGGTATAGGAGAATCCTCTAATTCAGCTGCGCCTTGAATTCCAAAAATCTTAAGGCTAGGGGTAGATGGTGGTGATTCTTGTCTATGCCTTGAAGAAGATGGAGTTGTGAAAATCGAACTCTTGGCTTTAGCTATAAACCTTCCCCTAGAATCTCTTGCTCTATGCATGCCATTTTTTTTTTTTTTTAAAGTAGGGATAATAATTCTCTTTCTGATCTTCCAGGTCACACTAGGTGCAAGAAGAAAGCATACTTAAGAAATTACTAAACCAATAATTCTCTTTTCCGATCCTCCAGATCACACTAGGTGCAAGAGGAGAGCATACTTCAAGAAATTATCAAGTTTTCCCTTCTTTTATTATTTTGTTTTTTTTGTAAAGAAATTGGCTACCTAGTTACACTTCCCCGGCAACGGCATCAAAATGTTTGGTCAATTTAGTGTGTCCTAAATTGCTACATTAATTTATTAATTCGGGATTCATAAGCTGATGAAGTGTGGTGCACTATATGTGCAAGATAACCTATCTCTTACTTTTTGGTCGTTTTTGGATTTTTTATGAAATTCTGAAAAACAAGTACGGAGACAAATATTCAAGACAACAATGTCTTTCTAATGATTTTCCAAACTTCAAAATAATTTTAAAACACACAATGACAAAATTAATTCTTCAAAGAAAATGAAATTGCATCACTATTCTAGTCAAACAAATAATGAACTACTGATCATGAAACTCATTATCCTTGCTGCTGTTCAAACACAAAAGAAACTATGCTTAAAGAAATCCAAAAGTTGCAACAAAGTAAATCTAAATCAAATTACATCAACTTATCTTCTGATCCCTCACCATTAGTCCAGCTATGGTTTTCGGAGGTAACCATAAATAACTTGAGTAACCTGATATCTAACTTGCAGAAAGTAAACTAATATCAAACTACACATTCATAATTCAATCCCTCGCCATTAGTCCAGCTATGGCTTTCAGAGGTAACTGAAAATGTCATGAGAAATTTAACATTTCTAACTTGCAGAAAGTAAACTAATATCAAACTACACATTCATAATTCAATCCCTCGCCATTAGTCCAACTATGGCTTTCGGAGGTAACTGAAGATGTCATGAGCAATTTAATATTTCTAACTTGCAGAAAGTAAACTAATATCAAACTACACATTCATAATTCAATCCCTCACCATTAGTCCAGCTATGGCTTTCGGAGGTAACTAAAGATGTCATGAGCAATTTAATATATCTAAATCTAACTACTGAAGCAAATGAGCAAGACTGAAATAAACAAAGCAGTACTGAAATTAAACATAAACTAAGAAAAGTAAATTAGCAGCAGAACAATATTAATTCCATGTCATTAGTCAAAAGGTTATGCAAATTCCCGGGCTGCCTATTTGTAATCTAAAACAGGAACACTAATCAGTTAACAACAACATAAAACATGAAAGATTATGGACAGAAGTAAGATGTAAAGCATGAAAGATTATAAACAGAGATGAAGCATAAATACCATGAAAGATGTAATGTATAAACACATGAATGACTTATGGCACAATGAGCTTAAAGAAATAAAACAAGAAACTATACAATAATTCGCAAAACCTCAGCGTGTGCAGGGGCCCTCTGCACCAGCCTCGAGCAACATCGTTCAAATACGAATTACGCTTGGAAACAGAGTCTTCTTATATATTAAAATGCAGTCATAACAGAGAGATGATATTACGGCACAGTGGCAACGTAATTACATTACAGAGCTATCTGGAGGCTAATCTAATATGCGTATGCAAATGCGTTATTTATAACAAAGGTAATATAACTAATTCCCTAAAGTTTGTGCTGATGGAGACACGTAAATCATCACGTCCAGGGATCCAGCATCATGGCCGCAGTGAGGAGTAAATCTATGAGGAGTGGATGTTAGATTCGGCTTATGGAGCCGTGTACAGGTGTTGATGTGTCTTCCGTAAGTTAGAAATGGTCATGCAAATCCTCACGTGATGAGAAACAGAGTCCTGTCACCGTGGGACTCTACGGTTGACTTCCACTTGGCCACCTTTGACCACAGCCTCATTAAGTGAATTTGCTCGAGCCAATAGGACACGATCCATGTCCACATCATTTCTGACTTGCCCATGTGGCTCGTTTTACCTGAAGACACCTGTAACATAGACTTTCACAAAATGGATGCGGAAAGTTGCAGCAACTACGAAAAGTGGCAAGATTCCACAGCTAAATGAGCAAAAATCTAAATCAAACAGCAGACACAAAATATAGTTAAAAACCATTTTAGATGCTCTTTTGCAATTAATATACAATGATATTGACAACTTGGAAGGTTCAGGTGAATGAAAAAGGTCTAGGAAGATGTATAAGAAAAATGCAGATTTGAGACTCAACAATATTCTCGAATAATTTTTTCAATGCTTTCCACATTGTGAAAGGAGTTTCTTTTCCATGGATATTTGAGACAATTTGATCTCATACTCCCTCCAAGATTATTCTCCTCGCCTTCGCTACATATTTCTTCAACTAAGCAAGGTTATGGGCATCAACTAATCTTGGTTTTGGAATGTCTGTCTTGACATATTCCAAAATCTATTCCCATCCAAAAAAGCATCCATGTGATACTTCCACGCAATGAAATTAGAGCTACCTTCCAAGGCATACTCTAGTCTCAGCCTGTTGAAGGCCATCATCCCAACTATGTAGAGATACTGCTACACTGAACTGAAAATTCGATCCTCTTGAGAAACAACTTTGAAATTCTTGTTCTAATGTGAATCCTACTCTGATACCATGTATAAATTATGGTCTAGAATTGCAACTTCTCATGAAATTTTAATCTAAATCACAAGACACAATCCTACTCTAATGCTTTGTGTAATTCAATTCACAATTTAGAACATTAATATGAAACATGAAATGATAAATAACACACACTGATTAACATAGTAATTCTCTAAGGGAAATCAATCTACTAAAGACCCCTTTTTTGCTTGCATTAATCTGATGAATAGAGATGTATTACAATTTTTATCTCAATATGAGCTCGACCTGCAAGTGAATAACCTATCTCTCAGCTCAATGAGAATCTATGACCTAGACTTAGTCAATTTCTTCCTCTGCTTGAACCCCTATTTCCTCGTGCAATTCCTGAGGAATTAGGCCCCTTTTATTTAGGAATTTACCTCCAATTCGTTTTTCAA